>VWZZ01000197.1:57124-76159 GCA_013399095.1 Psophia crepitans
GCGGGCGGAGAGAAGGCCGCGCTTCAGGAGGGGCGGGCTTCACGGGTAATACCCGACTGGCGCTCCGGGGTCTGTGAGCTCCTGTGGAAGCCGGGGTCAGCACTAGGAGTGCTGCCTGCACACAGCGCCCACGACCTTTAATGTAAGCCAGTCCGTTTGCTGAACAGCATTTTAGTATCTCCCACTAGAGCCTCACGGGGAGGATTTAGCCCCCTTGTTCATATCTGAGCAACACCCGGTTATCCGTGTTCTCCCTTTGACTGCAGCCGGCTGCGCGCCTGCCTGCGGTGCTGCTGGAGGCTGGAACTGTCCGGCTGTCCGCTCTGCTTACCCGTGCTGTCTTACCGGCTCGGGCTGTGGCTTATGCTAGTACGTCACCAGTAAGAGCTAATGCCGTAGAAAAGTTTAATACGTCATTAATTGTGAAACCAACAACAAAGGTGATAGGGAAAATGAAAAGGTAACAACAGTGTTCAACTCAGTTTTTCCTTGTGTCCTCCTAACATAAAGTTGATTTATGTAGAAATTTATTTTTCAAAGGGGATTTATTAATATGCTCTTAAGAGTGAAAACAACCTGAAAATTATTTATCAAAAGAAAAGTACATGCTGCTACAAATTGTTTTCTAATAAGTTAAACACTTTTAATGTGGATAATTGTAGGGCTCGTCAAAGCCACAGCAGAATATTTAACAGGTATCACTACGTTTATTTTTGCCGCAGCACAACGCTGTTTCCATCAAGCGATGCCCCTGAGCCAGAGAGGACAGTGACTGGCCTGGGAGCGCACGGGCAAGTTGTGGAATTGTGCTGTATGTAACCTCATTCCCCTCACTAATGGCAGGATTACCCTTTTACATGTATTTGCTCTGTAAGCAAGCAAGTGGTGAACTAAAATGCTGAAAAAAGATATTTTTTTAAATTTTTTTTTTGTTCTAACATAATTAGGCCGCGCAGTTTGCATTTAATGAAAATAGGTGTGTGTGTTACACTTCCAGCATTTTCTTATGGCTTTGTCCTGCATGGCCTCCTGTGCGGTTCTCATGACTCAGGTACCTGAAGACAGTGTGTGCCTCGTTCCTGTGCGTTTTCTGAGACGATCCTCCAAAGCTTTCCTTTGTGATGGCAGTAGGAGTAATACCTGCAGCTAGCCTAACTTCAGTAAAGCTTGGAAATGGTAGTAATCCATATGTTACTGAGTACAAGGGCCTCTCTTTGGTTATAGAGACAAAGCTTATAGTGAGAAAGAATTTTTTTTTATTAAACTAACATATGTTTAGATATTAATTATGTAAGTCCTTCAGCTCTTGCACAACTCCAGTGAACATCAAGCTTAGAACGGACTGGCAGCAATTTACTTTGGAACATCCTAATTAACGTTGCTCAACTTGTGTATCTGCAGGAAAAGAGTAGTTAAGGTACATGAAGCAAAGAGAAGTCATAGGTTTATGTATGTAATCATATGTAATTACTGTAGAAGTGCTGAGTTAGCGGAACTGAGGTGTGTTGCAAAATAGTACAGGCTCTTTACTGCATAAAGGCAGAAGTGTTGGAAAGTCTTGTGATGACTGCTTTGGTGTGATCTTGTTCCATTTGGTGTTTGTTGGTCTGTGGGAGGCAAATTTCTGACAATGTATGTGGAGGTGGCTGGGAGTTGTTTGTAGGCTGAGAAGGAAACATTCTGGGAAATTTAGTGGAAGTTATTGTCTCCTTTTGGTACATGGTGTAATTAATGATTTCTCATACAGATTCCCACATAAGAATAGGATTGGTGAAGGTTTTGGTGGTTTTTTTTTTTCATTTTTCTTCATTTTGTATGCGATATTCAGTGTCAAGGAGCTGCAAGAATGGTGCAGATGATCTGGGTGCTAAGGGTGACCACAGGAGCTCACTTACGATTGCCAGTTAAGACTAACTAGCTCAGTCATGGCCCTGACACTACACTGAAGCAGTTCATTGAAATACACCATCTGACCTCTTAGAAGAATGTCTTTGATTGGTGAAAGTTGTTCTTGTGTTGGTGAGGCCGATGTATAACTGTTAGGACATTCACACATGTATTACAAATGAAGGTCCCACAATGGAATCACCAAAACCTGTGGATTCTAAACATAAGAATCTCAGATCCATTTTGTCCACTGAACATTAAAATGGCTTCGCAGAGATGGTGCAGGTGAAACCAAATGACAGCTCCAGAGCAGGGTTAATTCACAAAGATAATTAACACAAACCAGAAAGACCCAGCTGGAACGATTTATTCACATCTGAAACCTGATCCTCAGGAAAGACCTACAAAGGCAAACCTGGGAACCAGAAGTACCAATTCCACTCAGTATTGAAAATTGTGGACTCAGTATTTACTCAGTAAAAGTTTTATGACCACGATAGTTTTCCATACGTCTCATCAACTGTTAACCCACTGTTCCACAGAAATTAACTTCTGTAGTCTGTCATCTCTCCTGGTTGACATACTTGATCAGCTGTCTTCCTCTCTCAAGGTGTTTGAGGAATATTAATTTAGGTTACACCCAGAACATTCCCAGACTGTACTTAGCTTGATTTCTGTTGTTATGGATCCAATTGTAAAAGAGTTTTTATTCCCCACCCCAAAATGTCTTATTC
The DNA here is from genome assembly GCA_013399095.1 of Psophia crepitans. Classification (NCBI taxonomy): domain Eukaryota; kingdom Metazoa; phylum Chordata; class Aves; order Gruiformes; family Psophiidae; genus Psophia; species Psophia crepitans. Next base: position 59,746 of record VWZZ01000197.1, read on the forward strand.
CAAACGTAATAGATGACACCTTGCTTTACAAATCATGTAATTTTTATATTCTTAGACATCAATGTTAAAGCAACACTGCTAGCTAACAGAAAAGTATTTCTAATCAGGGAAATATAAGAACATACAGCACGTTTTACTGAAATGCTGGCAAGGGTAGCTTTAATTCATGCTTCTTGGCAATGCAAAGTTAAGACTTAAGCTCTGTAGAAGGAGAGATAAGAACCAACATTGAGCAAACTAGCAATCTACTTCATCGGGGGTGTCAGCAAATCTGCATTTGTTTGGATTTCATCATGCATCATTTTAAAGAGTAAAGAATTAAGTTCTAAATTACATTGGCATTACCAGGATTAGCTATATTTTGTTAGGCAGCAGGGCTCACATGAAGCATCAGCACACTATGAATGAATACTGGCATTTCCTTGAGCTCAGAAGTTAACAAATGTGACGAAAATAAATCATAACTAAAGTATTTCACTCAGGTTTATATACATGGTTGTTGGAAAAGCCTTTAATTCTCTGAACTTTCTCTTCCTGAACAGGTTTAGATTTTCTAATCCATACACCAGATCTTTAATGACTCTATTGTACTTGCTGTAAGTGTGAACCTCCTGATGGCATTTCTGTTCTGCAAACTCTAGAATATTAGCTAAACTGCATACTGTTGTATTTCTATGGATGCATTCTGTCTTGAACTATGATGAGTAAGAAACTACCTGCTTCTCATATAGTTTAGTGCTTATGAGAGCTAAAAAACTTCTGGTCATAACTGACCTAATTGGAATTGGTAACTTAAATAGTAAAAATGCAGTGCTTTCCTCTTATATGGCAGTTTTTCAACATGGATGAAAATGCTTTTTGAAAATTAAGTGAACTGGACATTTTAACTATAAAATTTCCAGTGAAAGTGCACAGATATTATAGTGATTACTGAAAGTTTAGATGCTCAGCAAGATTTATCTTGCCAGATCTTTTGTTAACATTCCTCGTCTGTGAAATGAATCCCTCTTCTAAACACTTTGAGAAGTCTGACTCTGCCAGACCCTTGGTGCCTTATCTTTGTGTCCATGTCCTTGTAGAAGGTAGGGAATCTCTGGCTGTGTGGCTGAGGATGGGAGCGCGCCCTGATCTGGTCCTGTCCCTGTCTGCTCCTGTGTCTGTGAAGGGCAGGATAAGAAACCAGAGGGTCAGCCCCCCGTGACTCACGAGGGGCAACCCTTCCGCGAGCTCTGCCAGCCTCAGGCCAAGGCTGTTAGTCTCCCTGGCAGCCAGGACACACCATCTGGTGGTGGCATGGGCCACCAGCAGCCTGCCATCCACTCTGGCAGTGCATGTGTATCAGTCACTTGGTGCCAAGAGCCGATGTCATTTTTGATTGCTTAACTTTGTGTCAGTGTCCTGGGAGACGGTAGCAACTGTCTGGTGCTGTGTGACCGAGGACAAGAGCACGCCATGGCCTGGTCCTGTCCTTGTGCAAGCCTCCAGCTCTGGAAGACCAGGGAGGAGTGGTTGCCAGCTGCCGCGCCAGAGGCAGCCCCTGTCCGGGCCCAGCAGCCCTGCCCTCCTCTCCCTGCCCTCTTGCCTCAGCCCTTGCTCAGCTGCCTGCTCACCTCTAGTCTGGGCCGTCCTGGGCAGCCGTGTCCCCAAGCCCTGTGAGAAGGTCACGGCCAGTGTTCCGCCCACAGTGACACAGCCGCCACCTCACTGGGGGGAGTCAGGGCTGATGGGAGGCTCAGCAACTTAGAACATTTGCTGTAAATCCCAGCCGCATTAAAAGAAAAAACCCACTGAAAGCACTCAAAACCTCCACCGTGAGGTTGTCTCTTATGGCTTGTGCCACCCTATCTTCTCTCTCCTCTTCAGGCCTCTCATTTCAATCCAAAGCAGCTCCCAAACTTAGTATGCCTTCTGCCAGCTGCTCCTCTGCTCTGAGCTGCCAGGCATCACCCTTGAGCAGCTGCCAGCTGATTCCAGTGTCCCCTGGACCAGTCTGCTGGGACCTTTGTGTATCGTGGCCCAGCTGATGTCCTTTTGCCTTTGTCCATCGCCAACATCCTTTATTTCACAGCAGTCTAGGCACATCAGCCTGCCTGCCTGCCCTTCACAGGTGTTGCTCTTCTACTTTCTTGGGCCCAGAAGAACAAATAAATTAAATTATAAGGTCACCTAAACCTGTAAAGACAGCATCCACTTTTTCTGACAAGAATGCCAAAATGAATCAAAAATTCTCTGCAGTTCAAATTGTCTAACAGACTGTTAATGAGTATTTATAAAAAGTAAACCTTATGGGTTAATGTGTTCAGGAGTGTTATCCATGAGGAAGCTGTGGGGGGAAAAATGCACACCTTGACTCCTGGAACTCTCCCACAGAGAACAGGGGTGTGTTTTCAGAAATGATCTCCTGACCCTGTGTGTAGTGACTTGGCTACAGCAGCACAGAGCAGCTAAGAGCTCTGGTAGACGTGCTATGTGTATTTCTGTCCCTTTAGTTCTGCTCTTGAAGCTCTCTGAGAACTGAAGTAAGTTTTTACATTTCCATTGCTACCGCAGCAACTGCCTTGCCCCTCTACAAGACCATTTAAAGAGCAGAGGAAACCCAATTCTTTCCTATCTACAACAGTAAATGCCTTCTTTCCTTGAAGAAAAGAATGGCTAAACTCTTTCATTCATCTTCCCTCTGCTGCTTTGAATCAGTATCTTGTCATTCCCAAATGGGATTCCATGCCTGTGCTAGTTCATTAAACATATATTCTCCTCTATTTCACTTGTTGGAGTTCCAAGGAAATCCTCTGATGAGCACACTGAGGCTACGGATGGATATTTTGTTGCAGTGCTACCTTGACTATCCAGATCTAAATTCCTTCTCTTACTTTGACCCCAAGCTCTTCCATACAGCTTCTCAACTACCTGATTCTCAGCCGATAAATGATCCTTGTTCAGTGTACCTACCTGGTGACAAAGGCGTGCACATTCTGCCTCGTCACCTAGACCTAAACTGAGCCTTACTCACAGCTCAGAAGCTTGCTTTTATTTGCTCTTCTGTCACATATGCCCTTAGATGTGTGACAAACAAGCCTTCGACACATGTCCATAACCTGTGTACAATTATGGCCCTGGGGAAAATATTTACATAAGAGAGGGAGTAAAGGAGGCTGGAAAAGGAGGAGACACTGGAAAAACTCTCCAGACCCAAAATATATGGATTCTTCACCTGATTTAAATTAACTTTGTGTGTGTTTATGAAATCTTCTGTTAATCAAAAGAGATTTTTAATTGTGACCTCATTTTTAAAGAAGAATGAAGTGAGAAATTAAAGACAGTTCTAGAAAGTCACATACATCTTTCTGCCTAATTAGCCAGAAGCAAAGAAGTTTGCAGAAAACGCTATATTACTTCTAACAGTCGGATTTTGAAATGGAGTGTCTAAAATTCAGTCTGAGTCTTGGACCTTTAGTTTAGAGTGCTTTCTATGAAAAAAAGTAAGGAAAAAGACCTCAAGTATCCCTAAGTAACTCTCCCTAGGATGAAGCTAAGGACAAAACACTGACCAATCTGAAAATCAGTGCTTCAATGAAAGACCTAGAAATCAGTCAAAGCTGCTGTTTGCTGAATGGGTTTCATAATTTGAGAAATTCTGGTAAGTCCTAGTTCCTGCTCACGTGGGAGAGAGACATCTATGTGGAAGTTCTCCTTTCCCTCTCCTGAGGCAGAGTCTTTTACATGGGAAAAAAATGGGAAGGATAGGAAATAGGACACATTTGATTGTACTGAGATATGTTTGGACAAAATAATTTCCATGTAAACATGGAATAAAAACCTCAGGAAGTGTTTGTTTTTGCTATCAGTAGGGTTTTGTGTGACAAACAAGCACTGAACATGTGACCATAACCTATGTGAATCTATGGCCCTAGGGAAAACTGCATAAAAGAGGGGTTAAAAGGCTAGAAAAAGAAGAGACACTGGTAAAACTATCCAGAACCAAAATCTCCAGCTGATTTAAATAAACATTACATGAGACATGATAAGAAACATGCCTTACTAAGATCTTATAAGAAATACAGTAAACTAGCATAAAAAATTATCCCAAAATTATTTGGAAGCAAGCTCAACTGAGTACTTTAGAGTGGTATAGATTTAAGACATGTGTAAAAGTTGTTCAGATTTGAAGGGAAAGGGATGAAATTCAAATGTTTACTTCTATAACATCACAATTCCCTTATCTGATTTAAATAAAAGCTTTGCTGAAATTAAATAAAAACTGCATCAATCACGGTAATATGAATAATGAAAATTGCTTGTTTTAAAGACATAATACAATCACACCATTCATTTTCAAAGCAGTCGTATATTATCTGGACAAATTAGAGAATTAGAGAACCGGGCAATCACCACCCGCATGAAGTTTAACAAGAGCAAGTGCCGGATTCTGCATCTGGGAAGGGGCAACCCTGGCTGTACGTACAGACTGGGGGATGAGACGCTGGAGAGCAGCCGTGCTGAGAGGGACTTGGTTGCATCAGCGGAGGTTTAGGTTGGATATTAGGAAAAACTTCTTCACGGAAAGAGTAGTGAGGTGTTGGAATGGACTGCCCAGAGAGGTGGTTGAATCGCTGTCCCTGGAGACATTCAAAAAACGTGTAGACGTGACACTCCAGGACGTGGTTTAGTCGGCATGGTGGTATTAGGTTGATGGTTGGACTTGATGATCTCTGAAGTCCTTTCCAACCTTAGTGATTCTATGATCCTATGATTCTATGATTGGGGATCTTGGTCGACAGCAAGTTGAACGTGAGTCAGTAGTGTGCCCAGACTGCCAGGAAGGCCATCCTGGAGGGCATCAAGCACGGCATTGCCAGCCGCTCTAGGGATGTGATTGTCCCACTGTACACTGCACTGGTGCGACCTCACCTCGAGTCCTGTGTGCAGTTTTGGGAGGCCACAGTACAAAAAAGACATGAAACTATGGGAGAGTGTCCAAAGGAGGGCAACAAAGATGGTGAAGGGTCTGGAGGGGAAGACGTATCAGGAGAGGCTGAAGTCCCTTTGTTCAGCCTGGAGAAGAGGAAACTGGGGAAAGACCTCATGGTGGCCTACAGCTTCCTCATAAGGGGAAGTGAAGGGGCAGGCGCTGATCTCCTCCCTCTGGTGACCAGCGATAGAACCTGAGGGAATGGCATGAAGCTTCGACAGGGGAGATTTAGGTTGCAGATGAGGAGAAGGTTCTTCACCGAGCGGGTGATCGGGCACTGGAACAGGCTCCCCAGGGAAGTGGTCACAGCACCCAGCTTGACTGAGTTCAAGCAGCGTCTGGACAATGCTCTCAGTCATCTGCTCTGATTGGGCTGGTCCTGTGTGGAGTCAGGAGTTGGACTCGATGATTCTTATGGGTCCCTTCCAACTCTGGGTATTCTGATTCTGTGATTATCTTCTGTGTTTGTTTACAGAAGTTGCATGGTATACAGAGAAAGCTGGAGAGACCCCTAATAGATTATTTTTTTTAGAGTACATATGTTTTTCTATGTAACAGATTTAGAAACATATGACTGCCTAAAATTTCTCATCTCATCTTTTTCCGAGACATTTTATTTGAAAAGAATAACAAATCCTCATTTTAGATTTTTTGTACATCGAATAAATTGTTTGCAGCCCTATCTAATAAGCTTGCTTTGCAGTCCTTTTGTTTTCTTTAAAAATGTTTGCGCGTTAGTAAAATATGTTTCTATTTTTAAGTAGCCAAGGTTTCTAGATCAGTTACAAGGAATTCCTAACTTCAGACTTTATTGATTTAGAGCCTAGCACTCTGTGACAGTGTATTGTACTGAACGCGGTGTTCAACAGTCTGCTTCAGTTAGTCAGGGCTGACAAGTTTTCTTATTTATTTATTTATTTTAGTATTATTGAGTATCCTAAAATATGATGGGTTTTCTCGTACAGTGCATATATGTTCTTTCTTATTCTTATCTAGGTTCTATGAGAGAGCATGGAAAAATGATTGAGCTGACCTAGCCAGCGGCCAACTTCAACACTATTGGCAGAGACTTCTAAATAGGTAGGCACACGCCTCAGCGTACATACACAGGGTATGTGCAAAGTGTCCCACATCCAAAGTGTTTCTGTGCAGCAGACATGGTGCGGTAGGAGCAAATAGCTCAATGTAAATTACTAACCATATTTGTCCATCATCTTGAACGTAATTTGCAATGTGTGTGAACTCTGAGATGTTTGAACTAGCCTGATAGTGATATGATACCTGCATCCTGCTTTGTAGCCGTAGCAAACATGAGTAAGAGAAGTGATTTATTCCTTGATCATTCTGCCTTCTTATAAAAACTAATATCTTCCTTAGTATCACCAGATATTTTACTCACTGCTAAATAACATTTGGATCCTTTTACATCAGGACAGGATAATCATCTAATACTTTGGAAAATTATCGCAAGGAGAACTCTAATTGGTCGAGTTTTATTTGCAAAGCTAAGGCACATTTAAGAGAGTATTGTGCTGATATTAGTGCTGTCCCACCATTTTGACTTTTGCTCAAATTATTACTGAACTTCTCATTCCCAGGAGGTAAAATCTTAAATCTTTTTATGTAAAGAATCATTCCTCATTCCTATTTCTGTCACTGAAGGTAGGAATGAAGAAAATAGTATGACTAGAGAGAAAACGTTACACCATGTCTTCACACATTTTGATGCTTTCCCACCTCTTCTACTGGTCTTTCCATTCATATGTGAGGGTGGTGAGGCACTGGAACGGGTTGCCCAGAAAAGCTGTGGATGCCCCATCCCTGGAAGTGTTCAAGGCCAGGTTGGATGGGGCTTTGGGCAACCTGGTCTAGTGGAGGGTGTCCCTGCCCATGGCAGGGGGGTTGGAACTAGATGATCTTTGTGGTCCCTTCCAACCCAAACCATTCTATGATTCTATGATATTCAGAACCACTAGAAAATATTAAAGAAAGCTTGAGACAAACATTTATCTGAGAAGCCCAATTACCACCACAAGCACCATTGTTATATACTTTTCTACAGTTAATGTTTTTTTAAGTAATGCCAGTTATACTGCATTTTCCACCGAGTATTAACAAAATAGAACAGCGTTGGGAGCATTGAAGTAACACTAGGCAGTACCTTAATGTATGTTGCAATGATTTTCCCTTTCATCTTTAACTGCTATGAGTTGTTGTTGTAACCATTATGAGGGAGAAGGACTCTCATTAAGCCTATGATTATAATGAGAAAACTGTGAACGTATGTTTTCAGCACCAGCTTATTTTCTTTTTTCTGTCTAGCTGTTGGCTTTTTCATCTGTCCCTTAGCAGGATCAGGATTTCTGAGCTCCCTATCTAATACAATGAAGGAGATCTTGTATTACCTGCAGTCATTAGCTTTAGGATGTGGTAGAAGGTTTCGTGGGGTGATGTTCTTTGTCGCTCCTTCATGGCTCACATTACCTTGTGGATCAGTCCCTGATGTCAGTGTGCCTCTCCTTTGCCGTGGCACTTCTCATCTAAATGAATGACTATTTTGAGTTATTCCAGGATGCATTCTATTGAAGCTCATGATCATAAATCTAGGTTATTCTTTCCATATTGACAGTATGAAGATTCCTGATCTTCCTCCCTGGCCTGTCACTTCTCATCCCTACTAGATCCCAACAGTTATGGGGAGACTGCTGCAAAGTTGCTGCTATCACTTCTAAAGGGAAAGATGGAAACATTACCATTTTACCATGTCCTTACGTTATCATGCACTGATAAATCCCAGCTTGACCCAGCTGTGAATTATTTCCAATTTACTCTATAAATGCTGAATGTTGCAAATTTTGTAAAGAATGTGAGACTACACTTGGAGTAAGTCTAAGAATATAATGTCAGCCAAGCAGACAAAGAGCAAAGTAGGGTCTCAGCAAGACAAGTCAGCGTGATAAATATGTAGGTACAACCTAAATCCAATCTTTTTAGGTAGAAGAAAGAGATTTTAGTGATGACCTGAAGATGACTGTGCAGAGTGTGTTCAACTCAAGATTACGCTTAAAATTCCTGGACTGGAAGGGCAGAATTCATTTTATCAATTTCCAGACATCAGTAAGCAGTGATATATTCCGAGCCAGTGGAGAGAAATGGACTTTTTTAGGATATTGTTTTTTATTTCTGCTGAACCTCTGCATTAGAGTGAAATTAACTGCTCTCGAAAGTACCAAATAGAGGAAAAATGCATCCCTGGTTGCATCCTTTAAATGCAGCCTTTATTTATTCTAATTTATTATTTTTGTGTTAAAGCCTACCTGTAGTGATTTCAGGCTTTTAGTATCATTTGGCTGATTCCCTTCAAGGGAAGACGGGACAGTCCTGATTCTTGATCCAATCACAAATGACAAGAAGATTGCGTTTGATCTTTTGCAAAGCTCGTTTTCATAAATAATAAATTGTTTCTTTGTTGGCTAACTATTGATTTAAGAGTAATGGTTGAATTCTGAGTGAATGATTTGTAAGAAGTAGCATGTAATCAGCAATGCCACCATGACATTGTCCTGTAATTGAAAACAAAAGATATTTAACATTAGAGAGTCCAATTTATCTGAAGAAATTTTGCATAAACTGCAGTTAATGAAATGTGCAAATGCTTTTGGCAATGTACTGTGTTCTGTAATTCATGCCTGAACTGGGTAGATTGACATTGAATGCAAACTCTTTTTTCAGCACCACCTTACTGTGCTCCTAGATATCTGTGCTTTGAGTAAAAAGCTGCATCTAGAGAAAGCCCATTACCGCAGATATCTTTCACCCTGACATGGCCTTTAGAGCAGGAGGTATCCTTAGATGGAGAGGCAATGATTATGGAAAGAACTTATAAATCTTGGTAGATAACTAGTTGCTCATGGTCTTCCAGTGTGAGGCAGTAACTAAAATGTTTAATGCAATCCTTATGTAAATACATGCGGATGTCTGAGAAAGGAGCAGGAAGGGTTGATGGTTTTCTTCTGGTGGTTTGTTTTGGTTTTTTTTTTTTTCCACCCTTTCATTTGATATTATAAATGACTACTGTAATATATCAATTTCTGGGGGCTTAACAAGATAAAAAGGATGGTGATGGATGGGAGAGGTCTCAGCAGATTGAGTAGAAAACGAGAATGTTTATTAAAAATAGGATTTTGTTTAGCACAACAAAAGGTAAGCTCTAGAGTGAAGGGAGAGAAACCATCAACAACATCAACTCCTGGGAAGGACTGGGGACACCATAACACTTCCCTCAGACTGATGCCGCTGTCACAACAGCAGAGAAAGGGATAAATAGTAGAAAGCGTGCCCATCATTTCTGGTTATATATTTTTTGAGACTTTTTCTGTATTAGTGTCCTCTTCTATTACTTCCCCTCCTTTTTTTTTTTTTCCTATGATAATTACATCTGGAATAATAGTAATCTTTCGACTGAACTGCTAACTTAACAGTTCCTGACTCTGCAGGCAAGGTGTTTCCTTTTGCCTATAGCAAGATTTGCAATGTTAGCAAAACTGGGTAATTTTAAATTGATCCTTCCTTTGATATCCACCAAGATAGCAAGCCACCATTTGCCACCGCACCCTCGTATTTAATATCTGTTAGGCTACATTAATATGTCTAAACTTTCCAGAATCCATTTATGAATTTGGGTCTCCACAGTCAGAGAATATCCTATGTTAGAGAATTCCACGGCTGAGTTATTTGCTGTGTAAAAAAACAAGTACGTCCTTCTTCATTTAAAATCTCCCATAACATTTAATTGAGAGTGTTTACTTTTTGGGTTACAAGGAATAATGAATATCTCACTACACTCAGTATATCAGCTCTGTCAGATCCCTTCATGTGGCCAAGCTGAAGACCTCTACTGTTTCTGTTTTTCTGATGTGGATGGGCTTCCATATTTTCCTATATCCCTGAGCAACCTGCTGTTTTTCTCTATACTTCTTGTTTTATTGTCTGTTAACTTTATTTTTTGGGCTGACAGAAAACAGGAGCAATTCCCACCCCCTAATAATTTTCCTCAGCCTTTTCCAGCAAACAGTGATTATCTGTAATTCTCTGGCTTGCGGTGGTTCCTACTGTAACAATAATCAAAACAGATAATATTTTCTCTATTCCTTTGCTAATATTTTTTACTCTTATAGATAAATCCAAAATAATTCCATTGACGTCAGTGGAGCTACTTCAGACTGACATTGCTGAAACTGAAAACATAATTGTGATACCACTAAGAACATCCTGTTTGAGGTGGGTTTTGTTAAAGATACAGTTTTATAAAAACAGAAGAAAAAGAACATCTTCAAATTGGATGAAATTTCCAGTTCACAGTGTCAAGGAAAGGCCAAGAGGACAATACTGTGACAGGCCATGGTTCATACTTTTGCAGCTCATCAGCCCTTTCCCATCATATATCTGTGAGCTTTTTACCTGTGGTAGACTTATTGTACTCTGCTAAGGCTGGAACTGCTGCTGCTGCTGCTATCATTGAATTTATTCTTGGAAGATCTTATTCCCCTGTTAATACCAGATATTGTTAGCCCTCATCTAGAGTATGTAGCAATTACACCCTGTTATAGAATTAAAAGCTGAAACAACAGGAGCCTTTGTGCAAAGCCAAGTTGTTGCACAGAGCTGGGGTGGGAGGTCAGCTGCCTGATGGAAGGGTTTTCCCTGGATCTGAATGCGTCACAGGTGACATGATGCCATGGGCAATACCCTTTCTTCTCTTAGGAACAGCAGCCAGTAAAGGCAAATATATATTTTTATTATTCATCTGACAAGGGAAAAGTGTCCTGGATGGAATGGTATATAAATGAGAAAAAAAAATGGAGAATTATTCAGAAAGCAGTGAAATAGACTGTTATTAAGTAGCCAGATGAAGATAGGTTTGACAATATAACCTAGTGAGAGAGAGAGCACTTGGGCAGGTTGCAAAGACTGGAAAAGCCAGTTGGATTTAAGGATGTATCTAGTAGAAAGGCAGGAGGTGAAAGGAGTCAAACATGAGGACAGCTGTACTGGGTCCAAAAAATGTCTGTAGTTCAGTGTTTGGTCTCCCATAAGGACCACTTAGACAAGAATATAATAATAGGATAAGCATACAGTAGCAATTCCTCAGGAAAAATGTATTCACTTTCAGTAATTTGTAGGTGAGGAAGTCCATGAGGCTTTGTACTTAATCATTTAATGGATATTTTTTTCTCCATGAATTCCTTCAGACAGTATTTGAACCATTTAAACTTCAAGTACTAAGATTCTAAAATAAAAGATATTTCCTCAAGAATTATGGCCTTTTGGGAAGTGAAGCGAGTTGCCAGTATTACAGCACCAGGACTGGATTCTCACGTGATGAAATCAGGCAAGCTCCGCTGAATGCCATGGTTAACAATGTGTGCAGAAATACATCACTGCAAAAGAAAACCAAGCTCTGGGAGCATGTACTGTTCATGGCATGACCTCTACTTTTTATTTCTTTGATCTCAGACATGGAGATGCGGAAGATGAAGAGTTGCAGGCTGCTATATACCTTAGAGCTGGACTTACTTCATGTGTTGGAGGACCATTTTGCTGTAGCTGAGATCTCAAACCAAAGGTGTATTTCTTACCTTGAGATGTTTTATCTGGTACTCTGCATCCATCCTCACAATGTCAAAACAACTGGCTCACTTAATTCCTGAGACACTGTCTTTATGTTTTTTTTCTATTGTTTCTCTGTTTGGTAGGCTGTTTTTTGGGGAGATGAATAAATTAAAAGATAAATGAAGGTGTCTCTATGCCCAGTATAGCCATCTTCCTGGCTGTTGCAGATAATGAAATGTTTTCATTTCCAGGATTCCAGAGGAAACTTATTCCAAGGACATCATGTCACACATTTCACAGAGGAGCTCTGGATTAAAGATGATTCTCTTTCATTGAGTAGGAGATATCATAAACTGAAAGGGCTAAAGATGTGTTTGAATGTGCATTACCCCAACATAGCCAAACACTGTTACAATCACCAGAGAGGAGAGGAGGCAATGCATATGCAGGAATTACAAAAACATCTAAAAATATCTAAAAAGAAGGAGAGATATTATATAAAGAGGTTAAAGTGAAAGGAAAAAGCAGTAACTTAAAACTAGAAAAGGGGCACTGATAAGCGTCCCTTGCTCTCCTCAAAATGGTAAAGTATGTAGTTAAACTGGAAATTGCTAGTGCTCTGAGTGAAATGCTGTTTCTGCTGTGTTTGGCAAAGGCAGGTGAGAAGAGACAAGGACTCTTCCTGCAGTGTTTCCCATGGCTCAGGAAATGACAAGCTTCATCACTTCTTTTGAAGTCTTCAGATACACAAACTGCTTCAAAATCTTATAAAATGATAAATATTTAAAATCTGGATAATGAAAAAGAGCCAGAGCATAGCGCTATGCATTTATTCAGAAGAATAGAATAATAACCTGTGATAATGTTTCAATTTATACTAATCAAATCTAATCTGTACATGCATCTATATTTACAGATAAATTTATGTAAGGCAATTATATTTAGAAGCACTTCTAAAAAGAAAAGAAAAATAAAATCTCCAAAGATATGCATTTTGTCTTAAATTTTTATTAGACAGCAGATGAAATAGAAACAATAGTGCAGTGTGAATTAAAACTAATATTTGCCTACAGGTCCCAGAGACCTCTTGTGTACAATTCTATCATATGTATGTTGACTTTGTCCTCTCAGAATGTCACTCTGTGTTTGATGGAGTAGGCTCAGGATACTTGAATAACTGGGTAAGTCCCAATAATAGCTTCTCTAGGGTAGGAACCATGACTTTTTTAAAAAACGAGTAAAGTTTATCCTTTATATGTGAATGGTCAAAGGATCCATCAGAAAAGTTAACAGTTTGTTTTCCCAAGGCAGAGTTAATTCACTGCTCGTTGTACTATCTGGAACAGCAAAGCTGCATTTAAATTTATTTTTATTTAAAAGAACAGTAGTACAAGCAAACAAAAATTCAAAGCCCTACCAAAACAAAATACTATGTGATTTCCCATTTCTTCTTTTGTATGGAAGAGGAGGGATCAGATGCAATTTATTCCTCAGATACGTACTAGAGGGAGCACGTAAAAACTTCACAGAACGCAGTAGAATGAAGTGAAGGAAGAAGAGGCAGCAGCACCCACGCTAAATTTGCTCTTGTCCCGAATTTCCCCAAACGGTGGGACATATAGTAACTGGTGTGGGCTTGTGAACAGGAAAGATGCACTTCACCACAGGGTGTAAAGCCCGTGCAGCTTGCCGAGCTGTACCACTAGATGGAGGCAGATGTCGCATGGTTCACAGCAGGGCGAGGCGTGCCAGTGGCAGCCGTTTTCCCCAAAACAGGTCATATGGGAATGGAAGCACAACAGGAGCTCTGCAAGAGGTAAGATGGTGCTCACAGGTCATCAGTGGGACCTTTGCCCTCTCTGAGGACAAAAATCCTGGCTGCTATTGTAGTTCACATGCTGTGGAGATACTAGCTGAGCGCTGCTGCCTCTTGGAGATGCCTACTTCAAGACATAAAGGTGCTTTACTCCCACTTTCTGCTGGCCCCACTGCAGGCCAGTCAGCTCTTGTGCTCGCTGGAAGCAGTGTCCCATTGTCAGGACAATCTTCCTAAGCATACATCTCTGGAGTTTTATCCCGTTCATCTCAGTTCATAGGGACATGAACTGTGCACTAGAAAACAAATACGCTACTTTCAGTCAGGTATTTGTTCTCATGCCTTCCTCGTTTGTCAGGACAGTACCTCCTCCAGCATGGTGCATGGACTTTTCCATGTGTCCTTAGGAATGGTTCTTTCTGCACAGTCTTTCCTCTGATGATGTCTGTCTTCTATGTCTGTTTTCTCTTTAAGAATCATAGAATCATAGAATGGTTTGGGTTGGAAGGGACCTCAAAGATCACCTAGTTCCAAACCCCCTGCCATGAGCAGGGACACCCTCCACTAGACCAGGTTGCCCAAAGCCCCATCCAACCTGACCTTGAACACTTCGAGGGAGGGGGCACCCACAGCTTCTCTGGGCAACCTGTCCCAGTGCCTCACCACCCTCATAGGGAAGAATTTCTTCCTAATATCTAATCTAAATCTCCCCTCTTTTAGTTTAAACCCATTCCCCCTTGTCCTATCACTCCCTGCCCTTGTAAACAGCCCCTCTCCGGCTTTTCTGTAGGCCCCCTTTAGGTACTGGAAGGCCACAATTAGGTCTTCTCGGAACTTTGTCTTCTCCAGGCTGAACAGTCACAACTCTCTCATAGTTGAGTCACAACCTCTCCTGTCCTCATAGGAGAGGTGCTCCAGCCCTCTGATCAACTTTGTGACCCTCCTCTGGACTCATTCCAGCAGCTCCATATCTTTCTTGCACTGTAGACGACCACAGAGCTGGACGCAGTACTCCAGGTGAGGAGACCAAAGTCTGCTCTCCTAAGTCCAGGGTAGTGAGCTTGCTTTCCACCCTCCTCACAGCCCTGAGGATCTTGAATTCCACCATTTCGTCATCACTGCAGTCACGGCTGCCCTGGAGCTTCATATCCTCTACCAGTCCCTCTCTGTTGGTGAGGACGGGGTCCAGCATGGCATCCCTCCTCGTTGGCTCCTCTGTCACTTGGAGGAGGAAGTTGTCACTGACACTTTCCAGGAACCTCCTGGTTTGCTTGTGCCTTGCTGTGTTCCCCCTCCAACAGGTATAGGGGTGGTTGAAGTCCCCCATGAGGACTAGGACTTGTGAACTTGAGGCTGCTCCTATCTGCCTATATAGGGCCTTGTCTGCTTGGTCCCCGTGGTCAGGTGGCCTGTGGCAGACCCACACTATGATGACCCCTGCTGATAAGGTCTCGATCGGCTTGACGAGGAGTTAGGCCTGCTGTGAGAAGCGTATTAGTGTTTAGATGCTGTTCTAGGAAATGTGGTGGCTGAGAGAGCAGGACATCAGTCTTTGAGTATAGATAGATTAAAATTACCTCTTCTCCTTTCCACCCAGCTCTTGCATTGCAAAACATGCCACCACTTTCTGGTGTCCCACGTTCCCCATGAGCAGACTTCCTTCTCTCAGGAGTCCTGCACCAAATCTGGTGCTGGGAAAAACTTTTTCCCAGTAGTACATGGACTCAGAGCCCTTGCATCACCAGGCAGCAGGTCTTGAACTGGAAAAGGCTTTTGGATAAAGGCTAGGAAATGCTGTCAAGCTTTTGAGAGACTGGACCCTTGTCCACATTTGATGAATGTGTTGAGGTAGGAGAAAACTCTCTCCATCAAGGAGCATGAAAAGCTCCTAATGGGGAAACCAAACCATTGGTCCCATAAAGATACTTGTCTCTCTGTCTATCACACATGGAAGAGTTATTTATTCACCCACAGTTATTTATTCACCCACAGTGAAATGCCAGAAATAAAACCAAAACAATCATTAGATAACAGAGTATACAAGTTTAGGGTTTTTTAATTGTTAAGTGAAATTGTATAAAGTGCAAATAAATCAGTATAAAAATTCCGGCATAGAAAGTGCAGTCCAGGAATTTATGACTTTAATTAGCGAGAGGAATAAAATTGTTTTGGAACACCAAAACAACCAGATGTGAATTCGTTGGTCTGTTTGAGACACTTTCTTCAAAAGTTTGATAACTTTTTACCTGTGGGACAGAAACAAAACATAGAGACTGTGCTGGAAATGGACAATGCAGACAACTATTTTTTATCCCTAGCGTTCCTCTAGCGTGCCCTGAGGAAGGTGGTTTGTAAATAAAATCAATCCTGGCAAAGTTTACCCTGTGGGGTCAGTTCTGGTTATGTTCCAGTCCTACTGCTGAGTAGTTTCTGCCTTCACTGAACTGTCCCATTGACTTGGTAAGGGGCACAGTATCTCTTATTTCCCTGCCAGCAACCCCCCCACTGAAACAACTCATTTGCAGAGCAAGGTCCACAGGTTGTGTTTGGCAATATGTAGGTGTGCAGGAAGTCAGTGCGCCAGGCTGCTGCACTGCTGCTCTGTCACCTCCTGGCTGCAGTGGGGACATGCTACAGAAAGAACATAGTGGACAGTCTATACAGGTATGTATTTTTCCCAGGTTTGTTCCCCTTCTTTCTTTTTAGTAATATGGTGAGGCCCTTGCAATCAGGGAGAGTAGTGAAACCTGTCCCCCAGTAGGTTTTATCTTGAAAATCAAAGCTCATCAAGAATTTACCGTATAACTTCTGAATTCCTCTCCTATCGTCCTCTGAAAGTCTGAAGGTTGCTGGGTTCACATATGAGTAGATAGGGTACATCAGAGCGTTACGGACGTTTGAATGAGCAAGTCCCAACGAATGGCCAAATTCATGAGCAGCCACAAGGAACAAATTAATTTCTGCAGGACAGAAGCATAGAAAAGTTTGTTAAAGGTATGGCTTTTTTTTTTTTTTTT
>VWZZ01000197.1:82982-159974 GCA_013399095.1 Psophia crepitans
GCCAGGATGCCGTTGGCCTTCTTGGCCACCTGGGCACACTGCCGGCTCATGTCCAGGCGAGCATCAATCAACACCTCCAGGTCCTTTTCCTCTGTAGAGCTTTCCAGCCACCCCACCCCCAACCTGTAGTGCTGCCTGGGGTTGTGGTGGCCAAAGTGCAGGACCCGGCACTTTGCCACATTGAACCTCATCCCGTTGGCCTCTGCCCAGCGGTCCAACCTGTCCAGGTCCCTCTGCAGAGCCATCCTACCCTCCGGCAGATCGACACTTCCCCCCAGCTTGGTGTCGTCTGCAAACTTACCGAGGGTGCACTCAATTCCCTCATCCAAATCATCCACAAAGATGTTGAAGAGGATGGGCCCCAGCACCGACCCCTGGGGAACACCACTCACAACCGGTCGCCAGCTGGATTTCACTCCATTCAAGGTAGACATTGCCTGCAGATTGGCTGGATATCAATCTGTGTTCAGGAGGTGGATCACCCCTTTCACTTGTTAAACTGTCTGTAAATCAATCCATGAGTTTTCTCTCTCGTGCAATTCCTAATCTGTCACCCACCCCACTGTGCATTGGGAGTGAGAGAATGGTGAATATCAAGCAAAAAGTATATCCAAAAATTCCTGGGAAATGTTTTTGTGTGTCATTTGTGAACTATGCAATATTGATTTAAAGGTCCTACCAAACTGGATAGATCTGGGTTCTTATGGTCTCCAGGACACCTGATTTGTTTTGTTTTGTTATCTGGCTATTGAATTTGACTAATAAAAAGTAAAATTCAAACATGGCAAATATTACTGCAGAGCAAAATGGTTTTTTGCCTTGCAATTTCTTGAGGATAAGCCCAGTGAGGCACAGCCTACTTCAGAACCTTCCTGGTATTCTTCCACACAATGAACCTTCATCCTCCTTGTCTCAGCTTTGTGTGGCACGCTCCTTTTGGATGCAAAGTGGCCTCTGAGCAACAGAAATTTGAAGTCCCCTCATCATTGTTAGGGGCCATTTGGGGCCTAGACTGTAGAGGGAGGCACATCTCTATGGCTTCTGCATTCCATTTTCATAGATTCTACTCCTGAGGGGGTTTTCTTCAAAGGAGTCCCTTGACATCTGGGATACCGAGCTAGGTGTCCCTTTTGCAGGCTGTGTGAGGGTAAAAACTTCCAGCCATCCCTGCCTGAGCACCAAGGTCCTCCTGGAACCCCTGGGCACTGTGTCAGCCCATCCCTGGAGAGAGGCAGTCCAGTTCTTCCCTCCTGTTTGGCTAGACCAAGGTGCACTGAACTTTTTCCCAGAAAGATCTACCTCATGTCCCATTGCTTCAGGGGAAGAAAGGCCTGAGGAAAGGATTAGATGTTCAGGTTCAGCACAAACAATGTGACAAGAACTAACACATCTAAGTTACTAATAATTAAGCAATCAAACTTAACATTTCTCAACTTGTGGATTTATCATCTTCTTCTTAGCATTCTGCCTAGCACTGCTTTGCATTTAGTGACTTTGTATTTACAACAGTTCAATTGAGACATCATGTGGTAAAAAGATGTAAACATGGAGATAAGTTTTTACAATAATAATCTTGAGCAATAAACCACAAGGGAAATGGCATTCTTGTAAATGTTACCTACCCATGTTAGTTCTGATGTCCTTCATTTTTTAATTTGTCTGTTCCTCTGGTCAATGACCAGGAGTCTCTCTTTCCTCCAGCTAACAGACATGTGTGAATCTCAAAATTTTCCATGTAATAATTTCATAGAATCATAGAATATCCCAAGTTGGAAGGGACCCGTAAGGATCATCAAGTCCAACTCCTGGCTCCACACAGGACCAGCCCAATCAGAGCAGATGACTGAGAGCATTGTCCAGACGCCGCTTGAACTCAGCCAAACTCGGTGCTGTGACCACTTCCCTGGGGAGCCTGTTCCAGTGCCCAACCACCCTCTCGGTGAAGACCCTTCTCCTGATATCCAGCCTAAACCTCCCCTGTTGAAACTTCATGCCATTCCCTCAGGTTCTATTGCTGGTCCCCAGAGGGAGGACACCAGTGCCTGCCCCTTCACTCCCCCTCATTAAGAAGCTGTAGGCCACTATGAGGTCCTCCCTGAATCTCCTCTTCTCCAGGCTGAACAAGCCAAGGGACTTCAGCCTCTCCTCATACGTCTTCCCCTGCAGACCCTTCACCATCTTTTTTGCCCTCTTTTGGACACTCTCCCATAGTTTTATGTCTTTTTTGTACAGTGGCCTCCCAAAACAGCACACAGCACTCAAGGTGAGGCTGCACCAGCACAGTGTCAAGTGGGACAATCATGTCCCTAGACCGGCTGGCATTGCTGTGCTTTATGCCCCCCAGGACACGGTTGGCCTTCCCGGCAGCCTGGGCACACTGTTGGCTCATGTTCAACTTGCTGTCAACCAAGACCCCCAAGTCCCTCTCAGCATGGCTGGTCTCCAGCGTCTCACCCCCCAGTCTGTACGTACAGCCAGGGTTGCCCCTTCCCCGGTGCAGAATCCAGCACTTCCTCTTGTTAAACTTGATGTGGTTGGTGATTGCCCAGTTCTCTAATTTGTCCAGATCTCTTTGCAAGGCCTCTCCACCCTCAATGGAACCAACAGCTCTTCTCAATTTAGTATAATCCGCAGACTTACTCAGAACACCTTCTAGTCCCACTTTCAAGTAATTTATGACAATGTTAAAAAGAACTGGCCCTAAAATGGAGCTCTGGGAAATCCCAGTAGTGACTGGCCTCCAGCCTGATGTAACCTCATTTACCATAACTCTTTGGTCCAGACCCATCAGCCAATTAGCTTTATTCAATTTAAGATGAAGTCATAAGATATGCCTTTAGGTGCATACAGTCTTTAGGTGCATGTGTACAGGACATGGGGAAGGAGGGCAGGAGGTCAGTCAGCTGTGTTTCACTGCAGTGTGGATCCAAAACTTGCCACAAGAGCAGTGGCATAACCTTGTATAGTCACCTTCCATTTGTGAATTCCCTTTTTGGAGCTGGGTGTCCCCACCCATTTTTAAGTCTGGCTCAACACTGTCTTTAAAGGACTGGGTCAAGGACAGATGCAATCTAATCCAGCCCTCTGATCTAATCCAGCCCTCTGATCAACTTTGTGGCCCTCCTGCCGGAGCAAGTCCAGAGAAGGCCACAAAGTTGATCAGAGGGCTGGAACACCTCTCCTATGAGGACAGGCTGAGGGAGTTGTGACTGTTCAGCCTGGAGAAGAGAAGGCTCCGAGGAGACCTAATTGTGGCCTTCTAATACTTAAAGGGCCTACAGAAAAGCTGACGAGGGGCTGTTTATTAGGGAGTGTAGTGACAGGACAAGGGGTAATGGGTTTAAACTGAAAGAAGTGAGATTTAGATTGGACATTAGAAAGAAATTCTTTACTGTGAGGGTGGTGAGGCACTGGAACAGGTTGCCCAGAGAAGCTGTGGAGGCCCCATCCCTGGAAGTGTTCAAGGCCAGGTTGGATGGGGCTTTGGGCAACCTGGTCTAGTGGAGGGTGTCCCTGCCCATGGCAGGGGGGTTGGAACTAGATGATCTTTGTGGTTCCTTCCAACCCAAACCATTCTATGATTCTAAAGCCCTGCATGCATCTTGTCTTAACAATACCATATCCTTTCATGTAGTAAAACTTTAGCTTAGTACTTGCACTAGGGCAACCTTAGAGCCTCATGGATTTGTATAAGTCTGGAAAAAATCTGGGGAGTATAAATAACATTAACCAAAATTTTGCATTTAGTCTGATTTGCAAAATCTTATTTCTATCAAAAAATTAAACAGCCCCGAAACACCAGAGAGCTGATAGACTTCACTGTAAACTGACATGCTATAAAGCAGTTCCAGAAGAATTGCAGACTTACCAGTAGGGTTTTATGCTCCAGTATAAAAGTTGTGAGATGGAATTTGAATAAAGTCAACATAAGACCAGTGCAGAAGCTTGATTTACCTCACGTGTACTAGAGAGCGCTGAAATTCAGCTAGAAGGGGACAAAAAACTAAAACCAGCCATATGTGAACACATAGGTTAAAAAAAAAAAAATTACACCATTTTTTCCTCTAGAAGTTGTCAGATATGATCATGTTATTGTTTCTGTTCAAATGACTCCTGATTCACAGCACTAATTCATGGCTGGAAGCTCATAGCCTGCCAGTCAGACAGGTCCTCTGGGTGTGGGATGGGTCCTTTTCTATTCTCCTGTCTGATTTCCAGTAACTGAGTATAAAGGCGATAACATCACCTTGTTGGTAAACTTGGTTATACCACTGAGATGTTCTTTCACCAAGTTCCCTTCCTTGAGCAGAGTTACAGCCTCTGTTTGGCACAAAGCGAGTTATGCTGAGTTCTCCAACGTGGTGGATTTTGGCTTTGGCGCCATTAAAAAGCCACACAACCATTAAAAAGCTGCACAACCAAATAAGGACCGCTCGCACTTCGGTGGTGAAGAGTGAGTCATGAAGGAGCCTCGCTAACTTTAGAACAGTTATTCACATAGCTGCTTGCCAGCCTGAGCGGTTGCTTAACCAAACTCCATGTGGACGACTATTTTCACTCCATTTCTTGGAGACTGAAGGATAATATTGGGCTTCATGACATGTAATCAGATTCCTAAAATCCTCTGGGTTAGCTGTGGCTCGTGACTGCCTATTGATCGCTGTCTGTCATGGGGGGCACCTCGCTCAGCAGTTCAGATGTTGCTACTTGGGTTACAGACACCTGAAGTGCGCTGTTTCCTGCCCCTCATACTGTTGTCCTTAGTTATAAAAAACCCTCTTACTGCATGTTTCAGTAGTACTTCTGACTCAATCTGTGGCATTTATCTCAGATTTTTCCACAAAACTGCAAGAAGAAACACAATCAGATATAGCCACAAGACCTTTTAATTGTTCTCTTTTACCCTGTTACGATGAATATATAATTTAAAGGCAGCAAACTTGCCATTTAAAATGGTAGCCTCATGAAAATAATACAAAAATTCTTGCATCATTGCCTCAAGAAGATTCATAGAGCATGGAAACAGTCTCTCACTTTTTTTTTTAAATTTTATTTGCCATTTCTTTTTTGTGGTTTAATATTTTACTTTTCCATCCTGTCTACTTTTCTACATTTCAGTTGGCTTTTTCTTTCAGAGGGTCTCTTGTCTAAATCACATAAAAATTACATAAAATTTACCAAACTATTAGAGCTGCTTCCAATTGAACAATATTTGACAAATAACTATGTTACAATAGTGTACAAAACCTATATAATTGATATAGGCTTGATGGGGTTGCAACTGCAGGAGTTTGACAGCGTCCTTTGTAAAAAGTTTAATAAATACATTGATATACACACTTAAAAAGCATTTTGGTGTTCATCTAAAAAAATGAATGTCTAAATGTAATTTCATTTTTTGTAAATACAACCTCTTGCCTTTTGTAAGGCAGTAACTCCACCTTAGGCAAAGCAGTGCTCAGGTGAAGCCCTGTCCTTCTTCCCCTTTCCTTCTCATTTTCCTTTGTTCCAAGAAATGAATGTTCCTTTGTTCTCAACCCTCAAGAAGGCTACAGGCCAAAACCAGGAAGCATGTGAGACATCTAGAAGAGGAAGTAAGCAGATGTTAGTATATTGGGTTTATGTGGCAGGGTTTTGGTAGCAGGAGTGCTGCAGGGGTGGCTTCTTTGAGAAGACACCAGGAGCTGCCCCCACACCAGAACAGCCGGTTCCAGCAGGCTCTGATAGATCTGCTGCTTCCCAAAGCTGAGCCCATCAGTGATGCTGGTGGAGCCTCTGTGATAACATATTTAAGAAAGGGTAAAGAACGCTGTGCAGCAGCTGGCACAGAGGAGTGTGAAAATATGAAACAGCCCTGCAGACACCAAGGTCAGTGCAGAAGGAGGAGGAGGAGGTGCTCCCTGGTGCTGGAGCAGAGATTCCCCTGCAGCCCGTGGTGAAGACCATTGTTCAGGCATCCGAAGGAGGCTGTGACCCTGTGGGAAGCCCATGCTGGAGCAGTCTGTTCCTGAAGGTCTGCACCTCATGGGAGGGACCCATGCTGGAGCAGTTCATGAAGAACTGCAGCCCATGGGCAGGACTCACATTGGAGAAGTTCATGGAGGACTGTCTCCCTTGGGAGGGACCTCATGCTGGAGCAGGGGAAGAATGTGAGGAGGAAGGAGGGGCAGAGACAAAGCGCTATGAACTGACCACAACCCCCAACTCCCAGTGCCACTTGGGGATGACAAGGAGGGGATAGAGGAGTTGAGAACGAGGGAGTGAAATTCAACCTGGGATGAAGGTGGGATGGGGGGAAGGAGTTTTTAGTTTTGTTCTTATTTCTCACTGTCCTACTCTTTTATTAACTGGCAATAAATTAAATTAATTTTCCTGAGTTGCCCTTGATGGTCATTGGTAAGCAATGTCCCTGTCCTTATCTTGACCCACAAGCTTTTTCATCTTATTTTCTCCCCCTATACGGCTGAGGAGGGGAGCGAAAGAGCGGCTGGGTGGGCACCTAGCAGCCAGCCAAAGTCAAGCCACTAGAGTTAGAAAGCTTTCAGGGCAAGAAAAGGGAAGGGGGAATTTCACATCACAATTTTATCACTGCCAAAATCAGCTTAGACTCTTTTCCAGGCACCAAAGTCCATGTCGGTATTAAGGAGTAAAATGGTCGTGGAGGGTGAAACAGCAGGTGCTGAGTCCCAGGCACCCACGTGGGAGGGGGCTGCTCCAGAGTAACTCAGGTCTGGTCCCGCAGACTGAGTGTCCGTCAGTGCGGCTGGGTGCTTTTTGGCTCGGTACCGTCTACAAGGGACAGAGTTTGCTCATGCTGATCCTGGTGGGAACCAAAGTGCAACGAGCACAGATGGTTGGGAGTCTGGTTTTGGAAACACATGCCTGGTCTGGAGCAAAACACTCCTGGAGGCACACCCAGCGCCCTGACCCTTTAAAATCAACTTGACATCACTATGTTTTCTTCAGAGGCAGTTGTCACTGCCAGGTGATTATGGCTGATCACAGGTCAGGAACAATGGGCTTTTGTGTATTGTAATCCTTTATGATCCTTTACATTAATGTGCAACGAAATGAGATTACACATTAAAGCAAGACTCTCTCCAGCCCTCACTCTGTGTCCCAAAAGGTTACCGTAAGTAAAGTTTGCGTGTTTACCTAATGCAAGTTTAAATGTCTATGGAAGGAGGAAACTCTCTTAGGTTTTTTAGATATAAATAAACAGCCCTTTGCAGTGAGACTGGATTTGTCACAGCAATCTGGCTGAACATGACCAGCTCCCCCCACAATTACTCTGGGTTCCTCTGGAGGTAGCTGTCACTTACTTCTCTGTGAAGGGTGGAAGGAGTTTGACTGCATCGCACTAGTAACGGATCGGACAATAGTGCCAGGTCTTAAAACAGCAAATGCATCATGCCCTTGGTGACACCAGTATTTGCAGAATTAGTAGCCTTCATTCCTTGCCTTATTTTCGTAGTTCCTTGTGAAGAAATAAAACCTTCTTATTCTACTTTCCCTCAGGATGTCTGACCTAAGCCACCAAAGGCAGTTAAATTAATTGCAAGAATATTCGAGCAGGAGCTGGCTTCTGGGAAACTGCTGTTTTGCCATACCTGTCCTCAGGCTTCAGGAAAGCCCCAGCCCATATCTGCCTGATCGAAACCTACAGCAGGTCATAAAACAGCTTTATAGCGGCCCACCAAGCCAAATTTGTAAGCGTTGTTGCATGAAAGCAAAGTTCACATGCTTGCACTTGAGGTTTTTAAGATGCAAATTTGGATAGTTGTTTGATCAAGTGTTTTTATGCTGATTAACAGTTTTCTCTGTTGGACCCCATGGGTAGCTGGCCTGTTATATAGCTTATAGCATCTTTTACACCTCCACAGAATCTGACTCTGTTGCATTTCCCACGGTTCTTTTATTTCTACATATTATTTTATGAATTTATATCACAGAATCACAGAATCACAGAATCACAAGGGTTGGAAGGGACCTCAAAAGATCATCTAGTCCAACCCCCCCGACAAGGCAGGGCCACCTAGAGCACATCACTCAGAAACACGTCCAGTCGGGTTTTGAATGTCTCCAGAGAAGGAGACTCCACAACCTCCCTGGGCAGCCTGTTCCAGTGCTCTATCACCCTCACGGTGAAAAAGTTTTCCTCACGTTAACCCGGAACCTCCTGTGCTCCAATTTGCACCCGTTGCCCCTTGTCCTATCGCTTAGTGAGGCCGAGAAGAGCCTGGCTCCATCTTCCCGACACTCACCCTTAACATATTTATAAACATTGATGAGGTCACCCCTCAGCCTCCTCTTCAAGCTAAAGAGACCCAGCTCCCTCAGCCTTTCCTCATAAGGGAGATGTTCCACTCCCTTGATCATCTTAGTGGCTCTGCGCTGGACTCTCTCTAGCAGTTCCCTGTCCTTCTTAAGCTGAGGGGCCCAGAACTGGACGCAATATTCCAGATGCGGCCTCACCAATGCAGAATAGAGGGGGAGGAGGACCTCCCTCGACCTACTGACCACAGCCCTTCTAATGCACCCCAGGATGCCATTGGCCTTCCTGGCCACCAGGGCACATTGCTGGCTCATGGTCATCCCCCCGTCCACCAGGACCCCCAGGTCCCTTTCCCCTACACTGCTCTCCAGCAGGTCAGTCCCCAACCTGTACTGGCACATGGGATTCTTCTTTCCCAGGTGCAAGACCCTACACTTGTCCTTGTTGAATCTCATCAGGTTCCTCCCCGCCCAGCTCTCCAGCCTATCTAGGTCCCGCTGAATGGCAGCACATCCCTCTGGTGTGTCAGCCACTCCTCCCAGTTTAGTGTCATCAGCAAACTTGCTGAGGGTACACTCCGTTCCCTCATCAAGGTCGCTGATGAAGATATTGAATAGTACCGGACCCAGCACCGACCCCTGAGGGACTCCACTAGTCACAGGCCTCCAACTAGATTCGGCCCCATTGACCACAACCCTCTGACTTCTGCCCTCCAGCCAGCGCACAATCCACCTCACTACCTGATCATCCAGGCCACACCTCCTCAGCTTGCCCACAAGGATGCCGTGGGAGACGGTGTCAAATGCCTTGCTGAGGTCAAGATAGACCACATCTACTGCCCTTCCATCATCCATCCACCTGGTTACATCCTCATAGAAGGCTATCAGGTTGGTCAAGCATGACTTTCCCTTGGTAAAACCATGCTGACTGTTCCCAGTAACCTTCTTGTCCTTGATGTGCCTGGAGACAGTGCCAAGGACAAGTTGGTCCATCACCTTTCCTGGGATGGAGGTGAGGCTGACCTGTCTGTAGTTACCCGGGTCCTCCTTCTTGCCCTTTTTGTAGACTGGAGTGACATTAGCCTTCCTCCAGTCCTCAGGCACCTCTCCCATCGCCCATGACTTGCTAAAGATGATGGAGAGCGGCCTGGCAATGACCTCCGCCAGCTCCCTCAGCACTCGTGGGTGCATCCCATCAGGCCCCATGGACTTGCGGATGTCTAGCTTGGCTAACTGCTCCCTAACCCAGTCCTCGTCAACCCAGGGTAGCTCATCCTTAGCCCCGACTATGGGCCTTTCTTTGCGACTTTGTCTTGTAATACAAACTTAAACTGAAGAGAAACTGATGTGAAATCAGAAGATGTGATTATTCACTTATTTTTCATTCAGAGTGCATATATGCCAGCAGGCTGTTCGTCCCATGTGATATTTATAGTAGCATGACATTAACTTGCACAGTAAATGTAGTGGCAGAACATAGGAAGATGTTCTGTCTTTAGGGACTCTATACATACAGGTAAGTGAAGCAGATAGAGACTGATGCTATGGATGGAGCAAAGTCTGACATGAGCATGCCTCAGGATGGCAAGGCACTTCTTTATGTGGTAGACAAGCAGTAAATGAATACACTAGGCAGCTAAGGGAATATTATGGAACATAGATAGTAAGACTTTAGTGGTTGGAGATACACAGGAGCAAAAATGTTAAGGGAAAAGATTTGAACATGCCTACACTTAATGGCAAAACTTTTGTGGTTAATTGTGGAAACAAAAACTTCTGTAATGATGAATCTGCTTGAAACATGCCAGTTCCCATTTTAGGGATGCAACCTCAGACTTTACTGACTTTACGATTGAACTGTGTGGAGGTCTCACTGGATTTAGCCATCATGTGATGTAAGCATCCTTGCAGAGATGGTATGTCATATCAGGAAGCCATCCCCACTTCCCCAGTGAACTGGGAAGCCAACTCACTTGTATGTGAATGTATCTTTTTCAGCAGTTTTCTAGCCAACATCCCACAATGAGACAACAATCTATCTTCTTTGTGGGTGAGGAGAGATTTTCTTGCTTTGTCTGTACCAGCCAAAGCTACATTGCTGCCACTAACATCTTTTGAACATTACCAAAGAAAATACTATTCAGCTTTCACTGCACCATTATGGATGGAAGAAGTTTCAGACTAGGGTTAGTAACTAGCTATCAGATGAATCTCTCAGGCAGCTAAAGCTGCTCTCGAATGCATGACTGAGAGAGCTGGATATTCAGAAAAAGTCTCTGGATTTGTAGAAGCAGAATCTGACACACCTGCATTCTCAAAACCACATAATGGTTCTACTTTGACAAGGAGTATAATTGCTGTCTTGTGGTAAGGCAGAACCAAGGCTGGTGCATTTTGCCAGAATTCTTAGAGTTTTTTTTTAAAAAATACGGCATTCTGAATAAAGTGAAATTTCACTTTCTGAAAAGTGTTCAAGGCCAGGTTGGATGGGGCTTTGGGCAACCTGGTCTAGTATAGGGTGTCCCTGCCCATGGCAGGGGGGTTGGAACCAGATGATCCTGGTGGTCCCTTCCAACCCAAACCATTCTGTGATTCTATGATTCCATGAATTCTACAGTAGTAGATAACCTGTATGAAAACACTGTAACAGAAAATAAGACATCTGAAGCAATTACTGTTCTGACAGAAGCAGCGTGCAATAATTTTATAACAAGGGGAAGAGGCAGTGCAGTAAAAATCAGGAAAGCAAGCACGGGCTAAGAATATATACATGTATAACCCAAAATAGCTTTGCCTAAGATACTATCATGTATATTCACCTACTTCAGGGTTTCTGAGGTGCTTGAATAGATCAAGTATTATTAAAGCCAAAATTATAGTAATAAAGGAAGCTGTGATTGCTGTAGAGAGAGGAAAATGACAGACAAGCACTGTCCTGAAAAAGAGCTGCTGGAGTCATGTGAGGTGTGTGGAAGTTTGGTAGGACTGAGTAAACCCTTTGAACTCTGCATAATGAGGGAAAAGATCACAAAACAACAATATATGACAGATCCAATTTTAGTAATTGAGTGATCTAATCAACATGAAATGTGGCAACATGGCCTTGAAACAGAGGTGAGCGAAACCTGAAATACATGATAAAAACTGTCACCATCCAGTTCCTCCGTGGGGATCACGTTATCCTGTACAAGTTCAGCCCCACTGTGTGCCGATGTCCAGAGCACAGGTACAGTCCGAGCCGAGGAGGTGGCCTGGAGGGTGCACACGGCTCTGTAGGAAGCTGGTGGAGGGATGAGGGCTGACTCCCCACCAGCAGCTTATGCCAAGCTGCAGAGCACACAGTGCTGGGCCTGCAAACCCGCTGCTTCTCCAGACCTGAGTCTGGTCCTGAGGAGAACTCTCCAAAAAGCAGCATTGCTACAGCTGATGACTACTGCTGATCTAACCACTTCTGCAACTTCTGGTTGCTGCATGTGGGCTGCCAGCTCCTCCTGGGTTGTAAAAGACATGAATGCTCCTCTGTAATGATCTGTGTTGTCTTCTGCTGACCAGAGCAAAGGAGATCCCTGGAAGTTTTCAAGCCGTGAGAGAAGATAAGCAGAGTTCATGATTGGTTTTGTTAAGGTCTAGAGGTCTCTTCCAACCTTAATGATTCTATGATTCTATGATTAAGTCCAGCTCCAGAAGGCCTAGGTTTGGTCCAGTGCAAAGAATAAGAATTATGTTCAGGAGTAAGCAAAAGGCACCACTCACAGATGCCCTGCGTGAAGGAATTTGCTTGACTAGACATTGTCTTCTACCAGCAAAAGCACACTACTTTGTGTCTAGAAACCATTAATGAAGCTGAGTTATTGCTAAGAAGTCAATGAGTACCACTCGTTCCCTCTCTCAGTGCTTTGGCTTGGTTTGGTGTTGTGAATTTAAATACTGCTCTTACCTCCTGCTAAAGTCATGTGGTGAGAGTTATGGAAAATGAGCAGATGTAACACTAGACCTACCTGTGCTATCAAATCCTAACAAAATAGACCTAGCGAAGACTGGAAGAAGGCTAATGTCACGTTACTAAAAATTGGAAAGATTTGTGTTAGTGTCTGTGGTGGTTGACCCTGGCTGGAGGCCAGGTGCCCACCAAAGCTGCTCTATCACTCTCCCTCCTTAACTAGACAGGGGAGAAGAAGTATAACAAAAGGCTCATGGGTTGATATAAGGACAGGGAGAGATTGTTCTCTAACTACCATTATGGGCAGAACAGGCTAAACTTAGAAAAAAATTAATCTAATTTATTATCAAGCAAAGCAGAGTAGACAATGCGAAATAAACCCAGATCTTCAAACACCTCCCCCCACTCCTCCCTTCTTCCTGGGCTCAACTTCACTCCCCATTTCTCTACCTCTTTCTCCACCGTGGCACAGGGAGGCGGGGAATGGAGGTTGTGGTCAGTCCATCACATGTTGTCTCTGCTGCTCCTTCCTCCTCTGAGGGAGGACTCCTCACACTCTTCCACTGCTCCATGGTGGGTTTCCTCCCACAGGAGACAGTCCTCCACCAACTTCTCCAATGTGAGTCCTTCCCACAGGCTGCAGTTCCTCATGAACTGCTCCAGTGTGGGTCCGTTCCACAGAGTGCAGACCTTCAGGAGCAGACTGCTCCAGTGTGGGTCCCCCACAAGATCACAAGTCCTGCCAGCAAACCTGCTCCAGTGTGGGCTCCTCTCTCCATGGGGCCACAGGTCCTGCCAGGGGCCTGATCCAGCACAGGCTTCCCACAGGGTCACAGCCTCTTTTAGGTGCCTCCACCTGCTCTGGCGTGGAGTCCTCCATGGGCTGCAGCTGGAATCTCTGCTTCACCGTCATCCTCATGGGCTGCAGGGGGACAGCCTACCTCACCATGGTCTTTACCCTAGGCTGCAGGGGAATCTCCGCTCCAGCACCCGGAGAACCTCCTTCCCCTCCTTCTTCCCTGACCTTGGTGTCTGCAAAGTTTCTCACATCTTCGCACTCCTCTGGCTGCAAAAGCTCCTGCTAAGTTGTTTTTTTCCTTCTTAACTCTGTTATCCCAGAGGTGCTACCACCATCAGTGATGGGCTTGGCCTTGGCCAGCAGCGAATCCGTCTTGGGACCAGCTGGCATTGACTGTGTTGGACAAGGGGGAAGCTTCTAGCAGCTTCTTGCAGAAGCCACCCTTGTAGCCCCCCTGCTATCAAAACCTTGCCATTGAAAACCAAAACAGTGTCTCATTCAAATTGACGGGTTTTATTTTCTTTGAAACAAACTTGAATTCCCCAGATTACTGTTCTATATGGAGTGGAGAACAGGGTTTTCACATTAGCATCCTACACAGGATAGTCCAAGGGAAGCTAAAAACCAGGAAGGGCAGTAGCTGTCTTGTTAAGGCTTTGCCTCGTAAGTTATTGTTTATTAAGCCCCTATTTGGAATAAACACAAGGACATACTAGTTCCTAGTGGTCTAGGTAAATTATTAATATTAGACATAAGGATTCACAGACATAAAAAAAAATATAAAAAATTATTTTAAATACTGGAGTTAGGAAACAAAATCAGCTAGGGACTGTTTTAATGAGATATTTCCTGTGAAGTACATTGTTTTGTGGATAGAAGCGGTGAGGCCTTCTGGTATTTGCAGGTGCACATTAAACCAGACTGTGATACACATTTAAGTTGGAAACATATCATTTGACATCCAAGATTGGGCAAAAAAGGGTGCAGTTTAAAAAGGAATTGAAACCACGTGCTGTGGTTGTGGTTAAACATTGCACATTACCACGCCGGATGAAGAACCAGTTAATAGTTGATCACAAGCTGAACGGGAGTTAAAAACCAACGATTTGCTCGTTTGAAAAAGGCAAACATCATCCTGGAAGTAAAACAAATGAAATCATCTTTCTGCTCCAACAGATGCTGATCTGTCCCTGAGGAGAGTTTTGCATACAGTTTTGTGCACCGTGCATCTAAGAAGGTGGGGGCCAACTGAAGGGAGCACAGAGGTGAGCCAGAGGAATGCTATTTAAACATAACTTCTGTGGAAAGTTCGAGGCAGTGGGGTTGCTAAGTATAGAGAAGAGAGTGTTGAAGAAAGATGTGATACCACTCCACGACTACATGAGTCATAGTGGCAAAGGAGAAGGAAGTGTCTGCTGTGAAGAAGTTTAGCTTAGCAGGTAGGAAAAATGCCCTAACAACAGGATAGGTGAGGTTGCAGTGGATTGCTTGGTGAGGCTTCAGAATCTCCATCACAGTAAACTGTTAAGAACAGCAGGTTAAAAAGACACCTACCACTCTGCTTGGAGAACTGGAGCTGCATTTCTAAGTGTCAGCTGGGTTTTAGGAAGGCAGGAGCAAGATAACCAGAATTCCAGTATCTGAGTTTTAGATCTGTGGTACAAAAGCAAGTGAGGGATTTCTCAGACACTGTCTTGTTCAACTAAATATACATTGCATGCCATCACTTCCCGCATGACATCCTTGTCTTCCTGCACAGCATCATAGAATCATAGAATCATTAAGGTTGGAAGAGACCTCAAGGATCATCTAGTCCAACCGTCCTTGTCTCTAAATTGGAGAGGCATGGGTTTGATGGATGGACCACTTGGTGGATAAGGAACTGGCTGGATGGCCGCACTCAAAGAGTTGTGGTCAATGGCTCGATGTCGAAGTGGACATCAGTGATGAGTGGTGACCCTCAGGGGTCGGTACTGGGACTGGCACTGTTTAACATCTTTGTTGGTGACACGGACAGTGGAATGGAGTGCACCCTCAGCAAGTTTGCCGACGACACCAAGCTGTGTGGTGCGGTCGACATGCTGGAGGTAAGAGATGCCATCCAGAGGGACCTTGACAGGCTAGAGAGGTGGGCCCGTGCAAACTGCATGAAGTTCAACAAGGCCAAGTGCAAGGTCCTGCACATGGGTCGGGGCAATCCCAAGCACAACTACAGGCTGGGAGGAGAATGGATTGTGAGCAGCTCTGAGGAGAAGGTCTTGGGCACGCTGGTGGATGAGAAGTTCAACATGAGCCGGCAGTGTGCGTTGGCAGTCCAGAAAGCCAACTGTGTCCTGGGCTGCATCAGAAACAGTGTGGCCAGCAGGTCGAGGGAGGGGATTCTGCTCCTCTGCTCCGCTCTGATGAGACCCCACCTGCAGTACTGCGTCCAGCTCTGGGGTGCCCAGTACAGGAAAGACATGGAGCTGCTGGAGCAAGTCCAGAGGAGGGCCACAAAGATGGTGAGAGAGCTGGAGCACCTCTCCTATGAGGACAGGCTGAGGGAGTTGGGCTTGTTCAGCCTGGAGAAGAGAAGGCTCCGGGGAGACCTAATCGCAGTCTTCCAATACCTAAAGGGGACCTACAGGAAAGCTGGAGAGGGGCTGCTTACAAGGGCAGAGAGTGATAGGACAAGGGGGAATGGGTTTAAATTAAAAAGGGGAGATTTAGCTTAGATGCTGGGAAGAAATTGTTTATTGTGAGGATGGTGACGCAGTGGAACAGGTTGCCCAGAGAAGCTGTGGATGTCCCATCCTTGGAAGTGTTCAAAGCCAGGTTGGATGGGGCTTTGGGCAACCTGGTCTATTGGAGGGTATCCCTGCCCATGGCAGGGGGGTTGGCACTAGATGATCTTTGAGGTCCTTTTCAACCCAAACCATTCTGTGATTCTATGATTTTTCTTGCAGTGTCACAGGTACTAGTATACTGAAAGATCCTACATAAAACTCACACATGCTCGAAGTTGCATGCATGCGAAAGAGTTCTCAGTATTCAGATTCAAAAGCTGCAGGCTGACTGTGTCCTTTTGACACCTCTGGATGTTAACATCCAGGCAGTACTTTTATTTGCAGTTATTTTCACATTCTGGAGAGTTAGAAAAAAACTAAATGAAATTTAGGAAAAAAAAAAGTTTCTTTAATTTTACTTGCTCATATTTCCTATGGACTATGCATAAGACTATGAACATTTTTGAGGTTAAGAAGATAATGTGTGTGCTGGACCATGGCCAACATTGATTTTGTGGATCACAGACCAAAGTGAAATAATTATAAATGGTTGAGGAATATCTGTTTTTCCTTCTCTGTGCTCTATAGTAGTGGTTGCAGCATGTTAGCGGTCTCAACAGACTCTGCATGTCATTTTATGAGTCTACAGCCATCGTAAAGTAACCATGATTTTGTTTCGAGCATAATGGAAGTAATTTACAGGCAGTATTGGTAACTGACTGATGGAGTCAGTATATTCTGCAAAGCAAAGTGTAGGTGTGACAAAATACTTATTTAAACCTTTTCCTTTGGGTCAACATTACATTTGCCACCCACCTCCTCTTTCAAATCCTGCATTTTCTGCAGTTTTAATCCTAGAGAATGCTTCTTCTGTTTCTTTACAGTACATTGTGAATTTCATCAAAACTGAATGAAAATGTCTGTTGTTTTTTTTTTGCTTGGAAGAACTGGATCAAAATCTCATGGAAGCAGCTGATTCAAATAAGGGGTCTGGAACTATTCCCACGCTATTACTTATTAGCAGATCATCAAAGGGATCTTATCATTCACTTCATTTTTGTCTTAAAACTGTCTAAAACTGAATGGACTCTTTAGTTTGGATTCTTCATTCACATGTTGCTGGCAACAATCCTGCAGTGTTAAGGAGAGTCCTGAAGTGCTGGGGGCTCGCAGGAAAGGTTTGATAGTAGGGATATGTTTCAGTGGTGAGCACTTCAAAGGCAATGCATAGTTTTGGTCAGACACAGCAGCACTGTGGATGAGAAGCTGAGAGGGGCTAATGAATGACAACTGCTGAGAATATGTGCAACAACCCCAAACCTTCCATGCAGATAAATCTGTTTCTGGCCTGAGGGAGGAAATGGAAGGAAGCAGTAAAAATCCTTCCTAAAAGGATTCTTGTAAACCGATTGTTCTTCAGGCCTTTGGCGTGTGTCACGATACAAAATCCTTGGTGAGAACCTCCCAATGTGACCGAAGGCCATTGTGAACATGCCTGCTGAGAGGCAGAGTTGTTAGCTGCTGCACACAGGTAGGTTTGGATTTTCACACTTCCTGGTTCGCCACGTCATCGCTCTGGGCAGGATCCAAAACTCATGGAAATCAGGAGAAAAATTTCACTGGTAGGAGGTAGGTGACTGAGCTTGTAGGCCACAGTCCATTGTCCAAAATTCCTCTTCATCTCAGTGAGTATCACCTCCTGTTTCCTCTCCTTCGTATCCTTATACATGACCTAGCACAAAATGACGTCCTTCAAATGAGAAAAAGTTCCTATGTTGTAGCAAAATGCATATTGGATTATTGCTGGCATTTCTTGTACTTGGATAAACAGTTCAACCAGAAACTACTATAATTTAAACCCAGAGGATAATAAACCTTGGATTTTCCTTCTTTGATAAATTGGCTTTCTTTCAAATCCGTTGTACATGTTACTACATGTACAGGTACTATAATCCCAGCTCTGGTTTGAGCAACATCTAGGAGTGCAGGGAATTAAGATTATATGGGCTAAATAAAATCTTCTTCCCCCCAATATAGAGAGCTGCTAGGGGTTAGTTTATAAGGGTAGTGGTTAATAGATTCTCCTAAGGTACCTCTCCTAGCACACAGAGCAAGAATGCATCACAATTTTCCATGCTCACACCATGTCCCTCTCTCATTTTCACTTACCCCTTTATGCCCAATCATATCTACAAAAGGAATATCTTTTTTTTTTCC
The DNA here is from genome assembly GCA_013399095.1 of Psophia crepitans. Classification (NCBI taxonomy): domain Eukaryota; kingdom Metazoa; phylum Chordata; class Aves; order Gruiformes; family Psophiidae; genus Psophia; species Psophia crepitans. The sequence goes on from VWZZ01000197.1 coordinate 100,978, forward strand.
TTAATGCACATTTTTATTGCCTTGTGCCATTCAAACCAATGCAATTGGTTCAAGAAGGGAACCTACTAGAAGAACCAGAAACATAATTTAAATATTTTGGTTATCGAACTTTAGTAATCTGAAATCCACCATATCTCATTCATCAGTTTCTCCGTATGGTCAAATATATTGAGGCAATCACTGCTAAGAAGCAAATAATCCTGTTACACGATAAGAGGCACAATAGGTGGGATGAAGGACCCTCAGAATCTGTTGTTCTCTCACTAGTGGCCATTGATGGAATGTAGACTAAACACCAAACTTACATGCCTAGAAAGGAGATGACTGACTGAGGTTAGGTAAGAATTTCATCCTTTAAAAGGTTTTCTTTCATATATGTGCACATATGTGTTTCTAAACAATGAAAACAATTTGTGCGAGTTCCAAGAATTTAAATATCTTCCTATTAGCCTACCTCTTCGTGTGAAGATTCCTTTCTGTCCTGGTAGAATTGTACTTTTAAAATCATAGTATCACATAAAGGCAAAGTCGTTCTCTTCCTCTGTTGTGGGCGGAAGATGAGCTGTGTATCTGAAGGACTTGAGGGCAGAGCATTGCTGGTCTGGTTCTGCAGACCTCCCTGCGCTGCAGGACACAGCAGGAGAGGTGACAGCAGCTGGAGGGAGGAGAGCGGCAGTGTTCGAGCTGGAGACACTGCTTTGGGAGCAGGCACTGCTTGGGTCAATGGTATGCCTGTTTATTGTATGTCAAACACTCAGATGAAGTTCATGCTGCATGTTAGGCACCTCTAGGTACCCATGTAACATTCTGTGTACAATTAAGGACTTTTGTGCTCGGCTTTTTGTTCGATCACTTAGATTTATCTTTGGTATTTTGCTGCAGGTGGCACTTGAAGTTCTTTTGGAGCTTACGCCAGGTATGACTGAAACAAGTTGTCCTTCCTCAGCAGTGCTTGCGTAAGAAGGTGACATAGCATGAAGTTCTCATCACTTCTTAGAAGAAAACCTCTCACTTCAGAATGTCTTTCAGACAGACGATTTACAAAAACACACGGGAAAAGCAAACACCTTTAGAAACAGGGCTTATCCTGGTATCAGTGGCCTCACTTTGCAGTTACACAGAGTTCAGAGGTGACATGTCTCTTGAGCTCTTTTGAGATATTTTTGATAATTTGATTCACCTCTTCCTGGTTCAGGTCTGTACCACTGCATATAAGTAAAGATCAAAAAATATCAGTATTGATATACAAATATTTTATTCTCTGGTGTAGGAAGTTCTGCCTTTTTATATCCTCATAAAAGTAACACTAAGTATATCTAAACTAGTTAGAGACTGACACTGGAAATTCCCTTTGTGCGGGGGAAATTGTCTGCAGACATAAGGAAGCTGTAAGTATTTTCCCTCCTTCACCAGATCCTGAAGAGTTATTGTAATCTATTTTTAGGTATTGTTTAAGCAGAATGACACAAAATGTCTTTACCTTCTTGCTTAATACAAATTCATTGTGTTCTGAAGGTAGTGATGTATTTCAGTCTAAAATCAGAGTGACAAAGATAAGGACCACTGCTCAAAGTCTAGCCATATGATAGAGAAAAGGTTACATTATGCCTAAAACACAGGAAAAAAAATAATCAGCATTTGGCCACATACTTTGAAATCCTGCTCCTTTTCTGTAGTGACCAGGAAACTAGCTCTTCTAAAATGGCATTGCCTAATGGCCTAACTACTCTGATCAAGGAAGGTTGACCTAGGAAGGATTCCAACTGACTATGTGGCTTCAGGAAATAGTTTTTAAGACTGGCTTGTCAGAAATACTTTTTTCCCCTTTCAACATCCATATCTCTTATTATTCTATAGAAGCAGCCAGATTTATTTCATATACTTATTATAATTATAATAATAGCAATGCACTAACTAAGAGAGTAAACTAAGTAACTAAGAGTAAAAGGGTTCTTGCTTTTGAATTGCATCCAATGGTATTTTATTTTTCAGTCGATTCTGAAAAAAAGTCTAGCTCTGTCTCTTTATGGATGTTTTGAATGATGTCATCACATTATGTCATCGCAATGACAAAGTAAACAGAGACATTGCTAGAGCTTCATCACCTCTCTTCTGACCAACACTTCTGAGAGTCAAAACATATATTCAAATATTAAGTGTTAAAGGGAACATGTGCCTTCACGATGCAGAACCAGGAAGTGATGCTGAGAGTGATTCCCAAGAAAACAGTTCAGGTAGAAGGAAACGCGCTGGGGGATGAGACAGGCCCAAGCAGGGGGCAATACTGGGTATGCCAGCACAGAGGTGGCTGGAACACCTACGTGCTATATCGTGCTCATCTGTACACCGTGGTTATTCTTTTTTTCTTATTTCAATTTATTAATGTGCAAGTGTATTTTCAACATTTATTAGTTAATGTTTTCTTAAGATTTTGAAAGATATGAGGCGGTCACAGTAACGGTGCAGAAGTATGATACCATATTCAATTTGCTGAATAGATTTTATATTTCCTGAATTAGTTTTTCATTGGAGTGAAGTATTTTAGACATTATCAAAAAGAGGGCACCTTACTGCTGTGTTACCATTCTACATCCCTAAAGCAATGGAATCAGTATTAGCTCTGCAGCCGGTGTGTAAGGATGACAAACAGCAAGCCCTCACATTCATATGAGACCAAGAGGAGAGAGAGAACTACTACGTCTTCACATCAGAGATCCCACATTGAGACTGTTCATCTTTGTAGTTTTCTGAGCACCCAGCATGCCAGGCATATGAAACCCAAAGCAAGTTTACACTTCTTTAACCTTCTTTCTGACACATTGAACATGTCTGTCTGCTCTCCCTGAAGAACTGTGGTCCGTGCTATAAACCTGCTGCAGCTTTTTCTGTATGAAAGCGGCAGATTCAGAGGTTGCTTGTGTCAGGAACCAAACAGTCAAAACAAGAGGTAATATGTCTGGTATATGAAAGAAAACCTAAGAATATTGACATTTTAGGAAAAAAATTCAGATGCAAATTCAGAAGCAAATATATGCTTTGCCATCTCTATTTTGCATTGGCACTGACAGAGGAGATGTAAGGAATGCACCGTATGCAGGAATTAGCTTTTAACATGGGCCGGGGAAAAGAGGAAACCTCATGTCCAGACTGCGTGTGCACCTCTCCAACCCACATCTCGGGCTGTCTTGTTGAAAGACACAATGCCATTTCTGGATGTGAGTTGTTGCTCCATATGAGCATTGCAAGGAGTAGGAGGACACTACAAGTACGGGAGGGACCCAGCAGGACCCATCTGCCCCTAAGTAGGCACGTCTTGGTGTCAGGAGACACAGAAGCAAGTCTGGTAGAGATTAAGAGAAAATCCTGTCTCCAACCTTTGTTAATCAGGCCCAGCTACTTATATGCTACTGTAGTATATAGTGTTGATCCTGAAAATAATAATAAAAAATGTACATAGTGTTTATCAGTGGTTATTCCAAAATGAGACTGTGACATCTAAAAGGATGACAGAAATACTCATCATACTGTCATGGTGGTTCAGTCTGATGCTGACACACTAGTTACTTGTTCTGCTTTTGCATTTCTGTAACCCAATCCATAAGCCTTTGGCTTATGTGGGTTTCAACCAGGTTTTAGGTTTTTAGTCAACCTAAATGACCTGCTGGAGGAAGATCAATTCCTGGGAACGTGTTCAGGCTCCTCTATCTGCTCAGGCAAGTTCTCCTTCCATCTGGTTTCTCTAAGGGACTACAGGCATTGCTTCACAGCTCTCATTGACTCTGATAATAAAGAGCTTCTTGCTCCACCCTTTCCCACTAACTTGACCAGGGCTATTTGCAGAGTCTTGCATCTTGGCCATGGCAATGAGATCAGGATCTGACCCACAAAGTCTTCAGCATTCCTCAGAGCCCAACATCACACTTGTGGGACCCAGAGATCCTGCCACCTTTGCTTCAGTGCCTCCTAGGCAGTGAAAAGGTTTGCGCCTACTTTGGCAGAGGGAAAGTCATGGTTCCTTCTCACTTGTGTTGCAGTGTTAAGCAAAAATACAGTCTAAAGTTTAACAAAATGAAGGAAACTGACCTAATAGTTTTGTATCTTCTAACACCCAGTTTTGTATCTTTCTCACACCCAGTTTCCCCGCCTGCCTTTCTCTGGCTCTGTGGATGTGATTCAATCTTCCTGTAAGTGATTGATACCAACTTACGTTTTGTATAAGCTTGAGTCTGCTCCCAAGCCCAAGATTATTATCTTGATAAAAAAAATTATAATAGATGGATCAAATATTTTAGGTACAACATTGTCATGAATGTACTTGAAGACATAAAGTAAGTAATTACTAATATATGAAAAGTATTTGCTAGTACATCTCAAACAGATGCTGAAATAGAGCGGAGTGAACTTTCCCAGGGAAATAATTAATCTGCTAAAATAATGCAGTTTCATGCTGAATAGAACAATTTGAGAACTCTGTCTGAATTAAGTAAATAATTTCAACCCTTCCCAAAAGTTTGGTTATTTTACACCTTTTAGATAAAATAATTTTATGTATTGTTACAAAATGATGTTTCAAAGCTACATGTAACTAAAGTTTAAAAAAAACAGCAAAGTGAAACATTTTGGGTCAGACAAAATATTTTGTTTGACTAAAACACCAGGTCGATTACAAAATTTTTTGTGTGATTTGACTATTGAAGCAAATCAGCGTATTCATAAACTGTTCTGCAAATGGAAGTTTCTATTACTGAGAGACTTTCAGCGAGGTACGTTGCTCCAGACACGTAGTGCTTATCACCTTGTGTGGTAATCTTAACACTGAGGCAACTCCCCTCATAGTAAATATTTGTAGGATTAGATTCTTGGGTATTTGGACATTTTTCTTGGAATAAAGCTGTACCTTCAAATATACTCTTTATGCTTGGAAAAGGAAGGTACCTATTTTTCTAGAGGAATCTAGCTGGGAAAACAGTCCTGGGACTTTGGATATTTTGACTGGGAAATTGAAGTTTGTATAACCAGTTCCTTTTCTTTGAAATGAGATAACATGAATGGCAAAACTTTAAGAGGCTATGACAACATATGACTTGGGTGCTTAACTCCTTGTGCTCTTACAGGCTTATCCCTGTGGATTGACTTAAACCAACCCAGAAAGAATAGTATATACACGAATAACACTGCACAAAAGGACAACTTTAAGGTATATCTGGACAGTTGGCCCTAACTTGTAGTCTCTGCATTTCAGCATATCAGATGTAGTGACCCATTTTTTCATGTACAGAAATTTCTGTTAAAATATTTGCATCTCCCATTTGTGCTGGATGAACTTACTGTGGCCAAATGCATTTCATGGTACACTAAATGTTTTTGTTTGACTGCCCTCCTACTCAGTAGACCCAGAACAATCTTATTCCCTACTTTCTGGATTGTCTCCAGAAGAATGTAATCTACAGAAATTAGGACACATCAATTTAGTGGGTTTTAATTGAGATTTAGTGGAAGAAAAATAACGATCCTTTTTTCTTCTACCGTCTCTAAAAACCCAGCAAGGAGGAAACAAAAAAGAAGTTATATGCCAATGAACTCTTCATTAAAATCCATTCCAGAAAATTCAATAGATGTGCAGCTGTGTTATATGAAACAGTAAAGCAAGCACTTCCTCCAATTAGGACCTAATCATGCAAAGCCCCAGTTCCCTCCTGAGAAATCCCAGGACTTCTTAAGTTAACCAGCATTTAGTGAGGGTGCCAGCCTTCTGTGGTCAAAAGAAAATTTTTCTGGGTTGAATTTCCCACTGTGAATCTTAGTCACATTCTCAAACCAAATTTTCCAGCCCAGTTCCTCAACTCTAGGTTTGACAAGAGTTGCCCCAATATGCCCAGACTAGAGATTTCTAAATGACCTTGTTATGGAAATGATCTGTGTACAGACCTGCAGTGTACTTAGATTTGACCATTAGATTGCTAATGAATGCATTCATTCTTCACAGACCAATGAAGATGCACTTACAAACTATGTTTGCTTCCAAACTGTTTACTCTGACTAATCTGTTTGTCAAGTGTGATTTGTCACACCACTCACAGTGCATGAGCTGTGCTTCCTGACTTGGCAGTGAAACTTTTGAATGACACAGTGATCAAATTCTGTTGAGTTTTGTGTTAAAAGATGCACAAGTGTAATTATGTCTAATAAGAACTTTGCCGAACTCAAAGATAATGATGAAAGATACTCTTTTGTGCTCTCTGCTTCACAGAACATTTAATAAAAAAATCACACTTTATTAGTTTTATTGTTCAGATGTGCATGCTTGTTTGCATGTGAATGTGGGTAATCTTTTCAACAATGAACAGCAATTAAATAGTTATTGGGTACTTAGTGATTTGCATTAAGCAAAAGGAAGAATCAAGCAGCTATTTAGGAATGCTAATTATAATTAAAATCTATACAGTTTGATACATTTATAACAATGAACTGGAAATGACTATTTTTCTCTCTAAACATGTAGTTGCTGATTTATGACAAATTATCATGACCTCAACTCAGATCTACGGGGCCACTAATCTGCAAATTCTCTGTCTCTGTTAAGCCTACCAATGAAGCAATACGGCAATTTCTTTCTTCCCACCCTTTATACTATTCAGTGAAGTGAGCAACTGAGAGTAACCCCTTCATCCTGTGTGGTTTGATGTCAGACCTCTATTCTTAGCAGCTCATCTTCACTCTTTTCTCCTAGAACCTTATTTCATTTGTCCATGGACAGAGTCTGAGATCCTTACAAGATACAAACTCAGAAATTGCTAGGATGTTTAAATTTTCCTAGTGGTCTCTGTTGGCTATTGTAGTATTCTGCCATATTTATTCTTCAACATACATTTTTATTCTTCTCTGCATTCTGACCCCAGCCATTCAACATTATGTCAGTTAAATTTACATGCCTTCATGGGCAGATGAGCATAAATCGGTTAGATGGGGAACTTCCCCCTTGCCCGATTGCTACACCAGTGTCTGCAAGCTCACGAGTAAAGTAGTCCTCTAATATTAGCTGGTCACGTGTGCTTTGCCTGCTGGGGAGAATGACAAACAAACACCACTAGGAAATGATTTATCCTATCCTAAAATAGGCAGTAGAAAATGCTTCAGTCACCTGAAACAAACAGTAGAAAATGTTACGTCATGGGCCGTGCCTTCCTCCATAATGAGGAAGGCTCTATTTCGGTGCCTTAGTTCAAGATAGAGACACCTTTCAGCTACTGCTACTGAAGCTACTCTTTGAGAGAGGAAAAAGAACAAACTGGGCACAGTTGTGTAGCCAAGAGGTTACCTCAGGTGCATGGTGGGAGGTTACCTCAGGTGCATGGTGGGAGGACAACTAGAAGAGCTAGGCCAAGAAATTATTAACTGGGATACCCTTTGGACCTAGAACATGGGAGAGGCATCCAGCTGCTGGACATAGTCAACACTGAGATATGGACATGGACACATTCAGAAGCCAACCTTTAATTGTGGGGTGGGTTTCACTTAGGCATCTACACTTGTGGTGTCCAATTTAAAATTACTATTGAATCTCTGCTTATAGCCAATTGGAAGAGAGAGGCACCTCCTACCTGCCTGCTTGGCTCAGAGTAGGAAAAAGTCTCTCTGCATCCATTCCCATAGACACCATTAGTTTCCTATAGTCTTTCTGTGTCTCCAGAAAACATCAGACAACAAAATACCAGGATGCAGGAGAGGGGAAAAGTTCCACAATATTCTTTGTAGACAGAATCAGTAGCTGTCCCCAAAAACTCTGGGGAACATAGCAGCTTTGAAGCGGCACAGGTTTAACAGGCCTGCACTCCCACTGCTTAGCAGCTCCTGGTCTGTATGCCTGTGATGACGAGAGGCAGAGCTCTTCGCTTGCCTGCTTTGCTCCAAAATGGCCTCACCTGATCTTCAACAGATTGCAAATATTGCTTCTGTCCTTTTTTTTTTTNTTTTTTTTTTTTTTTTTTTTTTTTTTTTTTTTTTTAGGGAAACCTTTGCATCTTGGCAATGGCAATTTGAAGATGTTTGAAGTTTGAATCTTACTCATCTGATGTCTTTAATCCCATGACCCTTCACTAGAAGCTGTTGCCAGATATCACTTCACCAACTTTCCTCTGTCTCACATCAATCTCTTCCTTTCTTCAGCTCACCATCCATCCCTTCTCCCTCTCTCTTCCTAGGGGTTCTTTAGCAATCGTCACACTAGCCACAGGTTCCTTAAGTAAACATACATTCTCCTTGTGTTTCCCATCCTCTGTATCATGCTTATTCTGATAGCTTAATTATTAACCCTGCTAACAGGCAATGGAGTAAATGAGAAGACAGAAGGCATGGTGATTTGGCATGCCTTCAACTACAGTGCTCTGTTGTGGTTAGAACGTTTCTCCATGGAAATGAAAAATAACAGTAGTAGTCACCCTATGAAATTGACCTAGCACTTGAATTTTTACATTTTTGTATTTTTTTCTAATAATGGAGGGAAGTGCATAAGAAATTCGTAAATGATACATTTTATTTCGTATTTTTTTTCTCTAACATGGCATTTTGAAAATTTTCACATTGCTTGATATTTTCTATGCTACAGGAGTTATAAAATGTGTGATAGAACCCTTGTATTAAGAAAAAAGTGCCTTAATATGCTGCATGCAGTTTAAGTTTCTCAATAGAGCATGCCAAAGGTCACTCTTAACAGACAGTTGTTTATGATTCAAACAATAGACAGATTATATCTGTTTATTTAAGGTCTCAGATAAGAAGAAACAAAACCACATCCTTTTTCTTCTGTCTGTTTTGAAAACAGATGAATTTGAAAACCATCAGTGGCTGCAGAAAGGCATAGAGCAAACTGTAGGAAGAGAAACTTAGGTTAGCTTGCTTTCATTCCTAAAAACCTTCACCAGAAACAAATGCACACTACTTAGCATCGAAGAGGCATCCTGTAGCCTTCTCCTGGCTGTAGGATTCACAGGAAATCACTTCTCCCATAAAGCACGCTCAGGTAGAGATTAACTTTTCTTCCTCATTGCTGATAAGAATGAGTCAGAAAGTCCCGTGTCTGCTGGAATTACAAAATCTGTTCTCTCTGTTTCTCAGAATGAATATGGTACAACATTTACTGTATCCAATTCTGAAGAATAAAATGCTTTTCTCCCAAACTACTAACAAGACCAAATATTAGGTTAGTTTTACCTGAGGAGTGGCATTGATCATTCCTACTTGATATAAACTGGATGAAATAATGAACATATTTGTTGAAGCACTAAAGGTAGTTGCCAGGGCAAGACCTATTGTCTACATGCTTTGCCTTGTACTTTCCAAGCATCTACCACTGGCTGTCATGGGGACCTTGAACCTTATCTAGAAAGGTATTGTCGTACGTTTCTTAAAGTCAGTGGCAGCTTTGCTGGAGATTTTCAGTGGGGCCTGGATTTTAACCTGAGAACGATTTTATTCCTTATAAGATATGTTAAGAAAGAAGGAAAAGATTTATTGCTTACACAATTGCTGTTGAGTTTGAACAGCAGCCAGGAAGGGTACAGAGTATTTCACATGCCAATATTAAATAAAGTGTGTTATGTTTGCAGCCTGAAGTGCTGTGAAGAGCATCTGTGGTGGTGAGGATCTTGAAAAGCAACTGCATCTGTTGAGTTTGACATTTGTGTTCACTGAACATTATTTTATTTCCTGTGGTGGGTTTTATTCTTCTGGTCACTTCAACTCCATTGGGGCTGCATGAGAGTTGCAGCACCATAAACAAAGGAAGAATCAAGACAGCTTTTTAAAAGATGATCCATGTTCTTCACATTCCTTCATGCTTACTGAGCTTTGAACACTCAGACATTTTCATGGAAAAGAAACATTTTTCCCTATGTATGTGTGTTTCCAGAACTGAAGTCTAAGAAAGAACACTCTCTACTTGCAAATACAGGTATGAAGATGTATGTATCAGAAGGTGTTTTCTGGGTTTAGTACTCTTTATGATTTCCTCATGCTTGCTTCCAGAATGCAATCCTTGGGTTCACAAACATTAGCTTTGTATTAGTGTTCCCTCCCCCTCTTGACTCATCTTTGTATTTCCGTATTAAACCTGATGATGCTGTTGGCAGCGAGGCCTGTTAGGTAACATAAAATATGTTTTGATGCCTGAGCACAGAACTGTAAAACATAGCTTGTATCGTTCACTGTCATTCATTCATGCACACCCCGAAGGAAAAACGGTGGCCCGGCAGTGCTCTGGTTTTCGTATGTGGGTGCCTCAGAGGTGCTTGTTTTTTGAATAGGGAAGTCAGAGTAGTCAAACTCATGAGCAGCAATAATTTGCAAGTTAATACCTTTAAAGAACAATGCAGTTAAATAAAAGAAATGGCAGTTTCAAAAGCTGAAGTGAGAGTGCATCACAGGGAGATAGAATATGGCTGCAGTCAGGAAGAAATATGAAGCAATAGCTGGGGAATTTTTGTTTTGATACAGGATGTCTCTTTGAACAAAATGTGATCAAGACTTGTTCTAACCAGGCTTAAGCACCAAAGTAGAGTTCCCTCCCATCCCTAATTTTTTTCTCCACTGTTTTCACACTACACACGAGAAGACTTCATTTTTCATTCCCCTCATAGTGTATGTCTGCTTCAAGGTGCAGGTTCAAACACATGAGCCAGTTGTCTCCCTGACCATCAAAAGTCTTCATGAGCTACAAAGGTATGTATAAAACCAGGCGCTTTTTTTAATGCTGCTACTAACCATGCTCTTAAATCAGTGGAGTAATCCACTACTGAGTTATCTGCAGTATGTGCTTAGAAAGTACTGAAAGTAAAATTCACTAAGGTTACAGAGCGAGGACAAAAGTATGCCCTCCCCTTAAACACCTCTGAATTACCTTTCTTTCCAAAGCTTGTCACTGTAGCAACTTCTCTTGTGTGGTGTGGAAGAAATATCTGTGGGGTAATATCATTCAAGACTCTTAAAACAGAAGAAATGAAGTGCTATACAGTATATTTAGTGATACTCTGTAGAAAATAAGACAGATTCTTAGAAGGCAAAGAAGTCTAGAAGTTTAGATGACAGTGAAAAAGTGAGAAAAAAATTGAAGTTTTGGCTGAAGAAAGACATGGCACTGATAATAGTGATATCTAAATACACATTAGTGATAGCTAGAATACACATTGCTGTAGTTAAAAAATGTAGCTTACAGATATTTTTATAAGCCCAAGTTTTGTTGGTAATTAAAGATGATTCATCTACAATATGTTGCAAAGGAATTAATACCTGCATTGTTTTACCATAACCACGGCCTAATTCCACAGATGTTTGTCATATATTAAGCTGGACTTTTCTGTCATTTGTACTAGTGTCAGCTGAGCTAAATCTGCTGAATTTTAATGGAATAGGTTCTTTGCTTTCTACTCTGGAGCAATTTTGTATGTCTGTGTAATGGGAGAGCAGCTGATAATTTCACAGCTGAAGTCCAAACACTACTAGTTGGTGACAGCAATTTGCATTGTTGCAATGAAGAGGAGACATGATTGTTTTCTGTAAGTATGTGCCAGATATTAAGCTAGAGCAAAGACAATTGAATTTCTAGGATATAGAAAATTATGTGAGAAAAAATAGACAAGAATCATAGAATTCAAGAAATAACAAGTAAGTTTCTAATTGTCGGAGGAATGAAGCTCTGTAACAGCTCTCTAGTGAGAAAAGCAATAAATGAAGTTCAGAACAGGACTTGGTAGATTTATGAAGGGAACTATGCAATGTGTTTGCCTGACAGCTGTGGACTTAGTGAACCAGAATGTCTTTCACAGCGTGGCTCTGTAGGTTTAATTGATAACCATTTTGCAGCCATTTTGCATTAATTTTGCACAATTTAAAGCCAGGGGTTTAGGTATGTATAAGGCCAGTTTCAGGAGGTAGGGGACCAGCTGTGTTATTAAAACAGGATGCTATAAAGAAAGTAGTACCAGTAATAAGGGATGGCAAAGGGGAGGTGAAATGGAAGGTTCCCATAGTTCATCTTTAAGCTACAAAATATTGATAAAAATCAAAATATGAAGTAGACTAAAGGAGGGGTTCATCTAAAAGATCGCTCTCCAAAGGTCGAGGTTCCCCAGTCTCTTGCTGGAGAGAAGTAGGTCTCTTCAGAGGTTTACCCAAACTACGTACCTAAGAATTCACCAATTTGTGTTGCTTTGCCCCAAGGATCCACAGCTGCTCCCAGCGAGTAGCTTCTGATTTGAGCTGTACAGCCAAAGATCCAGAAGGGGCATGTGAAGGGTCAGCATGTCCATACACTCTCACCTTGGTTAGTGCCCAGGCTTGGGACAGGGTGTTTCAACAGAAAGCTGCTCTCTCTCTCTAGCAGGGACTCCAAGTGGATGTTTTGAAGGACATCTATGAAGAGGTCTTTCTTGCCATAAATTATTTGTCCATGCTTTCCATCCATGGGAGGGCCTATGCCCTGTATGCCACTATAAATTCTATGTGGGAACAAGGCTTTGGGATCCTACCTTCCAACAGTCCAGAGTCTCAGAGTGAAACTTCCAACCCCTTGAGGCCAGTGATAAAAATCACCAATTTCCATAAGGCTTGCATTTCCCTTCAGATCTTTTCACCCCACTCACACCAGCTGCTACTCTGTCACAACCTATAGAGAAAAAAATATAAAGAATTATCTCATTATAACCTATCTGTGCATTAGCCTTCAGTAAGAAAAAAATGTTAGTGAAATAGAATGTCACAGTTTCTTTTTTAACTTTACAGATATGAGGACAAGTTGAAAAACAGACACAGTATGTGTCTTCAAAGAGAAAATTTGGAACAACATAAATATTTTTTTCAATAAGAAAAAAAAATTTGTCTTGCTGAAACTATTTAGTGGTAGCAGATGGAACCCTTTTCACACTGAAGCCGGAAAACATTCATTTTTGTAGACAACTTAGCTAATACTTAAGTTTTTCATTGATTACATGAAATAAGCTTGTTGTGAATTTCATAAATCGTAGATATTAAAAAAAATACCCTTCTCTGTACATAGTGTGTTGCTTTTGGTATAGACTTAATTTTCTTCATAGTAGCTACTATGGGGCCGTGTTTTGGGTTTGTGCTGAAAGCAGTGTTGATGACACAGGGCTGTTTTTGTTACTGCTGAGCAGTGCTTGTACAGAGCCAAGGGCTTTTCTCCCTCTCACCCCACCAGCGAGTAGGCTGGGGGTGCACAAGGGGTTGGGAGGGGACACAGCCAGGACAACTGACCCCAACTGACCAAAGGGATATTCTGTACCATATGACGTCATGCTCCATATATAACTGGGGAAACTAGCTGGGAGGCAGATTTGCTGCTCGGAAACAGACTGGGCATCGGGGATTTTTTCCCTCCACAGGTGGTGTGCAATTGCATTTGTGCATCACTTGTTTTATACACATATATACGCATATATATGTATATATATACACATATAAAACATACACACATATAAAACATACACACATACACACACATATAGCATCGGTGTTGCTATTATTAATGTTATTCTCTTCCTTTGTTAACCTATTAAACTGTCTTTACCTCAACCCACAAGGTTTTTTTCTTTGCATTGTCTCCCCGTCCCACTGCAGGGAGTTGGGGTGGTGGAGTTGGGCAGGTAGTGAGCAAGCAGCTGCAGGGTGTTTAACCCCAGTTACCAGCTGGGGTTAAACAACGACACATAGTCAAAAAACAAAATACTAGGGAAAAATGTACCAGCATTGTGGAAGTCTGCATCTAAATTCCATCTTTTACAATCTTTTCTCTGATTCAAAAATTTTGGCATGAAAATAATTGGAAAATAATGAGATCTGAATGGTTCAGATGTACTGTATTACACTACAATTCTCAAAAATACATAACAAAGAATATATAGCTTCTAATATCATATTTTGTTTTTAATTAGAAAATTGCCATTCTTGGTGGAACATCAGTACACAGTGTTTTGCTAAATTTATTAAAATCCAATTAGCTCACAAGTTTCTTGCCATGTTTACAAGTCCATGTAAAAATATTTAAATATAAAAAATTATAGATATGAGCTGTTAACTTGTAAGTCCACAAATAAAGATATTTTCTACTGTGACAGTAATGTCACTTGGAGGCTTTATTTTGATAATTTGTAATTATAACACACACTTTCTTTATATTTATTATGTTTTTTGGTGTTTCAAACTGGTTTTATTGAGTAACCTAGAATATGTACAAAACCCAAAGCAAACAATTGCTTACTGCATATGATTCCAGAAATAGTTTCATTTCCTGCAAAGAGTAATTATTCCTATCCTTTCTCTATCCACAACATTAACATCTGATTAAATGTCCTGTTTTCCAGGGGATTCTGTTCCATGGAGAGATAGTGGTATAGCTTCTTCAAATCAGCATCTAGGAGAATAGAATAGAATAGAATAGAATAGGATAGGATAGGATAGGATAGGATAGGATAGGATAGGATAGGATAGAATAGAATCATTAAGGTTGGAAGCGACCTCAAGGATCACCTAGTCCAACCGCCTCCCCCCGCCCTTTTAACCACTAAACCATGTCCTTCAGTACCGCGTCTAGCTTTTCCTTAAATACCCGCAGGGACGGTGACTCCACCACCTCCCTGGGCAACCCGTTCCAATGTCCAACCACTCTTTCAGAGAAGAAATTTCTCCTAATCTCCAACCTGAACCTCTTCTGGCGCAACTTGCAGCCGTTCCCCCTTGTCCTGTCGCTAGTTATCTGTGAGAAGAGGCCGACCCCCAGCTCCCCACAACTTCCTTTCAGGTAGTTGTAGAGGGCAATAAGGTCTCCCCTGAGCCTCCTCTTCTCCAGACTAAACAAGCCCAGTTCCTTCAGCCGCTCCTCATAAGACCTGTGCTCCAGACCCTTCCCCATTTCTCCATGCTTTCCATGCATGGGAGGGTATTAGGGAAAAAAATCAGACTCTTAATCTAAGATTTTTATGATACGGAGAATTAATTTGTTAAAATGGCTTATCTTGGGAAAAGTAGTCTGTCTTTTTCTTACTCAGTCTTTCATGGACACTGTTGCAAAGAGTTACTGACTTTTCTCATGGTTTTGTTGCTTTGAATGAGTCAAATTCTTGACAAGTGTTTCCTTGTGTGTTCATACCAATTTTCAGGATTGCTCAAAAATGTCAGCTAAATTCAACAACAGCAATAAATAACTGTTCTCTTTTTATCAACGTTTGACATCTTGCTTGCACTTCTTTGCTCGAAGAGCTGGAGATGAAAAATGTTTTTTTTTCACTGATGGCAGTAGAAAATAAAGGGATATGTACGCAGGACTCATCTGAATGTGCAAAGCTGGAGGTTATTTGTAGTAGTCCCACACAGGGGCAAATTTGTGCCAATTTTTGGATGATAGTTTTCTTCCCACTTGGCTTTGTTCTGAAGTAGATAGAAAGGGACATCCATCCACAAGAAGTGGGACAGAAGGCTAAAAATCATTCAATGAATTGCAGATCGTAGAATCATAGAAGGCTAAAAATCATTCAATGAATTGCAGATCGTAGAATCATAGAAGGCTAAAAATCATTCAATGAATTGCAGATCGTAGAATCATAGAATCATAAAATGGTTTGGTTTGGAAGGGACCACAAAGACCATCTAGTTCCACCTCCCCTGCCATGGGCAGGGACACCCTACACTAGACCAGGTTGCCCAAAGCCCCATCCAACCTGGCCTTGAACACTTCCAGGGATGGAACCTCCACAGCTTCTCTGGGCAACCTGTTCCAGTGCCTCACCACCCTCACAGGGAAGAATTTCTTCCTAACATCTAATCTAAATCTCCCCTCTTTTACTTTAAACCCATTTGCCATTGTCCTATCACTCCCTGCCCTTGTAAACAGCCCCTCTCCATCTTTCCTGTAGGCCCCTTTAGGTATTGGTAGGCCACAATTAGGTGTCCCTGGAACATTCTCTTCTCCAGGCTGAACAAGCCCAACTCTCTCAGCCTGTCCTCACAGGAGAGGTGCTCCAGCCCTCTGATCAACTTTGTGGCTCATTTCAAGATACTTGAAATATAACTGTCTTCTGCATAGGTTCCATAGTTTTGAGGGGAGGTATAATGTACTGGGTCAGGCTGAGCTGGAGTTTCCCCGTAGCAGCCCTTACAGAGCTGTGCATTGGTAGCAGCAAGGTGCTGATAACACACCAGGGTTTTGGCTGCTGCCGAGCAGTGTCAGCACACATCAAGGCTGTGTCGCCAACCCTTCTTCCACCCCCTCAGCAGCAGGCTGGGGGTGGGCAAGATCCTGGGAAGGGACACAGCCAGGGCAGCTGACCCAGACTGGCCAAACGGATATTCCACACCATATGATGTGTGCTCAGCAATGGGAAGCTGAGGGAGAGGGGGAGGAACGGAAAGCATTCGTTTTTTCAACGTTTTGTCTTCCGGGGTAACCACTACGCTTTTGGAAGCCCTGCTTCCCAGGAAGTGGCCGGACATCGCCTGCTGATGGGAAGCAGAGAATAATCTTTTGTTTTTCCTTTGCTTTGCTTCCGCACACGGCCTTGCTTTTCGCTATATTAAAACTGCCTTTATCTAAACCCACGATTTTGGAGTTGTCTTTTCCATCTTATTTTTTCCCTCTCCCCTCTCTGTCCTGCTGAGGAGGGGAGTGATAGAGTGGCTTAGTGGACACTGGCGTTTAGCCAAGGTGAAACCACTACATATAACCACTTATTCTTTGGTCCCAGGCTTTTCTGGTGGTTAAAATAGCTTTTTCTGTAATATAAGTAAATGGACCAGAGGCAGAGAAGCTCTTGCCAAAATTGCTTTGGGTGGAAGAGTTTTACACATGTGCAGTTTCTCTGTAAGCCTGATTCATTGGCCAATCTTTTGGCAGTCACCTAAAGAGTCCTGCCTGGAACAGTTTCTGGTGGAGCAAATTAGTGATTGACTTATAAAGGCACAAAGGAAGGAGTATTAAAGGTACATATATTTAAATATAACTTTTTTGGGTTTAATGCAAACAACTGTGACAACAGTGTGACAACAAAAAACACTAGACTTCACGCATATCCATACTTTAAACTATGTTTCCTGGTGTTTTAATGAGTGATATGCAAATCTTCTATAATTGTTTTCAACTAAATAGTTGTGTAGTTGCTGTGTCAG
This sequence comes from Psophia crepitans, assembly GCA_013399095.1. NCBI lineage: Eukaryota > Metazoa > Chordata > Aves > Gruiformes > Psophiidae > Psophia > Psophia crepitans. The sequence continues at coordinate 118,147 of VWZZ01000197.1, forward strand.
GCCTCATTCATAAGATCATGTCATAAGTTCTTTTGAACAAAAATGGAGAAGTGGTGGTAAGCTTCTGCTCTTTCATCACCTTTTCATTGAAGAAAAAGAGATTGTCTTGATGAAATGTCAGACTGAAGAGGCTGTAGACCGAACTGCAGTAATTAGACACTGGATAGGTGTGAATATTTGCAGCTCTGCTCATCCGCCTTGCATAGAACCGTTTAAACCACAGAAGAGGTTCTTCATCCCGAGGGCTGCTCTCTCTGGAATATTTTTGCTGGTTCCACTGGGAAGCGTCTGGTTAGTCACAGGTTCTGCAATGTTCTCCCACTATGTCACCCCATACCCTGGCAATGCAGGTCTTCAGGAAGTGGTCAGAAAGGATTTCTCATTGAATTTCATTAGAATTTATTCGTAACAATATTCTAGGTCCAGGAGTTTCTGAGGTGAGACTGCTCTTCAAAATGTCAGCACTGATGTATTTATTGCAGTAGTCTTATATTGCTGGGCCAAGTTGTGGCATTCCTTGTGCTTTGTGTTTATATAGCAGGAAAAGCTTAGAAAAGGAGTAACCTTGTTTCTGTTGCTCACGGTCCGGTTTTCACTTTCCTCTGCTTCCATCTGATGATCTGCAGAGGACTGTTATAACAACCAATCTAGGAACTGGTTGTCTCAGTATTAATCTCATTTTCTTTCTCTCTTTCATATTTATAGGTGTTTGGATTAGAAAATAAGTAAATAAATCCTTAAAAATGAGAAAAGGATAAAAGGAAGTGTTAGAGAAACTAGCTCATTCTAAGGGCTCTGTTGTAATAGTTTGTAGCGACGTACGCATGTTGCATAGGGATCGTAAAATCTGGGTGACTTAATACAAGTCCATATTTCCAGACTTGTTTTCTAGCAGCTTTTTACATGATAGAGCTATAACTGTCCTCACAGAGTTTTAACAATACAGAAATAGCATATAATTCTAAATTACTAGTGATAAGTTTTAGATCTGGGGATGCTAAGTTTGGGTAGTCAAGTTCAAGCGGAAGTTCCCACCCACCCATTTGTTTGGTACAGCAGGGTCTAGTACAGGATTCTCAAATTTAGGGTAGCAGCCCCAGTAGTGCAGGGAATTAGATGTTGAATTCTAGTGATAAGTGTTTATCTGTCAAGTGAAAGGTTTCATGAATGGGAGAGTCCTGGTTTGGGAGCTCAGGCAGAATTGAGACCCACGACATCAGATGACAGATAAATAAGAATAGACAGGTTTGATTAGTTGCCTAGGCTCTTCCACTGTTTTAATTAGGTCTCCGTTGACTAATTTACATGTAGACAGCTATATTAGGCTTAGATACAAAATCAGGTATCTGGACCTTGAATCAAAGCCAGGTTGGGCACGAGGTTCAACTGCCCACACATAAGTGCATACTAAAATCTGAGGTGCAGTGTCCAAGATGGCTTCTGCTTCTCCAGAAAAACATGGTCCCCAATTTGTTTCGTGTCACATCTCCCTGTTCTGTGTGGGTGTCGTGGATACCTGAGCCTTTGGCATTAAGTAGTCAGCACTATGCATGTAGCTGTAGGCAACTGGATCTTGCCCCAGGTGTTCGACTTCTGAACAGCTAGTGCTTGATGCAGCTGTCTAAACGTAAGCATCAAGTGCTATTTGAAAGGCCTTAGAATAACTTACCAGGCCTTCAGATACCTGTCCAGAAGGCATGACCTTACCATGTGTCCTGTCTCATATCTGCGAGCCCCATACAGGTGCTTGGACACCCTCAGGCCTCTCATATCACGACTGAATTTCTAAGGTTAGATAGGATAAACTTAACCTTCGTGATCAAACCAGTGTCTAACCTGATTTAAGATAGCTCTATAGTCTACTTTGAAAGCAGTGTAGTTCAAAGACTGTCAAGTCAGCTTTCAACTGAATTGCTTGGGAGCCATTAAAAGTCTGAGTTGCTTGAAGCTTGCTGTAGCTAAGGATTTACCCTGTTCCTATAGTACCTGCTGAGCTTCGTGCTGCTGCAAATCGAGGTGGTTCCTGAGGTGCTTTACCTAAACTTAGCATGAATGTCAATGATATGGACAGAACAGACAAATTCTCTCTTATACATCCTTAACTTGCCATCACAAAGAAAAATCTGGGTGAAGAATTTCTGGGTTCAAACCTCACGCTTGCCACATCCTGTCTGCGTTCACGAAATGCCCCTACTGCTATCCATGGGCTAAAATGTCTGTTGGCAAACCCACATGTATGTATTTGGTGTTGAGTCACTGAGAAGGGTTTCACAATCACCTCTAGACAGAGCTCCCAGAAGCAGTTCCTGCTGTTGGAGGGTATGAGATGTGAGTTCCAGTGAACACTATCTGCTGTGGACTGATACATCTGTTTTGTGTTGAATGCATGTCAGTAGCTGTTGCTACCTGCCACAGGAAAAACTGTTTGCCTGGCTGTTACCAATTCTCTTTTCAGTTTTCTTATGCTCTAGACAAGTTATTTATATTTTGAAAAAAAAATTCTTCTGCTTTTAACTGTCTAATAACTAAATTAATTTTTCTGGAAAAAAAAGTTCATTTATTTTATAGGGACTTCCTTACCTATTTAGAATCATAGAATCATTTAGGTTGGAAAGGACCTTTAAAATCATTGAGTCTAACCCTTAACCTAACACTGCCAAGTCCACCACTAAACCATGTACCTAAGTGCCATATCTACACGTCTTTTAAATACCTCCAGGAATGGTGACTCCACCACTTCCCTGGGCAGCCTGTTCCAATGCCTGACCACTCTTTAATTGAAGAAGTTTTTCCTAATATCCAATCTAAACCTCCCCTGGTGCAACTTCAGGCCATTTCCTCCTGTCCTATCACTTGTTACTTGGGAGAAAAGACCAACATCCACCTGGCTACAATCTCCTGTCTTCATTACAGTTATGGCTATCGCCCCACTAGCATGCCTCAGAGACTCACTTTACACCGTGAGCCAACATTGAAATCTGTGTTACCCCAACTCCATTTCAGCAGTACCTGAGCTGTTGACATGTGGTATCCAAAAGCAGCACAGTCTTGGCTATCCGGGCTGCACTAACTGTAGCACATTGATACAAGCATTGTCAACCAACTCAACCAACCAACCAAAAATTCATTGTAAAAACAATTCTAAAATACTGATGTCGGTACAAACTAACATCTCTGCTTGTTATTAACATTTGTGGGTTCAATGGGGACCATTTGCTTCTTTGTTATGGTAGGTCTTACACCAAAATAAACATAGACCAGAGCAGAGCAGAGCAGAACAGAATACAATAGAATATTTCAGTTGGGCAGGACCTACAAGGATCATCTAGTCCAACTGGCTCACCACTTCAGGGCTGACAAAAAGTTAGACCATGGATTACAGGCATTGTCCAAATGCCTCTTAAACACTGGCAGGTTTGCAACATCAACCACCTCTCCAGGAAGCCTGTTCTGGTGTTTGACGACCCTCCTGGTAAAGAAATGTTTCCTGTTGTCAAGTCTGAACCTCTCCTGGCGCAGTTTTGAGCCATTCCCACACATCCTACCACTGGATACCAGGGAGAAGAGATCAGCACCTCCCACCCCACTTCCCCTCCTCAGGAAGCTGTAGAGAGCAATGAGGTCACCCCTCAGCCTTCTTTTCACCAAACTAGACAAATCCAGAGTTCTTAGCCACTCCTCACAGAACATGCCTTCCAACCCTTTCACCAGCTGTCTTGTTTTTCTTGAATCTCCTCTTGCTATTGACATACTTCAAAAAGTCTTTCTTGTTGTCTGACACAACACTAGACATTTTCAACTTTAGTTGAGCTTTGGCTTCTCATGTCTTCTCCCTGCATACACAAACCATGGGTCTGTAATCTTCCTGTGAAGCCTGACCTTGTTCCTAGAGATCACACAATTCTTTTTGCTCTTGAGGTCCATCAGGAGTTCCTGGTTCAGTCAGCCTGGTCTTCTGCCCTTCTTGTGTGATTTATGACACAATGGAATTGCCTGTTCTTGGGCTTTCAGCAGGTGGTTCTTAAAAACTGACCAGCACTCATGGACAACTAACCCCTCAAAAGCAGATTCCCAAGGGACACTGTTAAGTAGCTCCCTAAGCAGCCTGAAGTTTGCTCTCTTGAAATCCAGGATATCAACGCTGCTAACCTTTTTTCTCATTACACCAAAAATCATAAACTCAACCATTTCATGATCAATATGGCCAGGAGAGCCACCCACCACCACATCTCCCATGAATCCCTCTCTATTCACAAATAGCAAGTCTAGGAGGGTATCTTTCCTAGTTGACTCACTGAGTACTTGTGACAAGTCATAGAATCATAGAATGATTTGGGTTGGAAAGGACCACAAGGATCATCTAGTTCCATCTGCCATGGGCAGGGAGACCAGGTTGCCCAAAGCCCCATCCAACCTGACCTTGAACACTTCCAGGGAGGTGGTGTCCACAGCTTCTCTAAGCAGTTTGTTCCAGTGCCTCACCACCCTCACAGTAAAGGATTTCTTCCTAATGTCCAAGAATTTCCTCCTAATGTCCAAATGAATGTAATTATCTTCAACAAACTTCAGGAATTTCCCAGTCTTGCTTATTACACAGCGGTATGGTATTCTTATAAAGTCTAGTATTTGGGATTCAAAGGTTTCCTGTTGAAGCTATAATTGTATAAGATTTTGAGATAATTTTTTGAGACTCAAGACAGTAAGATTTTGATTGTGCAATAAATTCATATTTTTCCTAATTGAAACCTCATATTTTTTGTGTGCTGTAGCTTTTTCAGCAGAAAACTGAAGAGCAAGCGAGCTTAAAAGTAACATGGAGAAAAATGCTAAACTAAATGCAGAACTATATCTTGGGATTTGAAATTATCTGATAATTTCATGGCTCAGATGTGAAACTGATATGTTCCAGCATCTTTGTGAAAGCAGCTGGACAGGAAATCTCATTCAATTTCATCACAGAAATAAATCAATAAAAATGCTATTTTTGGAAACAGACATTGCACTTATATTAACTTCCTTAGTTTCACAGAGGACAGACTGGCAGAATCAGGCCTGTGTAGTTAAATAAACACCATTCACTTCCAGTGCTCTATCTACTTTGCTACTGATTCCTCTGAGCTCTTTATAAATACTATTCAGATAGCCTTTTCCATCTTTCTTTTTTCACTGTAGCTTTGGAAGAAGAAACAATTATTATAAATAGACCAGCATTAATGCTGGGTTTTTTTTCATATTTTTGAAAATGCATTTGGAATGGCAAGACTTCTTCATTGCAATCAATAAATCTCTCAGTCAAATGCCATTGATAGAGAACTTTGAACATATGATATCAGAAAATGGGCAGAAGCAGCTCTTTTCATCCTATTGGTGGTGTATGAGCCTCTTTCTGCTGTCTGTCCATCAGGAAAACATGCCACCCTTACACTTGCTCACTTCCAGGAGCTCTGCTATGGCCACCTAACTAACCTTTACTCCTCACCTGTACAATTGGTTTCAGGCAATTTCATTTGAATTGTGCACTTTACATAATATAGTCTTTTTATAATATAATGCAGTTAGACATTCTCATACCATAAAAAAATGGACTACATAGGCCAGAAAATGAAATGTCTGAAGATTTTGTTTAAATGTTCTAAGTAGAAAATCTATAGAGAGCCATAGGAATCTGCTTGGTCTAAAAAAAAAAAAACAACCATAGAGAAACTGCAAGTAAGAAACATCATTAAGTTTAGGATAATGGACATTCTCTAGGATTAGTAGAAAAGGCTCGTGAAAACCAACACAATGTTTATTCCTCTCAGAAAAGCAATCCACTGTCAAGTCAATAAAATGGAAAATCAGATTAAAAGGTTTGATGTTAATTTTAATGTTAGTCTTTGCGGAAAGTCGGATGCACTCCACAGCAACTTTGCTAAGTACTAACTACAGCAGCACAGACATATGATTTAGTTCCATCCTTATTTATTTTATTACGCATACCTATGCCAGAAAATACACATGCTCTGTATTCACCAAGTAAAATGAATTTAATAACTCCTATAAATATTTTACAGCTTTTCTGACTGTGGTTTCGTTAGAGTGAATCAATGAGTTTGCTCAGTGGTTTGAACAGCTGTAATAATATTGCATTCACTCTGCATCCTTATTTCATTTGCTTAGTAAGTGGGCACTGATTTTAAGATAGATGTGTCAGAATTTTACAGAAAACTTTTCTTGGAAAAGCATGGGGGTTTTTTTAATACTTTTTTTTTGAATAACTGCCTCTTTCTTCAATTTTCAGTTACCATTTGTTTTCCCCATTTCTTTAGGAAAAAGAAACAAAGCAAATTAAAATTATTTAGGTCAAAAAATGCAATATGTTAGATAATAGAGAGAAACAATCAAAATTATTTAGGTAGGTAAAGGTGTAAAAAGATTTCATTGTTTTTTCACTGATTCTCTTAGTATGTTAGTAATTTGAAGGCATTTGTATTCTTTATTTCCTTACTACTGTAATTGAATTTCTACTCAGACAGGGCTAGAAAATTTTAAGGATTATTTTTATATTTTAAATGCAGGTTTGATTAGACTGGCTTCTGGGCTGTGCATATTCCTCCCCAGCATCTTTCTGGAGCAAGAACAAGCAATAGTGAGGACTGAAAAGGTGCTCATGATGAGAAGGGATCTACTACATGTATTTAACACATTCTCTGTTGATAAAGGGCCTAAGACTTAGGACATCTCTGTAACCTCTCTTGATGTCGTCCTCTGTGCAGGTTGGTGTTTACAGAAGATCTTTAGCTGAACAGTTTATTTCTGGACTATTTTGTGCCCTGTACTATTTGGAAGAATATGGGATAAGTTTTGTGTGGATCTTCTAAAAACTGACACCTCTGGAACTGGAAGAGCCAAGATTTGATGAGACATGCCTGTGCTTTGTGTTTAGCCATCACATGAGAGTGTGTCTCATTCTGCTTATGAAATCAGCAGCCCTGGGGAGGCTGGAGAGATGGCAGAGCAATCTCTGTTTGGCTTTAGCACTGTTCAGTGGAGACACCTTCTAAATAATTGTTCAGAGATCAGAGTAAATCACAGGTCCAGACTGAGTATAATGGGAGCCTTGCTTGAAATAATCATATAGAATGACAGAATCATAGAATCATTAAGGTTGGAAGAGACCTCAAAGATCATCTAGTCCAACCATCCCAATACAGAGCCATCTACATTGTAGACATCTACATTTTGTCAGACATATCCCACCTTTCCAACATTTTTAGTTTCTCTGCATTTCCTTAGTGAAAGATAAAACCATTGTTTTCTGATAGAAGTACAGTCCAAAAGGATCAGACGGTAATGAATGAGACTGTACCATTCATCTTTCACAAAGGAGAGCATCTCCTTTTCATCCTTTAGGCAGTCCATTGCATCAAGGTGCTGCACCGTTTTGGAAAACCCTAAGTCAGAGATGGTGTGAGGGAGGCTCTGTGTTTAAAATCTTTGAGTTATGCAGTAATGAGGGACTGAAAACAGAAGGGTGTTATACAAAAATTGCCAGTTTCCCAGCCATACAGTTGCAGATACAGTTCTTGAATCTGAATCTGAAAGAAAAAGATGCTACTGCTATGATTCAGCACAAGAGAAAATAAAACCGCTACATCATCATGTATTTCTATGGGATATTGTGCCACCAGTGTAGATCAGTTTAAGCGCTAGTCTTCCTACATAACTTTTGGATCTGACTGATGATATCTAAAGCTCTAAAAGGCCTTGGATCTGATTAGAGAGGTTTCATTTTTCCATGAAAATTAATATAAAATAGTTTAAATGCTAAAACATCTAATTTAATGAGTTGGGAAATTCTTCATCACTTAATGTCTTTAGATAAAGATTGGATGAGTTACTTAAAGGTAAGGCCTCTTGGGTGGAAGATAAATCCTGAGAAGTTTTTGGTCTCTGTGTTTTGAAAGGTAAATTGAAATGGTGGAGTAGATTCTTCTAGATGTAAATATGCTTGGAAATGGTTCCTTTCTTATTACACCTTTTGATATACTAATCTTCAGTTACTGTTCAGTAGTGTTCACTTACCTTCAGTAAGTGTTCTCCTCTGTAGGAATAACTTTCCTATACAAAACTAGAACTTTTGTTCAAGACCTATATTCCTAGCTTATACATAATTCTTGTTACTCTTTAGAAAATTATTATATTGCTATAACTTGGCAAAGCGTGGGCAATATAGCTAAGTAGTAACTTAGGAGAAGGCAGAATTTGGTTTAATTTCCTTTGGTGGTCGCTAAAGAGAACCTTAACTGTTATATCTTTCTCCACCTCCAGCTGACTGATCCACTCAAAAAAACATTGAATGGACAGTTAGCTTTAGAGATTCCCACTCTCAGTGTTGGATCTATAGTCTAGTGCCCCAAAGTGACAGTCTGTTATTGACAGTTGTATTTATCTTACAAGAGAACAGTATGCTGGAGAGCTTTTTCTTTGCTAAACAGTTTTAGTTTGGTTTTTTTTTTTTTAAATTGTTTTGCTTCCCTCCAGAAATAAGTGACCTTTGAAAAAATAAACCAAACCCCTCTCAGGAACTTTATAACAGCATTTGACATGAGCTGAGGAAAGGTAGGAGGTTGGTGAGCCTCACAGTGTTGCAGATGGCTCTGCTTTGATGAATGGCACAGGATACAAGTGACTTTCTTGCCAGCTTGAATTTGTGTTCCCTTCAAATCAAGAGGTTCAAAAAACCTATCAGAGTTGTACCACTGGGCTAGCAAGATGGAGAACACTAATGTAGATTACACACAAGTCTTTGTCATACTATCAGAAGAAGGTTTTGGTGTCAAGTATGGATTCAACTCTTCCGAGTTTAGCTGTCTGCTTTAGAATGAAACAGCTCATTCCCCACAAGTGCTTGTTCTCTGCACTGGCACTAAGAATTAACTTTCATGTAATCACTTGCATAATACAAATCTATGGTTAAGTGAAATGGATGTCATTCTTCAATGTCTCCCCTATCCTTCACCATCTGCTGCTAGGATGGTCTAGCCCAAGACTCTTCATAACAGATAGTCTGGGGCAGCACAAAGTTCTGGTCAAGAAAGCATCCTCCTCCGTGCTTGAATCTGAACACGTGATGCAAGTGGAACACATGTAAAAGATTGATTTTGCTGGGCTTTCATCTGGCAGGTAGAAAACAGGTTTACCTTGCAGAAAATCTGTGGAGAGGAGGCCATAGAAAATCTGCACTGAATTTACTGTTACCAGGACTGGTGCCTTGGTCACAGTAAACCCATAGCTACCTTGGTGAAGGCTGTGTGGGGTGGCAGAAGGAGCAGAAGAGAGCCAAGGGGCTACAGATTTGCTGAGTGCAGCTTTTCCATGTGCAGCTACCACACACACACAGCACCGTTGCAATATGTTGGCTGGATCCTCCTCAAAGTTTATAGATACATGCACATGTATATATACCCATATGTTCGTGTGTCTGTCTAAAAAGATTCTGTGCAATTTTACTGGGCCAGATCTCTAAGGTAATCTTGTGTCTGTTCATCCCACCACTAGACCAATGTGTTTCACATCTGTTTTGAATGAGCAGTAGCAGTCTCCGAAGGATATCCTGCTGTATAATTTCTTCCCCTTTATCCTGTGGTGTGGTGGCTTTCTGTAAGCCACTCTCATGTTGCCTCTTGTGAAACAATCGCAGCAGCTGCAGCTCTGATTCAAAATCTTGTCAAAGTCATCTAAATTCTCTTGTCAGACTGCCAGGCATAAAATTAAATGGGAACTAACTAAATGGGTGTAAAATTAAAAGGAAGGAGACCAGGTGAGAGGAGCAGAAAGCATTTTGCCTCGTGGGCCTCACTGGCAGCTGCTGCACTGGCATCTGTGAGCCTGATGTTTGATGGAGTGTGAGAGAGACTGGGGGATGTGCAGGCTATGGCTAGTATTAGTAATTTTTCTGGCACCAAAAAGCATTCCCAGGCACTAGATCTCAGTCCTCTATACTGCTGAATTGCTGGCATGACTCTTGGGTGGATTCATTTCGGACCAACCCTCTGAACGGTTCCCAGGCATTAGTCAGGACATGGCATGGGTCAGGGACCACTCTCAATAACCACTTTGTATGTAGCCAACCTATCTTGGAGATTAAGATTGTTTAATAGCGTAGGTGTATTGACCTGAGTGTCAGAGAATGGTCCCAATTGTATTTTATTTACTGCTGCAAATGTAGCCTTAGATTTTAGACTCTGAAATGCTGTCTTATGTGCTTCACTCTAGTAGCTTCATCATATCAGTCCTATGATTTTTTTTTGATCTGGTCATATTGGTTATATCTACAGTTTGAGATCAGCCTCCTGCACTGATTAATGCATTAGTCCAACTACAGTCATGTTACCTCTGGTCTGTCATGTATTTTTGCAGGTGGTATCTCCTCTACAAGCTTCAGAATCAGAGACTAGTGGTAATAAAAAACATTTTTAAAAAAATTCATCCTGCCACAGATCTAGGAGATGACTCACATGCCACAAAGGATATGGCAACCAGTTTATGAAATCTGGGGCATTTTTGAGTTCCCATTGAAAAATTAAAATCTCATAAATTGCATTTTATTTTAGGAAGTTTTCCTTGTTTTCCAAAGTATTTTGCTGACAATCATTATTTTTGGCAAAGTGCTAGGAAGGCACAAGTCCAGTGAAACCCTGCATGACTCCCTATCAGCACATGGTAGGCTGTGGTGAAGTGTGGTTGCAGTATATGGGATTTCAATGGACTGTTGCTCCAAGATGGTACAAACACGATGACTGCTTCAAGCCTGGAAAGCCCAAGGGAAACAGTGATTGTCACAGCTTTAAGCAGAATGCTGATTGGTTGTTATCTGAAAGAACTTTGTATTTTCACAGAAGCGGTTCTCGGTCACCTTGGTCCTGGGTTTTGCAGAAACTGAAGTGGCAGGCCAGCAAAGTTGTCCCAGATCAGCAGAAGAATTAGGGTTTGGGATTTCTGCTGTAAACTTGGGCTGAAATGGATTGAAGCAATTAATGGCTGCCCTCTTCTAAGTTATAATTTGATTGATGCTCTCAAAGAAAGGGCATGCATCCATCTTCATCCTTCCTAGCCACTGAAATGTCTGCTCAGGAGGTAACAAGTCCAAGTCAAACTGTCGCCTTGCTTTCAAAGGACTCTTTAATGGGGAAGGATCACCTGTCCCACAGACCAGACACGGTTATCTCTCAGAGTGCTTTTTCAGTCAGGACACTGTAATCTTTTGAAGGCATAGTCTTCCCCCAAATATAAAGGAAATTATGACTGATTTCAGTGCAATCATGATTTAACCTCTTTGGAAGAAAAAAGTGTTCATCTCCTTTGTCACAGTTGGACAACAAAGTCTTAGGAAAACATATCGTTTTCATCTCTTCCAAAAACTTACTGCCAACAAAAAGCCTCAGGCTTCAGCTATTCCACAATGAAGCTATACAAAACACTGAGAAACCATACAAACCAAAGAAACTGTGCAAAACATCTAGAAACACTTCTTAAATCAGGACTGGCACACTGAATGACAGAGTATAAAGCTTGCCTGTCTCTGAAGAAGAGAATTACTTTTCCCAGCAGTGTAACAGCACCAAAAGAGGCAGAAACTGCCTGCAATTCTTTTCATTTCATGTTAAGTAGATACTTTAAGAAGTACATAGAATGTACCATACAATGCTCGGATCCCTTTCACATTGTCCTTTGGCAAATGGGTATAAACTAAAAGAGGGGAGATTTAGATTGGATGTCAGGAAGAAATTCTTCCCTGTGAGGGTGGTGAGGTACTGGAACAGGTTGCCCAGAGAAGCTGTGGAGGCCCCATCCCTGGAAGTGTTCAATGATGGGGCTTTGGGCAATCTGATCTAGTGTAGGGTGTCCCTGCCCATGGCAGGCAGGGGTGAAACTGGATGATCCTTGTGATCCCTTCCAACTCAAACCATTCTATGTTTCTACGATTCTAAATAAAATCAAAATGGAGACTGGTGTTTTTAAGTGGGATACATCAAAGCAGATGGATCAGTGGGATGGCTGAGGCCCAGCACATGTCTAAATTCATGGGCAGCAACAATGAATAAATCAAATCCTAAGTAATTATAAAAAGCCAACAGGTATTTCCATCATGGGAAGATGATTGTATTTCTTACCACCTGAGGGTTAGAGGTCAGAATTCTGAATTTACACTAATTTTTGGAAAAGGTAAAATTTCCCCATATCTCAGAAGACCAAATTTATTGAACATTTGCAGAAACTTGGAGAAGACAGTGGCAATCTGTGCAAGTGGTGATGTTTGTGTCCTTGGGAATGTTTTCACTTGGATCAGTGATTTATGGCTGGAGTTGGACCTATGTGGTATACTGAAAGACTAGAGAAATAATGTGGGATTTGGCTTTTAAATTCTTCAGATGAGACAATCTATATGGATACTGAAATTAGGCACATGAAAGCTGAGCTATGGGGCAGGTTAGAAAAAAGTTAGTCCAGGGCTTTGAAGAGCCTGAGGCTTGGCAGAGAGGTCTGCAGACAGCAGCTTGTCAGATGCTTTGGACATGTTTAAAGTTTGTTGTTGTTTTGACTAGATACCAAGTGACACTGTAATGGAAGACACTAGTCTTAAATCTGCTTTGTAAAGAAGGATTTTATAGAGTATGATTGGATAAACACCAGGCACTGAACAGGACCTCACATAGCAGGACCCACCCAAACAGGACTGAGGTGAATGAGAGTGTATGTTCTCAAAAAAAAACGTTATGAAGCAGTGGAATATTTAAAAAGGAAAAAAACAAACAAACAAAAAAAAACAAACCCCAACAAACCAGGAAAAAAGACTTTTGCAATTTTTAGAGCAATTTAAAGTTGAATCTAAGGGTCACATTCATTTTCCTTATCAGCTCTCGAAAGAAAGGTTATTAAAACCTAGATGTGCTCTCAGAGCACCCTGAAGAGGAAAGGATTGGGTAAGACCCACGTGGATGACAGACAGTCCATTAGAGGGGAACAAAATCTGATGATACAAACAAGAAAGCAGGGTCAGGCATGTCATGCTTATCCACATGAGTGTGGCAAGCCATCAAGATACAAAGAGCAAACACTGACTATTGCTGTAATAATAACATAAATAGGCCCAAAACCAGTCTCCTTTTATCTAAAATTATCTTTCAAAACAGGGCAGGTACATGTAGATTGCTTCCTGAGGAAGGTCTCTGAACTGTACTGACTCCTGAATCATGTCCAAATGCTAGTTCGTCCAGGAGAAAGCAGTGCCAGGGACCAAGTTAGTAATGTAACAGTATATATACATTATCACTTCACTGACATTGCTTAATTTACTCTACTGAAGGCAAGGAAACAGTATGTCCCACGGACATTTCAGGATTTTTCTCATTAACACTACAAACTGGTAAATATTCCAGCGCTGATCTTGCAAAGCTCTTCAGGATTAGCATTAAACCTGCAATCACTCATTTTAGGGGGACAGAGCCTCCTGTCACAACAAGGAAACTGTTGCCCAGTGTCTCATTAGCAAAGCATAATAATAAACAACATGACAAGTTTATATATATATTACATAGAGATATATATATATATATATTGGTCCACAGTGGCTAGCAGTCAAAACTGTGGATTGTGCTATTTTATTAAATTATTGTTACAGATAATTATGGAACAGATTTTGCCCTGCTACCTTCTGCTACACAATGATAGGTCAGAAATAACTCTGTCAAGTTTTATTGAGTTAATACAGTTTTGAAAGGGTAAAATTAGATCTTTTTTCTTTATACTTATTTCAATCAGTTTGCTTGGGATTGAGGTTTATCAGTCAGTTCATGTGGTACTCCCTTTCCAAAGTGACCTCAATTTTATCCCCTAATGAAGGATTTCAGATTTCACACTTCCACATTTTGAACTGTTCTGACATCCCACATCGTTATGCTGTTTCTCCCCAGGTAGCTTAGGGATAGGCTGATTTCTGGATATAAATTCCAAGGATTATTCCATAGGAAGTCCTTGAATCTGCAAAATTTGTAAGCTGTTTCCATGTACTGTGGAAACCTAGGAAGTGTACTGCATCAACCTGGGAAGCAGATGAGGGAAGATACCTTTTCACAGCTCTGACCATGAACAGCGTCTGAAAGGCTCTATTGAAAAGAAATCATTTAGGCACTTTTGGGAAGGAAATTGAGGATCAGATTTAGAAAAGAGGAGTGCAGAACCAATGACTCATGCCCACTTAGAGCATTCAGCTGAAGGGATAAGGCTTTGCAATGCCATGTACAGCATGGTTCTGATGCAATATACAGCCCCTTTCTCATCCCAAGTAATTAACTCATCATTTTGATGTTTTGTGCATTTTGTGCCATGGCTTTCCCTCCATGGTTAGGAAGGGATAAGTCTGACATCAGCTTTGTTTTTAGTATCATTCACTGTGATCAAAATTTACATCATTCCACTTTACATCAAGTACTAGAAGAGGATGAATTTCTGTGAAATACTTTTTTCCCCCTATAAACATGGATAGAGCAATGTGCTGGTTTAGGCTGGGATAGAGTTAATTTTCTTCATAGAAGCTACTATGAGGCTATATTTGGTTTTGTGCTGAAAATAATGTGTAAGATCAAGGGATGTTTTCGTTCCTGCTGAGCAGTGCTTGCACAGAGCCAAGGGCTTTTCTGCTTCTCACCCCACCCCACCAGTGAGTAGGCTGGGGGTGCACAAGGGGTTGGGAGGGGACACAGCCAGGACAGCTGACCCCAACTGACCAAAGGGATGTTCCATACCATATGACGTCACGCTCAGCACATAAAGCTGGGGGAAGAAGAAGGAAGGGGGGACATTTGGAGCGATAGTGTTTGTCTTCCCAAGTAACTGTTACACGTCATGGAGCCCTGCTTTCCAGAACATGGCTGAACTCCTGACTGCCCATGGGAAGCGGTGAATCAATTCTTGTTTTGCTTTGCTTGCACACACAGCTTTTGCTTTATCTATTAAACTGTCTTTATCTCAAACCATGAATTTTCTCATGTTCACTCTTCCGATTCTCTCCCCCATCCCACTGGGTGAAAGTGATCAACTGGCTGTGTGGTGCTGAGCTGCTGGCTGGGGCAAACCCACTACAAGCAACCCGATTAAATTGGTGTAATCAAAGAATACTCTTGTCCTGTCTGCTCATGAAAGTGGGAAACTTTTCTGCCCTGTGTTTCTACACAACACATTGCCTTTTCCCTATCCCTCGCCTTTCTCTCTCTTGTCCTGTGAAGTTGTGACCCCAAAGACAGAGGAGCAGGATTCATGGTCCAAGGTCTGTTGTATACTAGGATGTGGTCCAAGGCTGTTTTCCTAACTCTGATCTTTGCACAAGGTCCCTTAACCTGACATCTTGCTTGCATGTAAACATGTAATGATATTTCATCACTAAGGCCCATCGTTAGTGTAATCTAGCCATGAGCACAGAGCTGAAGGGCAAGGCCACTGGACCAGCTGGGTTGCAAATATAGGCAAGTCTATAAGGACTGAAGGAACTAGATTTGATAATTTATTTTTTCCTTACATTATTTTAATTTGCATTGGGTAAGTTCTGTATCTAAGTTTCCTATGATTATTTAGTGCTAGCATTGTGGTAAAGCTTAAAAGTTCCTGTAATGAATAAGGGATTGTTTTGAAAGATGCTTTATAAACAGTGTAAAAGCCCAAAGGACTAAAGTGACCTCAGGAGCTTTTCTGTATTCTTTGTGTCACAGCACCACAATTCCTCCTAAAAGACCAATAATACTGCCAAATCTAAAAATCAAGAAAATTATTACCTTTCCTGCCTCCCCCAGCCATTCCCCTTACCCTGTGCAATGCTTTCCCCTAATTCATCTGTTAATCAAATCCATGCATTTGTGGGGACTAGCAAGGCCCTTTCATAATCTGACATCTAGTGGCAGTATTGTGTAAATAGTAACGAGAGAAAAAATGAAGCCAGAAAAGGTCAGAAATGTCGTACCATGGGAAAATTTTAACTGTTAACATATCATGAGATCAATTCATTTTGTGATAGCTAATCTATGGTTTTAAATGTGTAGTCACCTTAATGTAATACAGTGCACTTAGTGGTGCGGTAACAAGTGTGTGCTTCTCACTAAAACAGATGAAGATTTGGGCATTTGAACTTGCATTGTGCCGTTTTATAATACAGTCTTCCCTTAATTCTAAGTACTAGTAACTTATGGCAATATCATAGACACTGACTACAGAGCTCTTGCTAAGTTTGTAACAGAGATAAAAGATTTGAAATACAAATAGGAGACAACACTGGGAAAAATTAAAAAAAAAATAAAATGTTAATCACAGAATGATTTGGGTTGGAAGGGACCTCAAAGACCATCTAGTTCCAATCCGCTGCCATGGGCAGGGACACCCTCCACTAGACCAGGTTGCCCAAAGCCCCATCCAACCTGGCCTTGAACACTTCCAGGGATGGGACCTCCACAACCTCTCTGGGCAACCTGTTCCAGTGCCTCACCACCCTCACAGGGAAGAATTTCTTTCTAATTTCTAATCTAAATCTCCCCTCTTTTAGTTTAAAACCATTCCCACTTGTTCTATCTCTCCCCGTCCTTGTAAACAGCCCCTCTCCATCTTTCCTGTAGGCCCCCTTTAGGTATTGGTAGGCCACAATTAGGTCTCCCGGGAGCCTTCTCTTCTCCAGGCTGAACAAGCCTGACTCCCTCAGCCTGTCCTTGTAGGAGAGGCGCTCCAGCCCTCTGATCAACTTTGTGGATATGCCATTTATCCACCGATGTTACAGGCAAACTATTCGAGCATGTACACCATTATTCAACAGTCTGCTACCACCACTTCTGCAGTAGCAGTTGGTGGCTGCCCTGCCTGTAGGGTTGGCTTGTTGGCGGACACCTTCACCTATCTCAGTGTTTTGTGTGCCATTGTATTCTTTCTTCTCTTCTGGACTTGCTCCTGCAACTCCATGTCTTTCCTGTACTGAGGCCCCTAGAGCTGGATGCAGTACTCCAGGTGGGGTCTCACAAGACCAGAGCAGAGGGACAGAATCCCCTCCCTCGACCTGCTGGCCACACTGGTTTTGATGCACCCCAGGACACGGTTGGCTTTCTGGGCTGCCAGTGCACACTGCCAGCTGATGTTGAGTTTTTCATCAACCATCACTCCCAAGTCCTTCTCCTCAGGGCTGGTCTCAATCCATTCTCTGCTCAGCCTGTCTTTTTGGTCTTCTGACATAATTCAACCAATGCCTACTCATTTCCAAACCCAGAAAACTCACAACTCCTCACCTGTGCATTCATGTATTCTTTTCCCGTTTGGGCTCTCCTGGAAAGAGCTGGTAGTTTGCTATGTCAGGAACCCCACACTGTGATCTCTGAGTCCTGCTCATAGTGATGTAGTCCAGATTCCTGGTTACCTGAACACCTAGGAATGCCTGCACATCTCTTAGATTCCTTGTCATGCAGGTACTGCCATCTCCACAGCCTGATGCCTTCCATTTTGTGTATAGTATTTGTCAAGGTACTCCTAAAAATCCAGAAAAATTCATGCAAATACTGCTTATGGACATGTCAATGTTTTGATTGATGTAAATGAAATATTTTCTATGATTTGTATTGTAGTAAACGCTGATTAAAAATAATGTATCTGAACATATGGTTAATAGAAAAGTCTGGCAATGAAAACTGGGCAGTTAATAACATAAAGAGAGTATAGTTTATTTATACTGAAATGAGGTCTTATGATGAGATGAGGTTCAATTCAGAATGAAAAGAGATTGTAATGTCCTATGATGTCAAACATTCAGGTTTTGACAAGCTTAGTTTATTTGCATGAGCTTTCTCTATTGCAAATAGAAATTTAGCAAAGTCTAAACAATAACTTTATTCCAGTCTATAGCGTGATTAGTATTTTGTAGATGGTTACTACTCAGCTTTTCTGTTCCAAGTACACAGATCTGAAGAGACAGAAAGGAATTGATATGTATCTGTGTAATTATTTAAGAAAACTCCAGGATATAGCAAAGAGGTTACATTGGAAAATGTATGTGACATATTGAAAACAACAGGGCCACAACACTGGCACATCTGGGATGCTGAGCAGTCCTGGAGATGTCTTTCTTTATACATCTAGGTCTGTTTCTTCCCAGGTATAGGTCTGATCTAAAGACTGAGGGGAGATACCCCCAAGAATGATTCATCTTACCCAAGACAGACATCCTGGGAAAAGCTTTTTCATCTAGGATGGTCAGATGAATCATAATCTGGACAAACCTCTCTCTTTCAGTCTTCCTCAAAGGAAGTCTATGCTTACGTAATCCCAGAAATATAATTTTTATTTGAATTATTATGTATTAATTTGCCAACATGTAGGCATCTAGTGCTATTTGATGTTTCTTAGAGTATCCTGCTTGGCTACCAGCTGCAGTTCTTGAAAGTTGTGGGTCTTCTCAAGAATTTAGGCTGTATATCGCGTATGCCAGGATACCCTGTCAGTGGTACTAAATGCTTGCCCTTAGGCAACTGAATTAGTTGACCCACGCTTAAGTCAGATGAATTTGCTGTGCATCTTTTCATATCTGAGGTTTCTTCTACTCAGAGAGCTTGTACAGTTATGGTCTTTGAAAAGGAGGGTGGTGGCATGAGGCCTTTTGCGCTGAAGGACTCTCTTCTCTCACATTTTACTGAAGTGGTTTCAAAGTGTGACAGGTTACAAACCTCACCTGTCCTCCCAGGCCTGTAGTGGAAAAAGACTGTGAAAACACCACAAGTGTGTGGGATGTCTTTGCTCAGGGAGGACTGGGACTGAGCTGGCATTTGCCATCATAATGCAGTAGAAGTGTGCTGAGAGTGAAAGGATATTCTGAGGATATTGGCTACGTCCCAGAAAGAGAACAGCTGCTTGTGTGTACGAATCTCAATCAATGTCCTGGATGATCTTTGAGGTCCCTTCCAACCCTAATGGTTCTATGATTCCATGATTCTCATACAAAGAAAAGGTGGGGGGTGCCCAAGAAGCTGGGAGGGGGCACAGCCAGGACAGCTCTGACCCCAACTGACCAAAGAGATATTCCATACCGTGTGATGTCATGGTCAGTATATAACTGGGAATTGGCCAGAAAGTGACATGGCTCAGGAACTAGCTGAGTGTCGACTTTGTGTATATCATCATCATCATGACCATCATCACGACCATCATCATGACCATCATCATCATCATCGTCATCATCATCTTCCTTTGCTGCCCTATTAAACTATCTTTATGTCAACCCACAAATTTTATCTTTTTTTCTTTTTGTTTCTCTCCCCCACCCCACTGGTGGGTGGGTGGGGTGCGCAAACGGCTGTGTGGTGGTTTTAGCTGTCTGCTGGGTTAAACCACGACAGGTGAGGCATGAATGACTGAGATAATGACAGATCTGACCAGAGTGTGTTAAAACAAATTAATTGTAAGCATTCATTATATTAGTTTAATAGCTGCTGATCACTATACTGTATTATTTGTTTGCATGGTTGTGCCATGTAAGTCCTTGCCTGCATTACGTATTCCCTACGGTGCTGTTTATCACCTCCGGGACCAGGATGAGAATTTTCCCTTTTTGCACTGTGCTCCTCTCAGTTATGATAAGATAACATTGTTGGCCATGAGAATGATCCGGTCTGTGTACATGGCACTGCTGTCTCTTCCGTACCTCGGGCACCATCTCCCGGAATTATTACTAGTCACACTATCTTTTTTCCCTGGATAACCCATCTGTGGGTGAGATGGGGGAATACTTTCATGTTCCCTGTCTCCTTCAGGCTAGTTACAACGGCTCTTGAGAATTTTTAATATCCTTTGTATGTTGAAACCAGCACGTTGCTATTGCTATGTCTCCTGACTGTGTTTAAGATCTTGTTTAAGTTTAAAAAACTATTTTAAAATATCACCCAGAGATCTGCCCCAAGACATGCTGGAACTTCACTATGAGTCAAAGGCAGCCAAGTGGTACACCACAATTGATATTGCTAATGTGTTTTTCTCATCCCATTGGCAACAGAGTGCAGGCCACAGTTTGCTTTCGCTCAGAGGGACATCCAGTACACCAGGAATCGACTACCTCAGGGGTGGAAAGACAGCCCCACCATCTGCCATAGACTGATCCAGAGTGCACTGGAAAAGGGTGAAGCTCCAGAGAATCTGCAATACATTGATGACATCATCGTATGGGGCAATACAGCGGCAGAAGTCTGTGAGAAAGGGAAGAAAATAGTCCAAATTCTTCTGAAGGGCAGTTTTGCCATTAAAAAAAAAATAATGTCAAGGGACTTGCATGAGAGATATAACTGTTGTCATCAACAAAAAAGCAGCCATGTCTTCACCAACTAGCAAAAAGAAAGCACAAACTTTCTTAGGCGTTGTGGGTTCCTGGAGAATGAATATTCCAAATTACGGTCTGATCATAAGCCACCTTTATCAGGTGACCTGGAAGAAGAATTATTTCAAATGGGGCCCTGAGCAACGACAAGCCTTTGAACAAATTAAACAGGAAATTTTCCATGCAGTAGCCCTTGGTCCAGTTCGGGCAGGGCCAGATGTGAAAAATATGCTCTACACCGCAGCCAGGGAGAATGGCCCTACCTGGAGTCTCTGGCAGAAGGCACCAAGGAACACCCGAGGTCGACCCCTGGGGTTCTGGAGTCAGGGATACAGACAAGCCGAGGTCCACTACACTCCAACTGGAAAACAGATATTGGTAGCACATATTGGCAGGGGTTTGAGCTGCTTCGGAAGTGTTTGGTACTGAAGTACAGCTCCTGCCAGTGCTGGGCTGGGTGTTCAAAAGGAGGGTCCCCTCTACACATCATGCCACTGATGCTACATGGAGTAAATGTGTCACAGTGATCACACAACAGGCTCAGATAGGAAACCTCAGTTGCCCAGGAATTCTGGAAGTAATAATGGACTGTCCAGAAGGCAAAGATTTCAGAATATCGCTAGAAGAGGAAGTTATGCATGCTGAAGAGGCTCTACCGTGTAATAAACCAGCAGAAAATGAGAAGCAAAATGCCCTGTTCACTGATAAGTGCTGTTACACTGTAGAAAAAGACCAGAGGTGGAAGGCTGCTATATGGAGTCCTACATGATGTTGCAGAAGCTGGAGAAGGAGAAGGTGAATCAAGCCAGTCTGCAGAGGTGAAAGCCACCCAGCTGTCTTTAGACATTGCTGAACAAGAAAAGTGGCTGATGCTCTACCTCTATACTGACTCATGGATGGTGGCAAGTGCCCTGTGGGGGTGGTTGCAGCAATGGAAGCAGAGAACTGGCAGCGCAGAGGCAAACCCATCTGGGTTGCCCCACTGTGGCAAGATATTGCTGCCCAACTACAGAAACTGGTTGTAAAAGTATGTCATGTAGATGCCCATGTACTCAAGAGTCAGGCCACTGAGGAACACCAAATCAATGAGCAGGAGGATCAGACTGCTAATACTGAAGTGCCTCAGGTAGATCTAGACTGGCAACATAAAAGTGCTTTATTTATAGCTCGTTGGGCCCATGACATCTCAGACCATCAGAGAAGGGATGCACCATATAGATGTGCTCATGATCAAGGCGTAGACACTATCTCACAGGTTATCCATGAATATGAAACATGTGCTGCAACAAAACAAGCCAAGTAGTTAAAGCCTCTGGTATGGAAAATGATGGCTGAAGTATAAATACAGAGAGGCCTGACAGATTGATAACATTGCACTGCCACAAACCTACCAAGGCAAGTGCCATGTACTTACAATGGTGGAAGGTGCACAAGAAGCTGGGAGAGCACAGCCGGGACAGCTGGCCCAGCCTGGCCACAGGGATATTCCCCACCATATAGCGTCATGCTCCAGATATAACTGGGGAAGCTACTTGGGAGGCGGGGTCGCTGCTTGGAAATTGACTGGGCGTCAGGTTTGGGGGTTTTCTTCACCCAAGCAATTCGGTTTGTGCATCACTTGCTGGTAGTAGTAGTAGTAGTAATAACAATTTATTAATTATTCCTTTGTTATCCTATTAATCTGTCTTTGTCTCAACTCAGGAGGTTTCTTCCCATTTTCCTCCCCATCCCCTTTGAGGGGTATGGGGTCTGAGCGAGTAGCTGCTGGTGCTTAGTTACCAGCTGTGGTTAAACCGGGACACTAAATAGAAAGGGTACAAGTGAATGGAGACTTATACAGTATATCAGTTCAAGTGATTGTGGTTGCCACCAGGAGACATAAAGACACAGTTTTGTCAGGGCAAGCTGCCCAGACTGAGTGTTCCTCTGTTTGCCTTTAACACCACAAATTTATTCCAGCATGATTCGAGGCCTGCACAATTACATTTTTGTAACTGCTGCTGAGAGAAGCATTACCTGAGGGCTAAATCCATCTTTTTTATAACTCCCTGCTGTTTGCTACACACAGGCAAAGCATTCGGCTGGAGACTTGGGACTGACTTCTGGTGCTAAAACATTTTATTTTGGCCACATGGTTTGAAGGTGGTGTCCAAAGGACCATTCTTTGGTCCGAGCTCAGATCTCTCCATCTCTTGGGCAACTTCAGCAGAACCTCTCTGATAGCTCCACCAGGAATCTGATTTTTGTGGCCACAAACTGCTCCACAAACTGAAACCATGCATGGCAAGTGAGGGTTATGAGGGGACTGGCTTCAGAACCACACTGTTCTGAACCAAAATGCTAATGCAGATTAGCAGATAATCAGTCTTTCTAGGCATGCATATCCAAGTTCATTAAAGTCTATCATTCCCTGGTCCTCAACCTCAAAAGGATTCTCTAGGAGATAAAAACTTTATTTCTGTCCATTGTCACTATGTTCTCAAAGTTCCAGATCCATGAATGTTTTGTTTTAAAGCTTTAAGGATGGGGTCATGATGGTCAAATTCACCAAAAATCACAGAGGCTTGTATTTTCCTGGTGGCTAAGCATCTCTAAAGGCTCAGATCCAGTCAGCAGGACACCCAGACACAAGTATATAGGTAAATAATTAGAGGTTGGCCTTTGCACTCAAAACAAATTCTTACAGAAATACAAACATGTGCAAACATGTCCCATAGCAAAATCAGATATGAATTAATTTCCCTTTATACAATTTGTGTTTTATTTAGCCTTCTGCCTTTTAATACCACTGGTTCTTGAAATTACGGCATCCAATAATCTGCACCTGAGTATAACCTGTGCAGAACCAGAGGCAGAAGGGTTTGCAAGGTGGGAGGTTAAGCTACAGGGATGAGAGTTGAGGGGATTGCAAAGTGGAAAAAATGCTGAGGTTCATCCTTGTTTCATGTGCAGATAATTTTGAATGTAACATTGTGAGTGGACATTTGTTCAGCCAAGCGCTTGAGGAACAGCCATGCTTTGTGTGAACTTTGTTATGGCAGTACATTTCTATGGTCATAAGAAGCACAGACGTCTTCATTAGGACTCTGGCTGAGCAAAAGATTTCAAAACCAGTGCTACTTAAACATGTGTTTGAATTTTGGCCTGAGCTTGAAGGCTTTGCTGAATCGGTGCCTTCTTACCTAATTAAAATCTGTCCTCTTTTGTTCATGATGCACACAAGCTGCACTGTGATACTGGAAAAGAGGAAAGAGTTTATCATTCTTGGAAATGAAACAGACATCTTTAATAGTAACCATTCTCCTTCCATAATCTGTGCTTGTTAAAATACATGTCCAGGTGAAGTTTCTGTACACTTCTGTTCACAAACACCCATTAACTTGCAGAATTTGGCCCCAGAACATACCTGTAGCAGTTTGGTCTTCTCCTGAGCACAGTGTAAACTTTCCTTGCTTCTTTAAACAAGGTGTTTTTCTTTCCACTGAGACCCTGGTTTGTACACAATATTCTTGTTCACAGTAGTATGAAGTGATAAATACATTGTTCAGCTGCTTGGAAAAATATAAGAATCTAAGCTAAATTAAGCCATGACTTAAAGAAAAAAATTCATATACTTATTATATAAATCACTTCCTCTTATAATCTTGGGTGAAAATCAAAACCAGTGCTTATGAAAGTAGTGATAATAGTCTGAAACATAGCTAGAGGTAAATATGCATATATACCTTTACTGTGTATGTACACACAGGTTTGAAAAATGTTTTCCAGTGCTCTTTGTAAACTATGTATTCATCTTTATTACCAAGTTCCTCTGTTTAATAACAACATTTACCATATGTTTGTAAGCTGTTTTCTTTTCAAAACCACCTTTCTTTTTAAATATTGATTTTTCATCTTAACCAGTGTAATCTTTTTAATCTAGGGTAAAACAGCTTTTACAAGTTCCTGTAATAGTTGCTGACAACTTAGGGGACTCAGTCCTTCAGGTAATTGTTTCTCATACTGTATTAATACTTGTTGATGAAAATCTCAACATAAGCCAGCACTGTGCGCTGGCAGCCCAGAAAGCCAACCGTGTCCTGGGCTGCATCAAAACCAGTGTGGCCAGCAGGTCGAGGGAGGTGATTCTGTCCCTCTGCTCCACTCTCATGAGACCCCACCTGCAGTACTGCGTCCAGCTCTGGCGTCCACAGTACAGGAAAGATGTGGAGCTGCTGGAGCAAGTCCAGAGGAGGCCACAAAGCTGATCAGAGGGCTGAAGCACCTCTCCTATGAGGACAGACTGAGGGAGTTGGGCTTGTTCAGCCTGGAGAAGAGAAGGCTCCAGGGAGACTTAATTGTGGGCTTCCATTATCTAAAGGGGCCTACAAGGAAGACAGAGAGGGACTATTTACGAGGGCATATAGTGATAGGCCGAGGGGTAATGGGTTTAAACTAAAAGAGGGGAGATTTAGATTAGATGTTAGGAAGAAATTTACTGTGAGGGTGGTGAGGCACTGGAGCAGGTTGCCCAGAGAAGTTGTGGAGGACCCATCCCTGGCAGTGTTCAAGGCCAGGTTGGATGGGGCTTGGGGCACCCTGGTCTAGTGGAGGATGTCCCTGCCCATGGCAGGGGGGTTGAAACTAGATGATCCTTGTGGTCCCTTCCAATCCAAACCATTCTATGATTCTATGATTCTAATGTTTTTCTCTGTGTTTTCTCTTTGATGATTTTGAATCACCAGCAATATGGTAAACACACTGCTCAGTTTATTTAATTTCAATTACACTATTAATAGATTTAGAATCATAGAATCATAGAATACCCTGAGTTGGAAGGGATCCATAAGGATCATTGAGTCCAACTCCTGGCTCCACACAGGACCAGCCCAATCAGAGCAGATGACTGAGAGCGCTGTCCAGACGCTGCTTGATCTCAACCAAGCTCGGTGCTGTGATCGCTTCCCTGGGGAGCCTGTTCCAGTGCCCAACCAACCTCTCGGTGAAGAACCTTCTCCTCATCTCCAACCTAAACCTTCCCTGTTGCAGCTTCATGCCGTTTCCTCAGGTTCTATCGTTGGTCACCAGAGGGAGGAGATCAGCGCCTGCCCCTTTGCTCCCCCTCGTGAGGCAGCTGTAGGCCACCATGAGGTCTCTCCTCAGTCTCCTCTTCTCCAGGCTGAACAAACCAAGGGACTTCAGCCTCTCCTCATATGTCTTCCCCTTTAGACCCTTCACCATCTTGGTTTTCCTATAGAATCATAGAATATTCTGATTTGGAAGGATTTAACAAAGTATTTTTTCATTTTCAAATCTAAGTGCTTCCCCTTTGTCATGGTTTTACCCCAACCAGCAGCTGGGCACCACACAGACGCTCACTCAGTCCCCCTCATCGGAAAGGGGGAGAGAATCAGAAAAGTGAAAGTGAGAAAACTCGTGGGTTCAGATACAAGAGTTTAATAAGCGAAGCAAAAGCCCCGTGCACCAGCAAAGCAAACCAAGGAATTCATTCCCCACTGCCCATGGCAGGCAGGGGTTCAGCCATCCCCAGGACAGCAGGGCTCTGTCACGCGTGATGGTGACTTGGGAAGACAAACACCATCACTCTGAACGCCGCTGCCCCCCCTTCCTCTTCCCCCAAGCCCCTTATAAACCGAGCATGACGCCATATGGTATGGAATGTCCCTTTGGTCAGTTGGGGTCAGCTGCCCTGTCTGTCCCCTCCCAACTCCCCGCACACCCCCAGCCATCCCGCCGGCGGAGCGGTGAGAGAAGCAGCAAAGGCCTTGGCTCTGTGTGAGCATCGCTCAGCAACAGCAAAAACATCTCTGCACTATCAGCGCTGCTTCCAGCACAAACCCAAACCAAAGCCCCATGCTGGTTGCTGTGAAGAAAATTAACTCTCTCTCAGCTGAAACCAGGACACTCTTGCATATACTTCTCTCTTCAAAATACTTTTATGCAAACTGTTATTTAGGAAATTGTGAGCTGTGTAATCAACATTAAGCATCTGAGGAGCCGAGCTGTCAGGACCTAACCCGTAGCAGATGCTGGGGCAGCTGGGACCACTGGGTGGCAGCTGGAACCCTCTGCTCCCTGCCTGGGAACCCCGATGCATGGGATGGTGGGGAGCACCAGCCGGTCCCAGTGGGCTGTTGCTGTGGGATGCGTATGCTGCACTCTGCAATGTAAGGTTCATAACTCCATCCTCTTGCAATAGTCAGCATTTTCTTTGCCAGCCTGTGCTAATCTTCTGTATCCCCAGCAACTGCTCCAGAAGTAAACACCACGCTCGTCAGTCCGAGGTCAAATAGATGCCCCCCAGTCAATGTATCAAACGCCTGAGTTACCCTCGCCATACGTAGTCTGTAAGAACTCATCTTGGCTTTTTATCTGATGGTTTAAAACCTCGTGTTTGTTACATGGAGGTTGTATTGCCCTCAGACCCACAAGTGACATTTGTTTGTAAAATACACAAAAGGCATTTCCGTGCGGCTGGTGAGATCCCCTGTGCCTTTAGCCCCTGCAGACGTGCGGAGCCCCACAGAGCCTGCACAGACCCACACGCACTCGTGGGCAAGGCATTTTTGTGGGAGCACACAAACACACGTGTATGCATCTATGTCTATTCAGTTTTTAAAATGCAGCAAGGCAGTGCTTGCAAATCATAAACCCACATGAAACACATGATGCATGAGGAAAAACCGCAACAGACACTCCTCCCCTACAGGCTGATTTAATTAATAAATGCAGGCAGACCATGAATAACACTGATTCACAGTCAGAACCACAGAACCCACATCTTAAACCTTTAGGTCCTGTCTGCAAAGTATGTGTGTAGGGCACACTTGGTAACGCCACTGAGATGGCTGTCTTGCTCAACCTGCAAGCGTCTCTGCCTCCGTTTGTAGCCCTCCGTTTGTAGCCTCTCCCCTGTTTTAACCAGGCACACTGTGCAGTGCATCTGCATTTCTTGCTGGTGTCTGTCTCGGTACCTGCAGTGGCCGTACTGAGTTTCAGTGCTCGGCCTTGGGTATGGTTCTGGCATAGCTGAAGGTTCAGTGTTCAAAAAAGTTCAGATTTCGTAAGCTGTTCAAAGAGTGTATTGGCTATAAATGCTTAAATATCAGCCTTGCACCTTCCTTTTCTGTTTTCAGGGTTTGGGCAATTAGCACCAAGAGTCATGAAGTTATGACTGAGTGAAGGGAAGAGCAGGTATCTGCAGCATCCAGGTAATGACAAGTTCTTTCTCTGTATGTAAGCTCCAACACTTGTTTTTTCTTTTCTTTTAAAGTACCAAATCCTTAGAAAGATTCGCTACCAGTTTTCTCAAGGCTTTTGGATATCTGTCTGTCACCCAAGAGCACAGGGGATAGGTTTCTCACCTGAAAGGCGAAGGAGCAGAGGTGGGTTTTAAGCTCTGCTCTAGCAAGTATTTGATTACACACAGCTCCTGCCTCACTCTGGTGGCTAAAGCACTCCCATGCCGGTGCTGGGAGACCAGGTTCTTGCAGGCAGAGAAGCGAGCAGGACTTTTCAGGACACTCTACCAGGGATGCTGTACTTTGCGTGCCTCAGCAGCACATTACATTAGGATGCATAATTTCCTCATTTCCTAATCCAGTCTCATCATGACGATCTTGTGATCTGCTTGAAAAACAGCTGTTAAGAAAACATTCATTGGCTGAGAAACAAATGACCATTTTTTTCTTTGTGACATGAAACAACTGGAAAGACAAATGTGGCTTATCGTCTTGTTTTTAAATGTCTTTTCTGCCTTGCCTTGTCTGCCCTTCCAAACTCGTCTAGTCAAAGTAGGGGGGATATGACTACATAACCAAATGGAAATGTGCAGTGGAAAGCAAGAAGGATGTTCAGTAAAAACACTGAGAAAATTATTTTAGCTTGGGATCCTGTTTTCCGTGTATCTGTGTGTCCATCTGGTCCCATAGCAACTGAAGGTACTGATCAACTTCAGCCAAGCCAAACTGGGACGCTGTAGTTCCTACAGATTTTGTGGAAAATGGCAGCTGGCTAGAGGAGAAAACCCCCCAGTAATGGGAAGGCTGATAATTCATCCCTTGGTTGGGCTGTGGAGCCAGTGGCTGGTCAGCCCATGGACAACTGCACAGCATTACTTGGCTGGTAACCTAAATGCAGTATGGGGAGATGAATTATGAGAAGCTATAGATGGCATAAGAAAGTTCCGAGAAGGTGGTTTTATGAGCTCTTTAGTCTGTGGGAGGATATGGTGAGGTGCATGTCATAATCTCATGCTAGCCAGGCTCCTGGCAGAGATGGAGGGAAAAGTTGAGCACCCATCATGCACTGGATTTCTGCTGTGACGCTCTTATTCTGGTTCCTATTCCTGCAAAAAATGACAAGTGAAGAGGGAAAACTGAGTGATCAAGCTGTCATCACTAATCAAAAGTTAAGTATTTTTTGTGTTGCAAGTGACTTTTCAGGTGTTCTTCACAAATGAAGGAAAAGCAGCACTCACTGCTTGCTTTATTTTTGCAGGTGAGCTGTGAACATGCACCCCACGCTGGTTTAACAGAATGCCAAAGCTGCCGGTTGGAAAACATCATTAACAGCATTTCACTGTTAAAGATTAACTTTCCTCAAGACAAGGGATTTATGTAAGTTATGAAACGATGTTTCACCTGAGAAAAGAAGGGAGCACCGAGCAATTATGACGTTTGTTTATGTACTTGAAGGTAGAGGAACTTGCCCACGTATTACAAAGAGCTGACTAATCTTGATGACTCAATGAGTAAACTTTTGTTGCAGCTAAAATTACCATTGCATTACACACTGAGCAGAGTGTGTGTGAAAGAATAAACTTGCCTCTGAAAGTAAACACTTGGGTGTAACTTGGCAGCTTCTATGATTGTGCTGTTAAACTGTGCTTTCTACACAGGCATCAGTTGAATTGAATGCTGCAGAAGAGTTTATGCAGGTTGGAAATAGAGAAAGAGGTAAGGAATCATCTCCATCCCATCTGCCTCCAGCATGTTCTGCTCTTCTCTAGGGGGATATCATGGCCACCTCATGGGCAGGTAGTGCTGGTCCAAGCGGGTGCCTTCAGACAATTTTATCACTGGCTTGTGGTGATATTGGAAGCTTTTTTTTTTGTCATAACTTGCCAGCATCAAAGAGGGCAAAAATAGAATATCCTTCTATTTTGAATCACATAAAACCTAAAAAATACTTAGCAAAGACACGGTAAATTTCGCCATACTTTAACTGTCTGAAAGTTAGCTACTCTAAGCTAGCTGGCTAGCCTTCCTCTGCAAAGAGATGTTTTCTCCAGGGGCTAGAGATACTCGGATGAGATAAGTAAAGTTGGGGAGAACTTCTCCCTCTTCTTTCAGTGCAGCAATCTTCCCTAATTCATGTAGGTATATAGATGGTCAGAAAGCTAAAGTCAAGTAAGATGAATCTCACCCAAATGTCTACCATTCCACCCCACTTCAAGATTAAATTTTGTTAGGGATCTGAACTGTGATGGTGTTCACCATGATTAATTTTTTAGATCAGTGGAACAACATATCTGAGCCTCTACTTTGATTTCCTGGTGGGAACCAAACCAGCAGGGTTCTTATAACAATAGCAGCAACATAACAATGCTCTCGCTGTTTACACCAAGATAGGGAGGTAAAGTTCAGGTTGGGATCATTGCATTGTTTTGTCTGTTACTGTAAAAGAACATAGCAAAAAGAACATTTTTACTCAAACATACAACAGGTCTGTAAAACAGTCAGATATCTGAGAAATAGGGACCAGGAGGACAAGACAATGCTAATGGAACCATGTTCTCAGATGTACCCAGCCATGCACACAGTGTGGCCAGCCATTTGGTAGTGTGTTCCAGGCCTGTTTCTAGAATTAAATGTAAAGGAAATTCTTGGAGAGAATACAGCTGTGACTTTATAGGTTTTGCCTGTTTTTGAGAGGAGTTTGCTCCAAGTATAATGGCAGCACATAATAAATCTTAGGTAGATGTGCACTTGAAGCACATACTATGTGGTAGCAGAGCAAAAGTTGTGCTCCACGACATGGGAAATGAATCTATTTATTGAATAGGACAGGGCTGATTTGTGAAGGATGTCATTCATAGCTTCACAAAAAATGGCTGCTGATTAAATGCTAACTGTTATGCTGAGAAGAAAAATCAGGGTGAGAAAATGTGTTTAGACACTGCGGCCGGAGAGTGATTTTGGTGGCAAAATAATGATGTGACATGAAACGGACAAGGTTGCAAAAGTCAAAGAGCAAGAGAAGACAAGAGAGACAACAAAACAGTGAGTGATTAACATCTTAAAGATGTTAGGAGAGAAAAGTAGCAAAATACAAACTTTATATGTTGAAAGGATATTAGCATATTAACGTGAAGTCTTTCACACCTCAGAAATACAAAACACCTTCAACAGATGAAGCAGAAAATAGTTGACACCAACCTGAAAACATTTATTGCCAAAATATTTGAAAACCCACTTGGAGTATAAAATTGGGAGTATTGCCAGGAGCTTGGATTATAAGGGTTGCTGTAATAGAGGCTAGGATGGTCGTGCTTAGAGTTGCAGTCAACAGCTCGATGCCCAAGTAGAGGCCAGTGACAAGTGGTGTTCCTCAGGGGTCTGTATTAGGACCAACATCTTTGTCAGTGACATGGACAGTGGGATCAAATGCACCTTCAGCAAGTTTTATGACAACACCAAGCTGTGTGGTGCGGTCAACACGCTGGAGGGAAGGGATGCCATCCAGAGGGACCCTGACAGGCTTGAGAGGTGGGCCTGCACAAACTGCATGAAGTTCAATAAGGCCAAGTGCAAGGTCCTGCACACATGTTGGAGTAATCCCAAGCACTACAGGCTGGGCGGGGAAAGGATTGACAGCAGCCCCGAGAAGAAGGACTTGGGGGTGCTGGTGGATGAGAAGCTCAACATGACCCAGTAACGTATGCTTGCAGCCCAGAAAGCCAACTGTGTCCTGGGCTGCATCAAAAACAGTGGCCAGCAGATCGAGGGAGGTGATTCTCCCTGTCTACTCCACTCTTGTGAGACCCCACCTGGAGTACCGTGGCCAGCTCTGGGATTGCCAGTACAAGAAGGACATGGAGTGTTGGAGTGAGTCCAGAGGAGGGGCACAAAGATGATTGGAGGGCCATGAAGATGATCAGAGGGCTGGAGCACCTCCCCTATGAGGACAGGCAGAGGGAGTTGGGCTTGTTCAGCCTGGAGAAGAGAAGGCTTTGGGAGACCTTATAGCAGCCTTTCAGTACCTAAAGGGGCCTACAGGAAAGCTGTAGAGGGGCTGTTTACAAAGACATGTAGTGATAGGACAAGGGGTAATGGTCTTAATCTAAAGGAGGGTTTAAACTAGATATTAGAAAGAAATTCTTTACTGTGAGTGCAGTGAGGCATTGGAACAGGTTGCCCAGAGAAGCTGTGGCTGCCCCCTCCCTGGAAGTGTTCAAGGCCAGGCTGGATGGGGCTTTAGGCAACCTGGTCTAGCAGAGGGTGTCCCTGCCCATGGTGTTGGGGGTGGAACTAGATGATCTATAAGGTCTCTTCCAACCCAAAACAGTCTGTGATTCTATGATGAAATTATGTTGGATATTTTGCACCTAATTACGGGGAAAAAAATGCCTTTTTTTGGGTAGCTTTTGGAGGTAATTAGAACTGATATGCTCGTTTATTAAAAGAGTAGACATATATGAAAACTAATCCCTTTACCTCTTCTGTATAGCAATATATATATGAACAACCTTTGAGAAATCTAGATAGATTTATTATTTTTTTTTTACATTTGCTGTGTGTAAGAAAGTTTAATGGTATTAACAGTTAAACCAGCTGTTACTCTTTATTTCGCGGATAACTTTATTAGCAGCAGGGTCGAACTCCCACTGCTTCGATCCACGGAAGAAGTAGAAGAATCCTGGAAATAGAAAAGTAAAGCATTATGTTACGGATACAAGAGTTAGCTTCATTCTGACGAAGCAGGGAGCATCATCTTTGTACACACAGGAGAGCATCTTTGAGTTCTCTCTTTCACAGAATACAACAATAATGACATTCATCATAACTCCAGAACTTTTGTTCTTTACAGGTAAATGAATTTTACTTAAAAGCTCATTTTATTTACCTTTCTGTTGGAAAACAGCGTCAACATTCTGGCTAATTCCTGGAAAATCATCAGCTATCTGTCTAGGATAACCCTTCTCCATGGACTGGTTGGTTTCATCAAACCTAAATCATATGAAGAGTCATGTAATTTTACAGAGTTTGGACATCAATTCTGCAAAGAATTAAGCAGGGGAGGAAAGGTGTCCACCATCTGTATGCAGTTTGACTGATTTCACTGGGGTTACAGAGAGTAAAGTTATCTGTTCACACAAATGTCTGCAGGATGCTGGCCATCGCATTTTCCATGAGGTAGCAACTTTTTTGCTAATAAAGGCAGGCACAGCTCCAAAGAAGCACCTGGGGTGAGACAAACTGAATGAATACCCACATTTTTGACAGCAGGGATGGGATTTACGTCCTCTAATGGTAGCAGTGTGACAGGCAGCGCATGGAAACTGTCCAGGTTGATTGAAACTGGCCTACTATAGTGACTGCACATATTTATTGTATGAATTTTAAACTCCTCTTAGACTTTGATATAATATTGTACATAGCCCTCTACCATCTGACAGGTTTAGATGGAGGAAAGAAATTTAACTTATTTTTGATACAATGAAGTTGGTCTTAACTGAGTCAGGCCAATGTTTATAAGGTGGGGATGAATTTGTGGACTGAAAGGAGGACCTAAAAGGTTCTCAAAGATTTGAGGAATCCTTTCAGGAAAAAAAAACCCCAAGCAAACAAGCAAGCCTTTGTTTTACTTCTCCTTGGATACAAGAAATACTTTTTACAGGGACATGAGACTGAATGAATGAGTTACTAGATAAGAAATGCATGTATGGTTTTCTTACATTCCTTTGTCTTGTGACCAAGCCAGTAAAATGGCAGTGCAAGATACTGTAAATATTTTTTCCAAAACTGTCAAAAACAAAGGACAGGAAAAAACATGTAGCTGAAAATCCAGCTGACACTGTATGTCTCACTGAGGAACCCCACCATTAGTCACTATAAAGTATGTTTGATCCATGCATGCTCCTGGTTGCCTGCAGAAGGTCTTTACAGCAGTTGTCCTTGCACACAGGAGGACTCTATCACCATCCCAAACCCAACTTTTTGTTTCTGTTTGCCTGGTATTTGAATATCAGGAATCATTTATGCCAGTTTGGGAACATGATTTAAAAGCAGCGTGTTGCAAATCCAATGTTAACCAGCCAAAGAAAAGAAAATGAATTACCACTTCTCTCTCTCTAAAAGACATAAATTAACCCGGGACTTCAGAAATCAGAGAAAACCTGCACAAGCCATACCAACCAGCCTTCTGAAATAGGTTTTCTTTCAGATCCTTACTTTCTAGAGATACTTTTCTATTGAATTTGTAAAAATCCTCTACATGCTGGAATTTTTCCAAATGGGTTCATATCTTGAATGCCTGTTTTAGAATAATTTTAAGCTTTCAGAAATCAAAGTTATATTCTCCTCCATCTATAGGAATCAAAGAAATGTTTATTTGAAAAGTAGGACTACTATCATTACCTAGTTACATATAGTTACCTAAAGTTCTACTTTCTCTGTTATCACATGAACGATTTTAATTGTATTCAAATTATAGGGGAGTCAATCCTAAGAAAACATTTGTCAATTTTTCTTACCTCCAGTACTTGTCACCTATGAAAAAGTCTGTCTTCCCTGTATTTTTATTGCAAACAGCTGCATCAATTTTCTTGACACCTTTAGGGAAGCCCAATGTGTTGATATTCTTTGGATAACCAAGTAACACCTGATATCCGCTGATAACCCAGAATTTATTGCCTGTTAAAAAAATATAATTTAGTTTCACCAATGATTTTGAGATACTAAAAGAAAAAATGCACTCCCTCAGTGTAGGTTATAGGAAAACTAGATGAAATGTCCTATTTTTTTAAATTTATTTATTTGAGATGTTAATTTTATGCACACATAGCTACCCTTTCCTCCTTCCCATTTTCCCACAAAATAAAGGTAAGAAAAGTTTTAAGAACATCTAGTACTTCACCTTTGAAAAATAGAATCTGATCTTTCATGTTCTCATATACGGCTTGAATACCAGATGGCAGCATTGGCCAGAAGGTAGAAATTAGTTCAAGTTCAACTTCTGAGTTATCAGGATAGACTCGCCATAAGTGCCTGATTTAAATATGAAACAGCTTTTGTAGTAAAAAATAAACCACAGACATTTTTATATATGCACAAGAATGTGAACAACGTTGTGACAAGCTCTTTCTTGTCAGTGGAGCTACCTGGGCTGATGTGTCAGAAAGGGAAACACTCCCCTTGGAACTGAGACTTTTTCTATTCTGGCTTCTTTCTGGAATTACCCTTCTCATTGCACTGATTGATTAATGGTATCACCTACAAGTAGCTGAAAAATTCTGGTTGCTCCTGTGCCATATAGTGAGAGAGTTTTAGGGTCCCAGATAAGCCTGACTGTGAGTTATTCTCTGTATACCTGGATGACTCTGGACTTGCATAAGTGGCTGGAGGAGGGATTGATCCAACTATATGATAGAAAATACTAATTTCTTAGGAAATGTTTGCAGCATTTATGTATGTCACTCTTTGGTGTGACCATCTATACATTTGAGAATAAAGCTTTATTTGGACTAAACTGTTTTCTGGAAAAAAAAAAAAGTGGTGTGGTGGTTTTTTTTCAGGGGATCCTGAAAAATATTTATATAACATATCTGTTAATAGTTTTGTTTCTATGAACTGAAATTTATCCATTTGTCTCATTATAAATCCCATAATCACAATCTTGTGAACCACCAAAATATTCAGTCATTGCAGAAATCATGAAAAATTAAACCTCACAGAGACAAACATCATATCAATATTTACCTGCCCTTTAGAAAAATGACTTCTCGTCTGAGAGTAGTTATGGCATCGAAAGACACCTGGGAGCCACAGGTTTTAGGTGAGGTAGGGGTGGTTGGCCTTTTGTCTGGGGCATTTGGTTGAGATCCTAAGGGGGACATTTTAGAAACAATACAACAGAATTACAGAAACATTAAGATTTTCACATATAAATTCAGGTTTTTCTATTATGAGAATACAATAATTCTTATTGTGAAACTTTGTGAAAGACATTATTTTTCTTCTCTTTAATTAATTTTTTCAGCCATGGATTTTACTCACCATAAATGGACTGAATGCCACTTATATCATCTGGAGAGAGGGGAAATTCACTGGGGCTGATGTAGGCGTAATTGGGGAACATCAAAGCCCTCCGGTCATTAGAATGGGAGAGACCCAGGGCATGGCCAAACTCATGAGCAGCAACAAGGAACAAGTTGAATCCTTAAAAATGGATAGAGAGATCAGTCTAATTTTGGTCTGCAAATGGCTGATACATAGCAAACATAGCAGGACTATTTCTCAGTGTGACGGTTTTCATACAATATATTGAAATTTACTAGAGTATGCATATATGGAAACTTGTATTTTGTATGGCACAAGGTTGTGCTCTTCCACCACTAGAAGGGAGTGACTTTTGGCCCTCTTTCCTGCCGTTCTTTCTCTTAGCTACTGGAAGTATGTGTGTGGCATGAGTAGATGTCTGGGGGCAAGTGTGGGTGCAGCTCTGAGGAATGTCCTGGCAGGGTTTCCTGGCTGAGCCAGGACAAATTAGATAGTGAGTCAGATCAAACTAACAGCTCTCCAGGGCAAGGATAAGACGATGCAGTCCCTGCTCACTTGAGGTATCAAAGTGTCACTCTGTGTGTCACCCTCCCTCTTACAAACCCAAGAAATAAAGGTGAGATCATTAATAGACAAGGAAAAGCATAACGTTCGGAGAACTTTTTTTTTTAATTTTTAACTTTTTATCATTAGGACTTTCAAGTGTATGGGTTCTTTATAATGTTGTCAAATAAAATATTGGTGTAAAATATTATGCTTTTGCATGCTTACTCCCAGTGAAATATGTTAACACAGTAAATAGATAAAAATGGAATTTCCTTCAATGTGCATCCCCTCAAGTAACACACCTTTCCAAATTAGGGAAGAATGGTTATCCACCCTGCAGACCAAAAGCCAGTAATATCAACCGACTTAGTGAAGATCACAAGTCTGTGGCAGAGCAGAGGATTGGTCATTGATTGCCCAAGAAAGGCTGACTGAATCCAAAATTCCCATTTCTCAAAAAAAAACAAACAAAGCATCATTTTTTCCACATGTATTTCCAGTCCTCCCTTCTCACGAGCCCTCCGGGCTCTCCAATGAGTTCTGCAATGCCTGGCCACTGATGTATGCTGTTGAGGAACAGCAGCAAAACTGCAGTTGACCCATTCAGTCCCAGTATGGAGGAAACATTACATTTTATCAGCATGACATGTTCACCCTTCATCTTTCATTTTTCCCCACCACAGTAAACCTACATCTCTCCTCCTCGTGCAGTGCCTTTACAGTGCCTTCCTGTTAGCTCTGTGCTTTTCCTGCAGTGTGACCTCAATTCTCCTATTGCAGTTAACCTCTACAGTTTTCCATTCCAAAAACTGGTTAAGAAAAGGCTCTACAACAGGGTAATGTGCCTGTGTACTGACAGATCTGTCAGAGGCAGTATATACTGTATGGCCAGCCTAGGGGTTGAGGGGAGCAGATTGGTACTGGCTAGATGATTGAGCACTTGGTGTTCCTCTGAACAGTATGTTCAGACTCTGAGCTGCTGGCAGGCAGCTGAAATTGCTTGGAAAACACTTTCATGTATACGCCCATCCTAGCTTGAGTGCAAAGTAAAGCTATAACAGCCTATATTTGGATCTATTTTGGTACTATTAGTGAAAAATCTTCATTGTAATTGGTGGCTCTAATGTTTTTTAGGTGGTGGGGATCTCTTCTGGGGGGTGGTGCAAGGCATGGTGTGCTTCCTCTGCAGCGTGTGGTAGCGCCAGGCTTGTGCCAGCATGTACACTAAGGGAGGAAAAAGAGTCATAAAGATTTACCACTAGTGATGAAGCTGTGGTGGGGTCCTACCAACCCCTGGGGAAGCATGGTCCATGTAGTGTGTCTATCTGAAAAGGGTTGTCCCATTGGTACCTTTACCAGTGCTACATATGATCTCGGGTAGATCATACTGGTTTGCATCAGCATCACTGTAAGTAACCCAGTTGGAGGAAGGCCTGTAGTATCCTCTGCTTTTATTGTTAATGCTGTGCTTCATCCCAGTGTATTCCTTCACCTAAATAAAATCAGAAAGGAATTTACCCATTTACATAACACTTCAGAAACCTTTTTTTACCTACCAGCTGAGCCAGTGGTCCAATCTTCATCCTCATCGAAGTGAACATCACCGCCAAGACCTTTGCCAGGTGGAAAAGCATGAGCAAGGACACCGAGGGGGCCATCAAAATAACGAGGGCAATGTCCATGAGCTAAATAATATGATGTTGAAACAGCACTGATTTTATGTCATGACTGTCGGAAAACCTTTAAATTATTCTTACCATTGGTATGCAGTCAGTGTATTACCTTTGGTCCGAAAAGCAATCATCACATCTGCTATTCCCTCATAAATACGAGTGAAAATCAGTGGGGTGACAGTGCTCCACACTTCAAATGCCTTCTGGATTGCTTTATCCACGTCCTCTTTGTTCATATCTGGTGTGTGGTTCACAATTCTACAGTTATGAGGGTTCAAGTAATAATACTTAGTGTTTGCAGAAATAATTTATCTAATGTCAAGATGATAAACAGAAAGGCAGAAGAAGAAATTTAACCCATAATTGAATAGCTCTCAAGGTTCATCTTGGACTGGGTGAGTTTGAGGAATGTGATAACTACCCAACATGTCTTTTTCATAATAATAATTGTGTACATGGTATCAGTTTTTCTCAAAATGGCCCTTGGCCAGGAGGTGGTCTCTTGAGCGTGAGGAAAATTGGCTCCTCAGGTTTCTGTGACTGCTAAACTGTCAGTCTTGCACAGGGTGCAACTGATATTTCTGTCAGGAGTGATATATAACAGGCAAAATACTATAGCTGACTCAAAAAAAGTAAAATACCCAGCTTGGCTCTCAGAAATTCCTCAGAGGAATATGCATAGCTAGCAGCTGGGGAAAGAGAAACATTTTTGTATTCTGGACTGAAAATAATTGCTATAGAAGTTATATTTAAATATAACAAATGAGGGTACCCACAAAACCAAAATTTAAACTCAAATAGTAATTATTGAAATACTACCTGTATGTCAGCTTAGTTTTTTTCCATCCTGGCAGAGTAACACCATAGAGACCCACATCAGGAACTCCACACCTGGGTTTCTTCATAATTTCCAATGTCTCAGAGTCTGGTTTTCCAGTCACTTTCAAACCAAAAAATTGTTGCATTTTCTGAAGTTTTTCAGCTGTGGATTCAGCATTTGCTTTCCATCCAAGCTGATTTGGATCTGGCTCAACAACATAGAATTTATTTAAATAGTCCTAGTGAAAAAAATGAAACAAACATATTTCACATTTTGATCTGTTTCTTAAATAAATATCTTAGGACTGATATTTGTGTACTTTGCTGGCAAAACCATCTGCCTGTGATTTTGGAGAACAACAGATGTTTTCCTGAGGATCGTAGCTAAACAGAAACAGACCACATTGTCCCTGACTCCTATTTACTTGACATTTCAAGTTTGTACAGATTTATCCTACTTTAGTGAAGTTTGGGCAACAGAGTTATGTGTAATGGCATTGCCTCGGAAAGACAGCAAACTGCTGCATAGCTGGAACATGCAGATTACATCTAAGAGGAAAGGGCTCAATAGGTCTCCAATACGGACAGTATAGTTACCTGTACAATCTTTGCATCTTCTTCACTGTTGTCATTCTCTGGGTGGATGGGAAGAGCATTAGAAACAGCTACACACGTTAAAAGCAAAAGGGAAAGAGCCTTCATTCTCACTCTCGTCTCTGTCCTGGTAGGAGAGCAGTCTGCTCTCTGCTCCGAGCGTGTCCTCTCTCTCTCCTCCCAGTTTGTATGGTTATGGGGTGTTTTGTAGAGTCAGATGTAGACTGACTCAGAGTTTATCATGCTCTGATTACCTCCACATATCCTATAACACTGTGCTGGCTGACGCAGTAAAACTTAATTAAACCCATCTGATTTCACAGACATCTGTAGTCAGTTAATATTTGAATACTCCTAAGCTACTTGGCTACCATTTCAAAACTGGCACTCAATTTTAGTTATTTTACACTGAATTTTAGTGAACCTGAGCAATTTCATGCCAGATGAAATGGCAGACAAATGCAAAACCTTTTAAGTTGTCCCAATCCAGCTGTGTGAAATGGGGCCACCAAATGTACAGGGACTCACCCATTCTCAGCCTGGAAAATGGGAGTCATGCACCAGATATGAATCCCATCCAAAAAAATTAAAACTTCAGGAGCAATTACTGTAAGCAGAATGTTTTCTTTTCAAATCGATCCATAAAGTGAGAATGGGTGTTTTGGAAAATGGAGGAGAACCCCAAATCACTCCCCACTTCTTTTCTGCAATGCTTTGAGAAGGTGTGTTTCCCTTAAATTATACTGGTGGAATCCAAAATACACATAAACAAAAAAGCTTTTACCCTATAAATCCAGGCTAAAGGATATGAATAATATCTGTCTGCATTTGTGTTATCTATCTATCTATCTATCTATCTATCTATCTATCTATCTATCTATCTGGGATTTCACCATGAAATCAGTTTAACCACATTAGCCATGGGGGATATGATTATTTCCTGTCTTAAGCAATTCAGAATAAAGGAAGTTTCAAGAGTCACACAAGCTGTGTGGGACTGACCCTCTGCTGGCCAAGCATCTTCCTCTTTCACTGGCAGCAATGGGAGCTGAAGGTGTTTGGCACCTCAGAGGAGCTGTGACGACAATATACACTCAACTTCCACAAAATAGTTTTAAGAAATACCCTGGTGGGACTGTGGCCTTTTCAGGAAATCCTTGCTTCTGTGTTTTTGGCTCTTTCACTGTCACTTGCAGCCAACTTTTCTTCAGTTGGAGGCATTAATGAACAAATTTTCTAGCTCGAATTTCACATTGTAGACTTTTTAGTTAAACTCATTTGTAAATGGCATTTCTCAGCTACCATAAAACAAACAAACAAACCAACTCCTCCTTTATTTTTTTTATTATAATTGTATTTTAAGGTAAGAGACCTGTGAGGGCTGGATCCACTTCAGTTCAGTAACTGAGGTACAAACTTTGACAACAAATTTTCTGAGATGGAGAGCTTGACTGAACTCATACTGTGTTTATCCAGAAGTACAGACTTTCTGTTCTGAGATCTCTCTTATGTTTTTAAGTGGATATATTTGTTTGTCTCAAAGGTTTTAAAGCTAGAAAGAATGACTGTGGTGCTTTCATCTGACTTTATACATGGTGTAGGTAACAAAAGACAAAACCCTTTTCAGTGGCTTTTGCACCAGACTTTCCCATGGCACTAGAATACATTTTTGGAGAACGTGTCTTGGGTGATGTAGATTTAATTTTGTAAAAAATGAAGGCAGCTCTCTGAGCAGATTTGATAGGAACTGGGAGAAGTAGTTATCTTTTTTACCCACTGTGGTTTACCATCAAATCCCCACAGTTGTCTGCTGTATAGCAGTTGAAGGATAGAGACAATGACAGCAGCTAGCTTAAGGGTAGTTACACCTGAGTTTATACATTTATTAGTTAAGCATTCTTCTATAGAAAATGGACAATACATATCTCTGGAGAACTGTTCAGCCATCTATCTTAGAATAGGATGAACTGGCCTCTGTAGGTGCTCTCTGTCATTGTTGAATGTAGAGAAGCTTAAACAACTAATTTAGACTACATTTCTAGTTTCAGCTAGCAGCTCAAGCTACATTAATGTTTGCTCAGAAGACATTTGAGTGACAGCTGATGGTGGCCTACATCACTCAAACCACTTTTAGGGTTTTGCAACTTGACCACCTACACAACATAGCAGGCTGTTCCCACTGCCCATGGGAGAGAGGCCTGAACACGTTGTTTCACAGGCCATGTTTCACAAGTATGCCTATAGCTGACCTTGAGGTCTGCGAAAAGAAGAAGTTGTATAAGCAGCTGCTGGTTTTGGTTTCCTAACATTTATCTTTGACATTGGTTAGAGCTGATGGATGTCAATTGACCTCGTGACTTCTTTTCTCATCCTAGAACTGGTTCTATCCAGACTGCAGTAAAGTGACCTCTGTTTTAACCCAGAAAGGTCATTGCTTATCCTCATCACACTAGCAGTACCAAGTAATGCTACACAAAACACTGCAGGAATCATCCATACTGCCGCATCATGGTGACCTCAACAGTGATGACTGTTGAGGGCAACCTTGGC
>VWZZ01000198.1:1276-14324 GCA_013399095.1 Psophia crepitans
AGGGCGGGTGGAGGCGGCCAGGCCACGCTTGGCGCGGCTGTGGGTGCGGGCGGTGGGGGGGTGAGGTGTCCCGGGGGGGCTCGGCTGGCCCCACGTCTCAGTTCAGGACACCACAGCGTAAGGCCCGAGGCCAGTTCGGCTGTTAATCTGCTTTTACACAAAGGAAAAGGCAGCAAAATGCTTATTTCTGCCTTTTGGGGGTGTGGTGGATGTTTATCGTACCTTTCCTTGCCCCTCAAAGTCAGGTAATTGCGTGTTGCGCCTTGGTGCGGTTGGGAGGGCCCTGCTGGCACACCAGGGAAGAGGACTGCTCTCCTCTGGGTGGCAACTAAACCTGACAAAACGGTCATTCTTTTGCTTGAAAGGTATCTGAAGCTGTTGAGGCACCCCGAGCTTGAAATGAGGTGGAAGTACATCTGGAAATGAGGTAGGAACGAAGTCTGGGAAGACTGAAGCTGGAGAAAGCACACCCCGCAAGGCGAGACAGCGTCAGAGTTGTGCACGTGGAAGTTCTGCTCCTGACGCAGCTTTCCGATGGTTGTCCTGCTCCGACAGACTGGCCAGGCTCCTCTTCCGGACAGTATAGCAGGTACGTAAACGACTGGGGTATGGCAGCTGATTGTATAGATCCTTCTGCTGCAACAGGCGTCCCGTGATCTGTCACACAGCCGTCAGGCTACGTAAAGGTTCGGTAGCGTTTAATTTTTCCCTTCGCACTGGTGAGAATTAAAACATCGATCGCTTTGAAGGATGCCGTGGCAAAGGCAAAATAAATCGGGTCGCTCCTGACTCTTGCAGCCTCTGAAGTTGTTGAGGGGAGGGACTCTTTCCCCTGTGCGGTGCAGGGCTGCCCGTTCCTGACGTCCAGTAACGGCGTTTAAACGCCAGTGGTGGCTGTTTGGTGTTAGCTGTTCTGAAAAGACTTTTAGAGGAAAGCACGTG
Organism: Psophia crepitans; assembly: GCA_013399095.1. Taxonomy (NCBI): domain Eukaryota; kingdom Metazoa; phylum Chordata; class Aves; order Gruiformes; family Psophiidae; genus Psophia; species Psophia crepitans. Next base: position 2,219 of record VWZZ01000198.1, read on the forward strand.
TTGGAAAATTAGAAGTTTACAAAAAGCAAAGAAGAAATAGTAGCGGGCTTGAAGATCGGAGCATTTCCAGCGGGATAAGGCTGTTTTTTATGTAATGAACAGAGGTCTTATGTCTGGTTTGTGTGTTTGCAACCTTCCACTGACATAAAAAGGAAGTCAGCTGCTCGTAAATGTTGTGTTGTCTGAAAGTCGTATCCTACTCCAGGGAGGTTTTATTTTTGTTTTTTTTTTTATGGGAAAGGGAATTTGATCCTGACATTAAAGTACGTAGGCTGCCTTCACTGAAAGCAAAAATGTTTGTTTCTTTCCCAGCATGAATATGTATGAACAGCAACTGAAAAATCTCTCTTTTCAGGTGGCCTACCGACACATTCAAAATGTCAGTGGATATAACTTTCCTCGGCACAGGCTCAGCATATCCCTCTCCAACAAGAGGAGCGTCAGCATTAGTGCTTCGCAGGGAAGGAGAGTGCTGGCTCTTCGACTGCGGAGAGGGAACTCAAACGCAGCTCATGAAGAGCCATCTCAAAGCAGGTTTGTGCTGTTGAAAGGTACTGTGATGAGGGAAGGAGAAAAGTTTCGTGAGATCTAAACAAAATACTTTGTCCTCGTGCTCATTTTATTTGAATACATACTAAACATGCATGAGCATCTGAAGGTGGCAGTTGCTCAACCTGCCCTGCAGTAGTCCTTGATTGCCCTTTGGTAAAGAATTGTGTTGGGAGAACCAAATTCTCCTGAATTAATTTATTAGGCTTTGTGATTTCAAACATGGACCACAGACCAGCTTTAAACTGGCAGTTTGTATTTGTCTGAAGGCAGACTTAAACAATACTTGCTGTGAGTCCTCCTGTCAATAAATGCCGTGCTTTTGTTTTCAAGTAATGTGTCTATTTGTAAAAATTTTACATTTTGGCAAATAAAGTAGAAACCAGACTTACCTTTGATTTTGCAGCCTGCAGCGGTAAGATCAGACTTCTGACTCTCAAGTTATAAAGATGGAATTACCAATTATAAACAGAAAACCAGCCTCCTCCTCCTCCAAAATCCGAAGCTATTGGGGGATTTAATGAGCAAGTGAATAGACTAATTTTTACTAAATTTACTGATTTTTTACTAAATTGTTCTTTAAAATAAAGAGATTCTATCCTTCCTGTTGCTTAGTTGATGCTGGAGCAATTGCTTTGTCGGAAGGAGGTGGGACCTCAGCTCGCAGAGGAGACTGAGGCAGCCTGATTAAAGCACACATGTCTGTGATGAGAGAAAATTCTGGGCTTTTTTAATCTAGCAAGGGCAAGGCCCAGTGCTGGGGAGCTGGAGTAAGACAAACTCAGACGTGAAACAAAGCCAAAATCTTTTAAGTGCAATTTTTTATCTGTTTGAAACAAACCAGTTGGGAACCGTGGGGTTCTTGCCTTTTAAAAAACTTTGAAATCAAAACTGGATGGGTTTTTTGAGGTTTCTTTTTTTTTTGTTTGTTTTTTAAATTCTGTTCATTTCATGTGCTAGTTTCAAAACTTGGAACAACACAAATTCTGCTCGATGTTTCTCGTTAGTCTACAGTTTCCATGAAATACATGAAAGCACAACCGTTTCCCAGCACTTTCGGTGTCTTAATATGGCAGATGTCACCAGTCGATTCTGTTCCATGCTTGTAGCACGTTTTGCTTAGAAGCAACGAAAACTTCTGTCTCGGCAGTCTTTTCTCAACAAATCAAGCCAAAATGAAGTTTCCTTGTGGGGAAACTTACCGCTACTGTGGAAAAAAAAGAAAATACTTTGTGGTTTGGGATTTATTTCTTAAACACTGGTTTTATTTTCATTTCCCTCCTTCCTTATTTCCTACTTCTTGCCAAAAAGTGATTATTTCTGCATCGTTATGGTGCTCATTTTCCCCATCTTTTCCCGTTCTCTTTTTCTTTTCCTGTTTTCCTGATCAATAGGCAGAATTACCAAGATCTTCATAACTCATCTTCACGGTGACCACTTTTTTGGACTTCCTGGCCTGCTGTGTACGCTTAGCCTCCAAAGCAGCCCTGACCCAAACAAACCAGCCGTGGATATTTATGGCCCATTAGGACTGCACAACTTCATCTGGAGGAGCATGGAGCTCTCCCACTCCCAACTTCTCTTTCCCTACACTGTTCATGAACTGGTACCTACACGGGACCAGTGCCCCGCAGAAGAATTCAGAGAATTTTCTTACCTGAACAGAGATGAGGGAGCACAAGGGAGAAGAATCCACCTGGATCCAGTAGAAAACTCTTACTTGCTGCTTGAGGATGAGCAGCTGGTTCTGAAAGCGTTTCGCCTATTTCACCGCATTCCTTCTTTTGGTTTTGTGGTGGAAGAGAAGCCTCGGCCCGGTAAACTCAATGTACAGAAACTTAAAGACCTTGGTAATTACTTTGACTTATTTTTCCTCTTTTTTTTTTTTATTTTTTAAATGCCTAAATGCATGTGTTCAAGCTGAGTGGTGACTACAGTTTTCAGCAAATGTAACAAAACTGGGTTCCCAGGCAGCTGAAATAATTTTATGACCACCTTTCTAGGGGTTCTAGCAAGTTAGAGCTGCTGTATCTCTCCTGAATCCATTTTAATTCAATTTTCCATTTTCTATTCAAGACATCTTAATACTTCATACCAACGCAGCGTCTGAATTGGCGTGTAACACTAGTGCCAATTAATATTGCAGGCCATTCTCATACTGGGAAGAGCAAACAAGTTCAGATGTTCACGTTTAAAAAGCATAACGTGGCTTTCGGGGAAATGCATGGCCAGTGTATTTGCATGACTTTATTGACTTGGATATGAAGAATGTAGTTTTTCTTCAAACACACTTCCTGCTAATGTTACAAGCTCTTTATTTGTGTGAAGTATGTGAAATATCAATTGCTATTTGTATTGAGGTTGTCTTTTTTCACTGAGACAGCTCTACATATAGCCTCTCTCTTCTTAAGTGATTTTTACTTCTTAAACGTGACGCTTATCGTAATACCTACGGACTCTTTTGCCTTTATTTACCAGGAGTTCAACCAGGTCCTTTATATGGGAAACTGAAGAATGGAACAGCAATCGTTCTAGAAAACGGAGTAACGATTTCTCCTTCTGACGTCTTAGAAGACCCTATTCCTGGAAGAAAAATTTGTGTTTTGGGGGATTGTTCAGGGGTGGTTGGAGACGCGGCCATGAAACTTTGCTGTGAAGCAGATGTACTCATACACGAAGCCACATTGGACGACAGCCAGGAGGAAAAGGCCAGAGAGCATGGTCATAGCACTCCAAAAATGGCATCGGATTTTGCAAAATCGTGTCGAGTGAAGAAACTGGTTTTGACCCACTTCAGTCAGCGGTATAAACCGGCTGCTCAGAGAGGTGAGGAAGATACGGACATCACCGAACTGAAGAGACAGGCAGAGTCTGTGTTAGATGGTCAAGAGGTGACACTAGCTGAGGATTTTATGACAATAGAAATTCCAATGAAAAAATAAGAATTGTAGTGTTAGCAAGCTCTGTATGAAGACATAAAGCCGGATGATGGTGGATGGCACTTAAAAATAATGGTAGGATTCTGAGTATCCAAATTAATTCTCTTTTGTGGCACGCAGAGAGCCATTGCAAACCAGAGAGAGTACCAGGCACAGTTAGCGTGGCTTTTGTAAAGCGAGAAAAAAGGATACTCAAGTATCTGGACCTTGGAATAAATTTGTAAGCGATGGTGTCGGCCACTTAGGCTCCCGAGAAACTGACTGTGTAGGCAGGCGCAAGCCTTCACAGCCCGGGGGTTTTCCTTGGAGCATGGATTTCTAGAGCAGAACGCTGGATCTGGTTAGGTGTAATAAACCTCAGGAAGGTTTGTGTTCTGCAGCACGAGCTGAGATGTCTTGCCTCTTACAAGCTTTTGAATAACATCTACTTCGAGCTCATATATTTTGTGACTGTTAGCTGATTTTTGTGTAAGTGGACGATTACACTGGAACTAATAAAGTATTTATAACTCTGCCAAGTGTTTGTAACTGGGTGTGTTGCTGTGCTCAAGTTCAGGAGCTCTTAGAATTTTCCCTTATTTATAAAATAAATATAGTTCAGGCTTCCTGTCAAAAGTGAATCGCTCTTAACGATTTGATTCATTTAAAGCTCTGAAGTGTGAGCCCTAATTTTCCGTACCTGTAGAGTTTGGGAAGTATGCTCTGGAAGTCCTTAGGCAGAGTAGTTTTTCCTAAAGTGTTCCTCCAAGTGCATTTTTAAGATAAATTATCCTGATAAAAGCATGTTTGTGTTTGTCGAAATACCCTTACGGGCGGCATTTCCCCTCTATAGCTCAGTCTGTTTCTGCAATGACTTTCTTCTTTCAGTTAAGGGACACACAGATCCTTTTTCTTTCCACCTTGAAATAATTAGTTGGAGTTTCCCAAATTTTAGCTCAATTTTCTAGTCAAAAATAAACTCGGTGTTTTAGAAGAATCTACCCTAAATATGTTTCCCCTAGCACAGATTCCTGAAAGCTGAAACACTTCATAGCTTTTCTAATAAACATGAAAAACTCTGGCAGGTTTAAGTACAGCTGATAGAGTTTCTGATTGCACTTTTGAGTTAATGGTAAAACACGTGGAAAATGAATTGGTTTTTAATACACAATTTCCCTCCCTGCTTTAAATGTAAAATAATAAAGGTCCAAAAAAACCCACAACCCACTATAGAATCATAGAATATTTCGAGTTGGAAAAGACCCACACAATCATGGTCCAACTCCTGGCCCCCCACAGGACCAGCCCCATCACAGCAGATGGCTGAGAGCGTTGGCCAGACGCTGCTTGAACTCAGCCCAGCTCGGGGCGGTGACCACTGCCCTGGGGAGCCTGTGCCAGGGCCCCACCACCCTCTGCGGGAAGAACCTTCTCCTGATCTCCACCCTAACCCTCCCCTGGGGCAGCTCCAGGCCGTTCCCTGGGGTTCTGTCGCTGAGCACCAGAGGGAGGAGATCAGCGCCTGCCCCTTGGCTCCCCCTCGGGAGGAAGCTGGAGGCTGCCATGAGCTCTGCCCTCAGCCTCCTCTTCTCCAGGCTGAACAAGCCCGGGGCCTTCAGCCTCTCCTCATACGCCTTCCCCTCCAGACCCTTCCCCACCTTTGTTGCCCTCCTCTGGACACTCCCCAACAGTTTTATGCCCTTTTTGTGCTGTGGGGCCCAACCCTGCCCCCAGCACTGGAGGTGAGGCCGCCCCAGCGCAGGGCAGAGTGGGACCATCCCGTCCCTGGCCCGGCTGGCAATGCCGGGCTTGGTGCCCCCCAGGACATGGTTGCCCTTCCTGGCAGCCTGGGCACACTGCTGGCTCATGTTCATCTTGGTGTCGACCAAGACCCCCAGATCTGTTTCAAACCAACCCAACAACAAAAAGCAATGCTTCCACTCTGATGGTCTCTCTCTCGTAAATGGTAAACCTGTGATTACAGTAACTCTGACCTGAATAACACCAAGATTAATATTTTGTTCTTCAAATACACTTCAAATGTAAAAGAAATCTTTAATTTCTTGAAGAAAAAAATTTTTGGGAAGAGTTGCCAACTTGAAGAACATGACTGCTGCAGCAGAAACTCACTGATCTCTATGACTTCTATCTTTAAAATGGTGTAAACAGGCAGAGCCTACAGGTTATTCTGTGATTCTGTTATGCAATGGCACGTTCTTTCCCCTCCCATAAATTGTGTTTCTTTTCTAAGATAAAAATTAACAGCAGGTGCAGAGATCTTGATATCGCTCTGCTTTATGTAGTCAAAACCTGAGCAGACTCCACCTATTTCTATGTTTCAAGTGAAAGAATAACTCTTTGTTACCCTAACTTGCTCTGCTACGTCTGCTTCCACACTGGAACAACCAAAAATTCCTATTTCTAAGCCATTCACAGTTGTGATATGAAGTTTAGGGAACGACTTCAAGGCTTTTTGGAAATTCACTGGCTACCACCTGCGAATGACAACATCAAAGGCTGGATATGATAAATAAGGACAATCCAAAAGTCTGTGTAACCTGCAATGGGTGCACAGCTCATCTCCCTGCGGTGCTGGATCATGCTGCTCCAGAACTGGGTTACCCATCCCAGCAATAAATACATTTTCTGCATTCGTGTGGTTAGTTAATTGCTGTGAATTCAGGAATATCTTCGGTTCCCATTCAAATGACGCAGGGTGTGGATAGATCATAGAACCATAGAATCACAGAATCTTTAAGGTTGTAAAAGACCTCTAGGATCATCAAGTCCAACCACCAACCTAACATCACTATGACTAGTAAACCATGTCCCAAAGTGCCACGGTTGCATGCTTTTTGAACACCTCCAGGGATGGTGACTTCACCACTCTCTTCCAGGGATGTGGCCTCCACAGCTTCTCTGGGAACCCTGTTCCAGTACTTCACCACCTTCACAGTAAAGAATTTCTTCCTAATATCTCAGCTCCATCTCTCCTTTTTTAGTTTAAACCCATTCCCCTTGGCCTGTCCCTCCCTGCCCTGGAACCAGCCCCTCTCCAGCTGTCTTGGAGCCCCTGCAGGCACTGGAAGGGGCTCCAAGGTCTCCCCAGAGCCTTCCCTTCTCCAGGCTGAACAAGCCCAACTCCCTCAGCCTGTCCTCGTAGCAGAGGGGCTCCAGCCCTTGGATCATCTCCGGGGCCTCCTCTGGACTCGCTCCAGCAGCTCCATGTCTTTCCTGCCCTGGGGCCCCCCGAGCTGGACATAGCACTGCAGGGGGGTCTCAGCAGAGCAGGGCAGAGGGGCAGAATCCCCTCCCTGGCCCTGCTGCCCACACTGGTCTGGATGCAGCCCAGGACACGGGTGGCTTTCTGGGCTGCCAGTGCACACTGCTGGCTCATGGTGAGCTTTTCACCACCTCCCTGGGCAGCCTGTTCCAATGTCTGACCACCCTTTCAGTGAAGAAATTTTTCTTCATAGGTGAGACAAATCAAAGGCGCAGGCTCCTGGCATGGAGGGAACCTCACTCCTCTGTGTCCCACGGTCCTGGCGTGCTGGTCCAGAGCTTGCCTGGCTCAATAACCACTGATTCTTGCTAGGCTGCAAGAAAACAGCCTCTGGGCTAATTCTTGGCTGGGTTACCGAGTCGATTTGCCGCACTTGTATAAGGGCTGAGCAACGGAGGTTGCTGAAGTGCTTGGCCAAACGTGGTGAACTGCTTGGGACCCCCCTTTCTAGCAGTAGTGAGCTGATACATTGAGTCAGTCCTACCACATAGCTACATCCTAAATATGTTTTAGGATCTAAACCCTAAATTAAAACGGGTCAATCTGGATAAAGAACAGCAAGGGGGAGAGTGTGTCAGATTGAAGCAGCAGGCCAGGATCCCCTTCAAGTATTAGGTCTGGGGATTTTGTTGCACAGAGTTGATGTGTTAGTGCATATTTTATGGCAATTTATTCTGTATGGATAATCAAGCGAGGAAAAGCTCGTTTTGTCTAAGCTGAGAAGAAAAGCTGCAAGTTGCCTGGTCTGTATGAAGGCCGGATTAACTATATGGCTGTCATTTTTAAAAACAGTTTCTTTTTTGCTGTGTTGGTGAAAGAGGGTATATTTAATGCTCGAGCTATGTGAAATTCCTATGTTTTCAATTGAATGTATTGTAATATTTGTAATCAAGTTATAGTTGTCTCTTTCTTAGCAGATCCATGTGTCTTTGCTTACCACGGCCCGCCCTTCTCTCTACGTCTGGCTGCTAAATTACTTCATAAATCTGACTGCTTGTGAGACTTGAATTAAATTAATGGGAACATGTGCGCCAGTAAGGACAGAAAAATTTGGACCATAAACCGCCTAATTTTCTTAATGAGTTTATCTTTCCATTAACCATTTGTTAATTACTGGAGAACAAAATTCCTTTGCATTAAAATATATCTGCCTGAGAGTATTTTGTCTGACAGCAGGTAAAGGACTCTGGTCTGGTACTGTAAGGACTAGGAGAGTGTTTTAACAAGTTCTGGGTGTGTAAAGGAAGATTTAGATTAATTTTTTTTAGCTTTGAATAACTTATTTTAAACATTCTTCTGCTTTCCTGGAAGACTTCCTCTAAAAAGAGGTTCCTTTTTTAACTGATACTAGCAGAGGGACTCGATAAACTGTGAAGAAGCTTTTGATGTTACGGGAAAGAGGAGGAGGGAGGAAATAAGATGTGAAGATTTTCGTAACAGGAGAGATGTCCCTGCATTTTACGTGTGGCTGCTAACTGAATGGATGAGCAATGATCAAAGGGAGTGAGGGTAAATCCTCCTTCTGCCGCGATCTGCGTGAGCTTGCAAAAACAGGATTGAGAAATAACTTACAGCCCAAAAATGGTTAGCTGCTGCGAGCGTGCTGCGGGCTGTGTCGAGGATGGAGAGCTCGAGATTGAGCCTGGGCTCTAAATCCAGCTGGGAAAGGGATCCTTGGTGCTAGAGGTGGTTCAGCCTTTGGTATCAACTACTCCCCATCACCCACCATGGGCCTCTTCATGCCTGAATGCAGAAGAAACACGATCTTCATTTGAGAGCATTTTTTTTTTAAACAAACTTTTAAAATAATTTGCTCTTACTGAATTATGTTTGTTTATAAGGAAAAGGTTATTAATTATTTACCTCGGACGGCTTCATTCTAGAAATCTGATTTCTGGCAAGATGGTGGGACTGATTCAGGTCTCGCTGAAATCGGTGGTTTGGCACATAGTCACTAGAACAACTTAATGTCTTTTTTATTAATAATAAAAACATATTGATTGGGATCTGGAGGTAGAAGAAGTTGCAGAAATTTGATCAAAGCCACATTTTGGGGAGCGAGGTGGGGATGGATGCTGAACCACATGTTAAATTGCTCCTGCTAGTACCAGCATGTGATATTGGAAAAATGTTTGAGTTCAAAGGAGTTTAGGTGGTTGGAAAAAGTACTATTTTCCTGGGTAAGGTATCCCTGCAGCCTTTCAAAATCACCTTAATGGTCTACAAAGGTCTTTCCCCAGACTGATTGTTGCTGGAGTTGGCTTTTGGCAAATACGAGGCAGCAGCTCAGCATCTTCCCCAGTGAAGCACCTGCCTGGTGATCACCCCGGTCCATTTACAGCCTCAGGTCAGTCCTTATGTGCTGGTGCTGCCTACAGTGGGATTCAGATCCTTTTGGATTTAATACATTCTGTAGAAGTGAATTAATCACACTATCCCATAACCCAACAGCAGCGACATGGTTGGGGATTTCCTTGTTGGATTTGCAGCTTGTTCACACTTGCTTGTGAAATAAGGTGAAAGATTGCACCGAATTTCCTAACACCTTTTCATTTCCACTCTTAAAACCGATTTTTTTCCCTATAAAGATGGCTGCCTGTTGAAAAGATGATTAATACCCAGTGTCAATAATGGCAGTTCACTGAATCCCGATGGTCTAGAAGGGGCTCCGTTTCATCGTATGCCTTGAAAGCAAACTAGGGCTATTGCCAGGAGAAGGAAATTTAACATATTATATTTAGACTTATTATTTGCCATTATACAACCAACTGGAAATCTGAAAATTACACTGCTTGGTGCTCAGCATTAACATTTTGCAGCTTTCATCCTTGTATTTGAGCAAATCATCTCCCTGGGCGAGGGGTTGCAGCTGGTTCGGCAAGGATGAGGGGGAAGAGACGGTGCTTACAAATTGCAAATTACTCAATTATTTTTTATGGGTTTTTTTCTATGCTGTACCTTGGAGAGGGAGTGGAAGCGCTGGTGCGTAACTTGCCAGCACAGAGACTGGTGTAGGCAGCCTGTGAGTGTGTGGATTTGCTGCACCGTGACCCACGAGTCCTGCATGGGACATAGAGTCATAGAATGGTTTGGGTTGGAAGGGACCTCAAAGCCCATCTAGTTCCCACCCCCTGCCATGGACAGGGACAGCCCCCACCAGCCCAGGCTACCCAAAGCCCCATCCAACCTGGCCTTGGGCACTGCCAGGGAGCCAGGGGCAGCCACAGCTTCTCGGGGCGCCCTGTGCCAGGGTCTCAGCACCCTCCCAGGGAAGGATTGCTGCCTAATTTCTAATCTAAATCCATTGTCTTTAAGTTTAAAACCATTGCTCCTTCTCCTATCATTATCTACCCAAGTCAAGAGTCCCTCTCCATTCATTTTATAAGACCCCTTTAAGTACTGAAAAGCCGCAATGAGGTCACCCCAGAGCCTTCTCCAGGCTGAACATCCCTAGGTCTCTCAGCCTTTCTTCATAGCAGAGGGGCTCCAGCCCTCTGGTCATCTTTGTGGCCTCCTCTGGACTCGCTCCAACAGGGGGGCCCCAGAGCTGGATGCAGTACTGCAGCGGCGGGTCTCACAAGGGCAGAGCAGAGGGGGAAAAATCCCCTCCCTCGCCCTGCTGGTCAGGCCTCTTTTGATGCAGACCAGGACACCGTTGCCCTTCCGGGCTGCCAGCACACGCTGCCGGCTCATGTGGAGCCTTTCGTCCCCCAGAACCCCCAGTCTCTCCTCGCAGGGCTGCTCTCAGTGCGTTCTTCTCCCAGTCTGTGCTCATGTCTGGGATTGCCCCGACCCAGGGGCAGCGCCCTGCACTTGGACCTGTTGAACCTCATCCAGTGCAGGTGGGCCCACTTCCCAAACCTGTCCAGGCCCCTCTGAATGGCATCCCTTTGTCAACAGCACCGCTCAGCTTGGTGTCATCCGCAGCCTTGCTGAGGGTGCACTCGATGCCGTCGTCTGTGTCATTGATAAAGATATTGAAAAGCACTGGTCCCAAGACAGACCCCTGAAGGACATCACTCGTCACCGGCCTCCACCTGGACACAGAACCATTGACCACTGCTCTCTGGGTGCGGCCATCGAGCCAATTCCTTATCCACCGAATGGTCCGCCCTTCAAATCCACATCTTTCCAATGTGGAGATCAGGATGTTGTGTGGGACGATGTCAAAGCCCTTACAGAAGTCCAAGTAGATGGCATCAGTCGGTCTTCCCTTGTTGACTGATGCGGTTACTTCATCATAGCTCCCCATTGACTGGAGCTCCCATCTGCTACCCGTAACACTTCAAAACCTCTAGAAATAGATAATTCGCAACACGCTTAGCAAATACTGGTGTGAAGAGGCTTCAACTGCAGCTACCCAGGAAAATATGGCCAATATAGCATCATTGTACATTCCTTTCCATCACTGAGATTTTTTTAAGGATGTGGAAGTGACTATAAATGACTTAATAGTGTGAGCAGGAAATTTTGTTATGACAATATAAAAAATTTTTTACATTTCCATCATTCTTAGTTCTTACCAGAGTAACTGCAATAACACACCAGCACTCTGCCAACCCTCCCACTTATTTAGCAAAAATACATCGCACTTCGTAGCTGATACGGTATTTTGTGCACCTTTTCTCTTCTGCTTTGTATTCTGGCAGTGGTCCAACACCGCAAAGGTAGAAAGATGTCACTTTCTAGTTTAAAAAAAAAAAAATCATCTCCTCTCTAGCTGAATTCCTTTAGAGAGTTTGCTTTTACTGGACGAGTTGATGAGGAATGGGGAAAGCAGTCGCGGCCCTGTGCATTTGTTGGGGTTGGATCTGTGGGGCTTTGCACTTTGGGAGGCTGCATTTGCAGGGCTGTTGGTTTGTTGGCATCACATTTGCAAGGCTTTCAGCATCTCGGGGTTGCATTTTGGGATTTCGCACTTGTGGGGGTTGCACTTTTGGGGCTGTGCATGTGCTGGAGGTGCATTTGCAGGGTTTTGCACTTGTGGAGGTTGTAGTTCTGGGGCCATACGTTTATGAGGGTTGCAGTTGGAGGGGCTATGCATTTTTTGGGGTTGCATTTGCTGGGCTTTCAACTTCTGGAGGTTGCATTTGTGGGGTTTTACACCTATGGGGGTTGCATTTATGGGGCTTTGCATTTACGGGGATTGCATTTTCGGGCTTGTGCACTTACGGGGGGGATGCTTGCGGACCTGTGCGTTTCTTTGGGTCGCATTTTTGGAGCTGTGCATTTTCGGGCGCGGTGCTTGCTGTCCCAAGTGCGCTGCCTGCCTCATCCTGCGCACCGCCGCCGGACGCCAACCACAAAAATAAACCCCGAACGCGCCCGCCCGCTCCACTCTCCGACTGCCGGCGGC
>VWZZ01000198.1:14942-69113 GCA_013399095.1 Psophia crepitans
CCATCGCCCCCAAACTTGTACTATTATTTTAATAAAATCTCGGTGCTCTCCAGCCGGCCTGTCCCCGGTTAAACTTTCCTCCGCTGCTGTTCATGCAGACCGCTCTCTCCTGCCCGCTAGTAAATGCCCTGGGTGGTTTTGTGTGAGCCGCTTCGCCTTCAGTCCTTTGAAATCTGCCATTTTATTCGCAATAACAGCGGACGGTGCTTTTAGCTGATTTTCAGACAGCGCGGGGCCGCTCAGCGCAAGGGGTGTTAATTCAAGATTATACCTTCTTTTACTGTTTTTCCTTCCCATCCCCGTTTCTGGGGGTGTTGGGGTTTTGGGGAGGTTTGTGATGTGCTGCATGGTTGAGTCTTACAGGTTTTACCACGGAAGGCTGGTTAATTTATGGGGTAATCTAGTTGTGGGTTAGATGTGTTATTATTTAGAGCCCAAATTGTACTACTGCAAACCAAGTTGTTGTCAAACACATACGGTTGGAGTAGGATCGTGGTGTCTTTTACCACCGCTTCTCAAATTATCTTGGTTGAGAATGGTGTGCCACTGGCAACAGGCGAGAGTCATTTCAGACTCTGCGATAGCTGTCATCTTTTAAATTGTAAGACTCTTGTACTCCTGTTGCTTCCATCGGTAACGTAGGTGATTCCACGCAAGGTTGTTGAAACAGCTATACCACCTTATAAAACTGAACGTGATTTTTTTTGTACTCCCAGCGTCGTGATAAGTAGGCAGCTTGTCCTTATGGCCCTCCTCTTATCGTGGCTGGATTGCTCCTAGAAGGAGTTTCTTCTCACTTTGCATTTGTGAACCTCTTTTGATTTGCTTGTTGCATAAGCATGTGTGTTTAATATTGATACAGAAACTCTTATTTCAAAGAGCTGCAGCCTAAAGAGGAGCAGTAAGTGCCTCAAACTGATTAGAATTCCTTTAAGTAGATGGTTCTTTACATAATGCATTCAGGCGCAGCTAGCACAATAGGGATGTGAGTTTTGAGAGGTATCAACAGATTTAGTGGAGAACAAAGGTGCTGAGAGCGGATCGGTGGATCCTGGTGAGGAGCAGCCTTTGCTGTGCTGTTGTTAAGGTCCCGCTGGAATTTTAGGACTCTGTTTTGCTATGTTGTTAACCTTGTGAAAAACTCGACATTTGGTTGGGGCTGGAATTTTCCATGCATGCTTTGCCCAGAGGTGATTTTATTATTTTATTTTTTTTTTAAAGCTCGAACAAATGCAGAGAACATTATCCCCATGCAGATTACAATAAAGACCAGATGTTATCTAGTACACCTATTGCTCGGGTATCGAAACGTTACGTACGAGTGAAAAATCACACCGCTTCTGCCTGAGCAAGATTTGACTCTTCCTTTCATTACTTGACATAGCCACAATTGTTTCCTCTGGTGAGGGTTTGACAAATTACTGTTTGTCCTTGTTGAGGGAAGCTGCCTGTGAGAAGATGGGTCTTGCAGGATGCTCTGAGGTTCTGTTCAGGTTTGCTCTGTCATTCCACGGCAAGGATTTCCACCACCACCTGCTTTCTGAATGTGGCCTCTCCTGCTGTTCCCAGGTTTTCATCCCCTCCTTACTCACTGGTGTTAGGATGAGGAGGGGATGACCTCTTGCTTGGTGGGACACCAAGCCTGTCCTCTCGGAGGTGAGGTAGTGCCGGGTGCCTAGATCTGTGTTGTGGAACTAGATCCAGTTGTAGAGGAGTTTACCGCCCTTCCCGCTCTCCTGGTGGAACGTGCAGTGGTCTTCCTTCTCTGACCATACAGAAGCCTGTATTGAAAAGAGGAGTGGTTTTTTTTTCCAGCTGTATGCTCTCTCGAAAATAAAAAGCAGAGAGAGGGAAGGGGAAGCAAAATGAAAAATGCAACTTTCTAGGATTTACAATGTGTGCGTATGTAGTCACAGCAGCGCAGCAGCGCTGCCTTTTGAATTGTGTCGTGCCCCCCGTGTATTCAAAGGCAAGATAAGGATTCGGATGTGGGGTTTTTTACCATTGTATTAGTTCCTCACTGGAGAATAAAAAACCTGGATCCTTGTGCAGCAGAAATGTTTGCTCAGTTTACAGGATCGGTCTGTTGCACTTGTAAAGTGCTTCTAAAGCAGTTGAAGTGCACAGGTGGAAGCGGAGAGCTGCAGTTGGGCAGCTACGTCAGATCGGTTTCTTCCACAAAGAAATGGCTACTCATACTTTTTAACCATGGATTTTTTTGTTAAGGTGAAAGAGTTGCCACTCAGAGTTGTTGTAAAACTCTCCTTTTATGCTATCATGTGTCTTAAATTTTTTTGTAGCCACTGACAGCGAGATGAGCAGAATTGATACTGATGATTCAGATACATGCACAAAAATAGTATTCTGGGGAATGTTAGCTCTTACTGTACAGAACAGTGCGAGTGTAGTACCTTAGTAGTCTTCCTCTTGCTCTGTAATGCTAATTGTTCTTATGTCTACAAACATTTTGTTCCTGTTCACCCTTTGGGCAAGTAGATAGTAGTCTAATGTGCTGGAAAGTATCTGCAGTTTAATCACTTATTCATATCTTCATCAAATCACGAGCTGCCTTTTGTTTTATTGGTTTATGGATTTTTATTTTTTTTTTCTTTATCGTGTTTATCATAAAACTTATACCACTGCATTATTAAACAGCAAAGCTCTGTAGTAATGTTTTGGTGGTTAAAAGCTATCGAGTGTATACGCTGCTTTTCTGACATCTTTTGTGTTCGGCTAATTTTGGAGGCAACAGCTTATGCAAGAGCCTTTCTTGTCCTTTACTCGTGTGAAATGTTCTAGCAAGATGTTAATTTCTACGCTGTTCTAATTAGCCAGTTTGTTAGCATTACGTTACTGCCTGGTATCTAAATGCTGGAAATCTGGGCCTGGGATGGCCGTTGCTGATAAATCGTGCTCCCAGAGCATCAGTGGCAGCTTCAAGCAAACAATTCTTACTCTTTCTGAGAGATATTTTTCCAAAAATTACCTTCACATTTGCAACTTGGAAATATATTTTTGGTTGTCGTGATATTTTTTGCGTTAATTCAGTTCCCTCTTCGCCCCAGTCATGACTCCCCAGAAGTGCAGGCTGTACATCTTCCCCTTTGCCATCATACGGCACCACAGGCCTTGATCTGACTGTGGTCTTTCTTTATTACTGCGATATATTTCTTTATTTCCCTTTTCTTTTTTTTTTTTGACTTGGAAGCTCAGACATTATGAGCTTTTTTTTCTTTTTGAAGACCAGAGTGGTGATACTCACTTAAGTCGTGGCTTATCACAAAGGATATTCTGCCTGCAAATTTGCTGACTTGCTTAGCCCTTTCTACAGTATGTTACAATGGATAATGGCCAAGTTAACTTAAGATTCATAGCGTAGATAGAGATGCTGGCTTGTACCTGGTGAATACGGTCAGACACACTTACCTTTATGTTATCACCTTTAGCATCCCTGCACACGTTCGTAACACCATCCCTTACACGGATAAACCAGTACTAAAAATTCCCAGGCTTTTTTATATACAAAAATATATATTTACCTGCATCATAGAGCATTTTTGCATAACCGCTGCTAAAAATCTGTGCTCATATTATTTAGAATTGAATTGGGTTGGAATGGATCTACAGCGGTCACCTATTGCCGATTATTTGAAATGCTTTCAAGTGACACAGGACTGTTGGCTGATTGGTTTGTACCAAAACATGGCAAACCTCCGTCCGCCTTGCTGTTTAAAGGCTTCCTGAGCTCCAAATGTGTCATCTGATACATACATAGCACGATTAAAATCTTTCTTTTTCTTTCTTTCTATGATTTGAACTTTGCAGACTGGTTGGATTTCCATCACAACTGTTTATTTCAGGCTTCTCGTGCATGCGGTCGCAAATCCATCTTGCATTCTCCGTTCGCTTCTGATGTGTCAGTGTATGCCACGCGTGAGACACGTTTATCAGCCTTCCCCTCCAGCATCTCTGGATCTTCAGCACCATGTCTGTATCTGGAACCTCTTTTCTGAGCTGAGCTGCAAGACTGCTTTCCTTTCTCCATCGAAAGCTTTTCAAAGGGCTGTCGCTGCCTTGACACCTGCAGGAACTATTTTTCCGCCTGTGCCAAGGCCGTGCTATTATTTTTAAACTTTTTTTCTTTAAATACAGCGCTTCACAATTAGCATCGTAGTCTTTAAAACAAAGTGTTCCGTGCTCACTCCTAGCCACACTACTTCTCACGTAATTTGTCCTGCAACCAGTGAAGTCTCCAAGAGTCTCAAGTAGTCTTTTGTTTGAAAAATATCTAGTTTGCTGTAGAAAATTAACAAAGAAAATACATACTGAGAAAGTGATCCGGAGGGGGTTTTGGCTTTTTGCCCATATCTTAAAGTAATTATCCGGTGGCATTTGGACTGTCACATTTTTAGACCGAGTTTCTTGGTGAATTTGATCCCTCCGCAGCTGCGATTGGCTTAAACCCTACTGTAAATGAATAGGGTAGTGTATCATATCAGCGTCGGGCCTGGATTAACCGTCTTGCTCGAGCTGTTGGATTGCTGATTGCCTGGATCATATTCCTTTGGGTTACGTCCCTGACTTCCAGCTTCATCCATAATCGCCTGGTTTGTCTGCGTAAGCGTATTATTTCCTTTTCTTGTTTGGGGTTGATCGTCCTCCCCGAATTGCAAAGTGTGGCTTTTGTGGGAGGAGAGGGGGAAGATAAGTGACTTGTGAGTGTAAAAAGTATTCATTTAAGGTTGCTTTTACTATGGAGAGAAGAATGGGAGTTCTTTTTAAGAAATCTGGATTTCTAACTTCTTGGCAAATTTCAGCTGCATTTAGAAATGGGAGTTGTTTGGAGGGTTTTTCAGATAAGATTCAAAATTTGCTTGGCTGAATAGCTAGGGCACCTTGATGGGAGTTTAAGTGAAGTCTGTATTTTTGTTTTTAGCAGCCCTTGTTTCTCAGTTGAGCTTCTGTATGACCGTAGTAATACCTAGCCATAAGCGAGGAAATCGGGTCCATGTGTTGTTTCTAACCATGAAAAGCAGCAAAATCTTTTTTCTCGTTTCGAAAACCCTTGTATCTTCTTCAGCCCCTGCGTGTGTGCCTGCCTACGTCTGTACGCGCCTGCATGCTCTTTTGATGAAGAATTTCAAACCGAAATACACCTCAGCAACTCTGGGGCTTTGCGTGAAGCCTTCCAAATGATCGTATCTCTTAAATACCTAGTGTGCTGCCTGAAGAGCTGCTGCAAATATTTGGAAGTCTGGCTCACGCTGTTTTTGTTGCCCTTGTTTTTTGGCGTGTAAAAGCACTTGTTCTTAAGCCATGCTAGCGTATAATATTATCTTGCTGGTGCAGCTGAAGAGATGCTGGCAAACAAGGTGGAATATTAATTTTCTGTTCCATCAACACCTTTATTACCCCTTCAGGTGAGATCTCATCTGCTTTTTGTACTTGTCTGGTTGATCAGGAACACCTTGCTCCCACAACTGGGAATGCTCTCCTTGGAGCTCTGAGCTAGCTCTGGCTTTTCCTGGCTTTTGCAGAAGATGCTGAACATTAAACCCGGTCTCTGTTTTCTAGTCACGCTAGTAAAATGATCGCTGCTTTGAGAGAGAGAATGTAGCAGTTGATCTGAGAATAGTGGAATAGTTTGGTTCAGTATGGTGCTTATTTTTCTTTCCTGCCCCTAAGGTAAATGTAAATACGATGAGGGCGCTGGTGTGAGAGCTCGGTAACGTTACTTCCACGTAGATAAGTCAACAATATATTTGATTTGAGTTATATGAGGTAGTATACAGTTATAGATGCCTATGATTTTAGAATCTATTTACATTGTTCAGAATTATCCACAGACACGAAAATAAGGCCTGTGACACCAGTGTTGCGTTTTTAATTTTAGACAGCTGCTTCGTGTTTTGAATTTCACTGCACGGGCTAAAAAGATACATCACCCTTGAGCTAGGCAGCCGCGGGGAAGTAGGATGTACAGAAGAATGATGGTATTTGTTGAGTCTGCATCAGTCTTGAAGGAAGAGTTTCAGTTAATGGTTGCTTATCAGTTCTCTGAGATAGCAGCTTGTTTGCTACAGATCATCAAAGGTGTTTTTAATTACCTGGCAATCTTAACTTCTTTTGTCTTTCAGATTTATCTCCTCTCCAGAGGATCTAACTCTTGTTCCAATACTTAGACTATCGCAGGAACGCCAGTTGTTCACTTGTTTTGTAACATACCTGCTAACACTTAATTATTGAAATGAATGACTTTCTATAACAGAACGAGGTACTTCTCTATAACTTCATAACTTGTTGGCATTTTCCGTGAGCTTGTCACCCCCCCTTTTTTTTTTTCTTCCTTCTGTGTTCTGCTCTCGTCACACTATAGCAAAAGGCAGAGAAATAGCTTTTTGTTCCTTGGTAGGCAAAGCTTAGAGCTTCACTACAAGCGCTGTCTCCTGCTGCTGCTTTTCTCGTGTTCCCTGTCTCTTCTCTCTGCCCCCTTTTCCCCAAAGAACTCTCTCACCCATTGCTGTTTCCATGAAATTCCAGGGTAGGGAGAATTATGAAGCTCTTTGCTCAAGATATCTGGCCCTCCCTGGCGGCTGTAAATCTAAGCTTGAGCAGTAGTGTGGGATCACCTACTTGGGTGGGGGGAGGAGGGGTGCTAAGCATCAAATTTGAAGTTTCATGCTCACATCAAATGAAGGTTAAATCACACAAGCATACTGTTGTTTTGCAGAACATCTAGCACTCCATGTCTGAAGGCATGCTGGAACCTTATCTTCAAAGGCTATCTTCTAAAAATAATAACGCATTAAGATTGCATTTTGCTTTTATTTGCACACATGAAAGTAATATAGTAAGAAAGTGTCAGGGCACCTCTTCAATTTGTGACTCAGTCAAAGATAGGCTTGTAGAGCTATGTCATGAAAAACTAAATTTGTGGAACGTAAAAACTTGGCTCGTCTGCAAAATACACTAATGCCTCTGGTGCTTCAAAAGAAATACGTCACAGCATTTATTGATATGTGCCAGGTTGATTGGCACTGACCTCACCCCCTTTTTCTGGGGCTGGAAATTGCAAGATTAAATACAGGGTATCTGTAGAGGGGAATTCTAAAGGAAAGCTCCTGAACTGCGATTACGCGCCAGCAGTGTGTAACAGTATTCAAAATCCTAAACAAGTGGCCCGGCTTTCAAAAGTGCTGAACAGTCAGAAGCTCCTATTGAGTGCAGTGGCAGCTGAGGGGTGACTCAACATTTCTGAAGATCATTCCACTTAAATAAGGATTTATTTCCTTCATCTCAGTCTTCTGAAAGTCAGCAAGCAAAATTCTCATTCATAGTTCGAAGAGTGTGGAAGATAGAGCTGCATGTCTAATTTTAAGCATCTCTTTATTTAAAGCTCTTTTGGCTAATAGCTTTATCTAGTCACTTATTTATGATTACTTATGCATATCTATCTGGGATGCTGTTTTATATTTAAGGAAAATGATGTTCTATTCTGTTTTAGCTGGCAAGCTTTTATGGATTTATGCGAGTGCGGGTTGCCATGGAGAATTGCTGGCAGGTTAAGCTTGACTTTTAAAAAGAGGCTTATTGAGTTGAAGTGCAAAAAAAAACAACAAACCCTAGCATTGAGGGAGAAACTTTTAATAGCTAGGTAAAATGATCTTACTCAAACTTTTAGATAATTGTTTTCCTTTGGGAGAAATTAGGTCCAAAAGCATCCTTACAAAAGAAGGAACACTGTTGAAAATGGAGGCGGGGGAGGGGGAGAAGGATTTATGATGTGGTTTTTCCAAGTATCCTAAAGCATGCTGCACTCCAGTTGAAATTGGAGAAAATACTAAATAGGGAAGAGTTTGTTTCCTTTTTTGAATTGGGCTGGATTTGTGTTGTGATATTCCTTTTACGAGGAGCGAAACCAGGCATTCACACTGTCATTCGTGTGATGCGTTAACTTTCTAAACTAACACCCCATTCTTATTTTTTTGTGCAACGCTTTTCTTTCCAATAAAGAGCTGCTACTGCCTCTGATAACATGGAAAATTCCAGTGCAGTACCAGGTCTTTGACTGGGTATGTTCCTCACATAATCTGACCAAACTTTTTTTCCCTTAACAATTAAAATCAAAAATATTTTATATACGTTGCTGAGAACAACACATTAGTTTCAGAAAGGCTTATTTTTTAAGCTTACTCGTGTAAATGTAGTAAAATCACTTGTGTGTATTTTCTGCCAGTCGGAACGCAGAGTTGGTAGAATGGCGTTAGTGGGTGACTCCCTGAAGCCAGAGATGCTTGAAGAACCAAAGCAGCTTTTTTGACAACATTAAATTCCTTTTCTGTGAGTGCACAAATCCTGCCGCCCTGTGTTTCTGGATAAAGCAAGATAAAGCGTAGTAATTAGCTCATTCAGAATTGAGAAGATCAGGCCAGCTCTTCTAATTTGTGAATTAAAGGAAATTTAAAAAAGGATGGGGTCTGCTGGCTTTGAGAAGAATGACTTCATGACCAGAAACCACCGCGGGTTCTTAACAAATGGAGTTAAAAGGCTGAATGTGCTAGGATGGACTTATTCCTTATCTTAAATTCAGTGTAATTAAGGCCATTCTGTTTGAGGCAATTCAGAAGTGCTTTTGTAGTGCCTTCAGTTGATTTGCCTTGATCCAGAAGAAGCTGGATCCAAACGAGTCAAGACAAATGTGCCAGCTGGGATTTTCATATATAAAGATACACACAATACTAATTTACATAAATGTGTATTAAACTTATGACCAGATATAATTTTTGCCTTTCTGATTAGAAAAGAGAAACAGAGTTAGTCTGAGGTCAGAACATAGCTGAACTATTTGAACAGGATTATTAAACAAAGATGACAGACGATTCTGGTGTGCATTCATGCTTCTTCACTATTCAAATTTTGTTTAGATCAATGTCCCTTGATTCCCAGTCAGTATTTTCACTTGATTTCATCCTACCAGTATAAAACATAGGTAATCATCGTCACCGTTCTCCTTTTCCTGATTCAGAGCCTGTTCATCTAATAATCCCTCCCTTTCTATATGTACATACTACATGTACATGTATATAAACTATAATCTTTATTTAAATATTGTTACTAGGGGAAACAAAAAACTTTTATATCTAAAACTGTGCAAGCAGTGTCTTAAGCGTGTTTTAGCTCTCATGGGACAAGCAATGCAGTTTTTTCATGTGCTTTTAATATCCTGCACTTAGCTTGAAAATAAAAGAAGCAAAAAGCCACAGACTTCCTTAGAAACATGATCTGCAATTTGTTAAAAACAATTCTAATGTAGATATTTTTTCCTCCTAGGTTTTACCAAGAGACAGTACATCTAACACTTAACTTGGATCATCTCTTGTTCATCAGCTTGAAAATCATAACAGCCCCCAAAACTGACATTTGATCTGAAAGAAAAAGCTGTGACAAATGGACAATATGTCTATTACTAACACGCCAACAAGTAATGATGCTTGTCTGAGCATTGTTCACAGCTTGATGTGCCATCGACAAGGTGGAGAGAGTGAAACTTTTGCAAAACGCGCAATTGAAAGTTTAGTTAAAAAGCTAAAGGAGAAAAAAGATGAATTGGATTCTTTGATTACAGCTATAACCACAAATGGAGCTCATCCTAGCAAGTGTGTTACAATACAGAGAACGCTGGATGGGAGGCTTCAGGTTAGTACAAGTGAAAATCAGATGTTTTCCTCCTAGTGAAGCTGGAGCAAAAGTGAGTGACGCAGGATCCTAGAGTGTTGAGGAAGAGTAGCTCTTCTCTTGCACCCCCCATCGCCCCCGTTTGTAGGCATGTTTTGTGGCTGGAGCTCTGGACTGCTGCAGTAGTTGATTTTTTTTTTTTTTTCCAAAAGGAGCAGAAGGCGTTGGATCAGCCGTTCTAAACGAGTGTGTGTGTGGCAGTAAAAAGCAGGGTCACGTAACAAATTCGGCTGTTTATCCTGGTATTTTCACTACAAGCTTCTGTTAGCTCTGTGTTGGTCAGCAGTGTGAAGAAAGACCTATGATCCCTTGCTAAGGTACTCCAAGGAGTCTGCACTGAGGATTTATGTTAGCCTTATATCGTCAGTACTCAGTACCTGTATAGCTTGGGTTGCGATTTCCTTGTTCCAGGACACGTCATGTTTGCTGGCTAGCTTTCTGTCTACCCTAGAAGCATATTTTTTTTTGTTTTGGGTTTTTTTTTTCAGTACAATGGATTGGCATTCTTCTACTTGTAAATTCCTTATAGTGTAGCTTAGCGCCTCGTTCCTCTTCTTCTGGGGCAAAGCTCCTTCATCATCCATGGTGGGGAAGGTGACCATACATACTACATTAAGCACAGATTCTGCTTCTGCCATTTTGTATCCAGTATTTTTTCTTAAGAATCACAGTGTTGACTTAACCATAGCAAAGCCCTAATAGAAATTTATTTCTGTTGAATACAGAACTTGGGTAAACTGTACACCATCTTTTTTTTCTTTTTTTTCATATTTTGATGATGGAGAGAGGTTGTGGTGTTGTTTGTCCTCTTCTAGCTTTGCTCCTCACTAAGTAAAGCGAAATGTCTTGCTACTTTCCCAATCAACTTTTGTGTCTGACTTTTTAGGTGGCTGGTCGCAAGGGATTCCCTCATGTGATTTACGCTCGTCTTTGGAGGTGGCCTGATCTTCATAAAAATGAACTCAAGCATGTTAAATATTGTCAGTATGCTTTTGACTTAAAATGTGACAGTGTCTGTGTAAATCCTTACCATTATGAGCGTGTAGTATCGCCTGGCATCGGTAAGTAGACTCTTGATTTCAAATGAAACAGTGGGAATAGAATGAAAAATGTTTTCCTTTTGAGTGTAAAAAATACAGGCCTGAATTAGAAATGTTAACTTTTAATGATCTGATTATAAATTACCCTCATATGCTGTTGTCCATCGTCTTAATGGAATTATTCTTTCACCTTCAATCCGAATTTGAAGGAACAGTTTGTGGCTTTTGTTTAAGCCTTTCTGTTGGCTTTGCACACAGTTCTTAAGTTAATGTGTATCCTAGGAGTAACTTAGCATCGAGATTTGTGTTGTGGCAGAGGGGGTACAATACGTAGGGTCTGTACTACTAATTTGTAAAGGCTTATAAACTTGATGTTGAAACACTGTTGAGGATCTCTGTGCATATAATCCTCCACACTCCCGTTCTTTTTTCTCCTTCTTTTTAAAGATCTCTCAGGACTCACACTACAGAGTTCTGGTAAGTAGTTCTGTTTACTATTGCATTTCTGTGGGCACAGATGTGTTTGAACTCTTCAGTACGTAGAGTTTATTCCTGTGTGTCTACTTGGGAGGGAGTATAGAGAGCGGATGGAAATACGTTTGTCTCTCTGGGTTTGGAAAACCAACGAAGTAACATGTGAGAGGCAAGTGTTGATAAATTCTTTGAATTGAGGCTTCAGCTTGGCTTGTAGGTAGGTTCTGTTTTCATTTCCTGCAACTTCTAAACCCCAATAGAAAAGAAAAGAAAGTCTGTTGAATGCTGCTAATTTAAAAAAAAAAATTCCACACCCCCCACAAACCCCAAAAATGTGTACACCTGCATGATACACTAATTAATTGGATTGGAAATAATCATAGAATCATTAAGGTTGGAAGAGACCTCCAGGATCATCTAGTCCAACCGTCACCCTACCACCCCACTAAACCATGTCCCTAAGTACCAGATCCAACCTTTCTTTAAACACCCTCGGAGACGGTGACTCCACCACCTCCCTGGGCATCCTCTTCCAAGGTCTGACCCCCCTTTCCGAGAAGAAATTTCTCCTCATCTCCAACTTGAACCTCCCCTGGCACAACTTGCGGCCATTCCCCCTTGTCCTGTCGCTGGTTATCTGCGAGAAGAGGCCGACCCCCAGCTCACCACAACTTCCTTTCAGGTAGTTGTAGAGGGCAATAAGGTGTCCTCTCAGCCTCCTCTTCTGCAGACTGAACCCCCCCTGGTTCCCTCAGCCGCTCCTCATCAGACTTGTGCTCCGGACCCTTCACCAGCTTCATTGCCCTTCTCTGGACACGCTCCAGCCCCTCATGTCCTTCTGGTACTGAGGGGCCCAGAACTGCACACAGTACTTGAGGTGCTTGTGATTTAATAAATAGTTTAACAAGCAAATAGTAGAAATCCTGTAATATGCAACTGAATGAAGCAGTCTAATATTGTTGCTATCCCTGAAACTTGAGAGAAATTGGACTTTAAATGTCCAACGAACTATATTCAGAAATCTGAGATTGTGTGGCTGGTATTTAGTTCCAGGCTGATCTTTTTTTTTGCTTACCAGAAGTAATTGATAGAGAAGGAAATTCAGGTAATCCAATGTTTTTTAGCACACTATTAGAAGCATTCAAGCAAAAATTACTTTTAAAAAAACCCTGAACGACCGAACAAAGTGTTAACTTTACAAGCTTTAACTTGTGTGCTCATCTCTGCTAATTTACATTGGTACCTGCATCTTCTGAAAAACGATCCTTATGTACAGAATCAAAGCTTCCTAGCCAGTAGTTAAATACATAATAAGTGTTTCCTTGTCCTCCTCCTGATTTTTTTTTGCAGCAGGAAACAGAAAATTACCGTCAAATTTTAATATATTTAAGACTGCTTTGAAAATGAGCATGAGAACTAACATAGTGTAAGAGTTTTACTTGAACATGCTCAATAGGATGTAGAGAGATAAATTATTGTAGTGGTGATGGTAGCACTTAGGCTTTATGTGGAATATTCTGAATTAGTGGCTACGTTGTTAAATAGAGAGTTGCGTTATATTGTCTTTGAATGTGAATTTGATGTTTCCTGTCAATTTGGATGGGAGTTGCTTAGAATTTAAGAGATGCATGAAGTTGGAATTGGTTCGTTAGCTACTGCGTTAATAGATATTTAGGTGCTTGACAGAAAGCGTGGTTTTCCCTTTTATTAACCATGTCCAATCACACAATGATGGACTAGAAAACAAAATGCCATTGGATTCTACTACCATGGGGCTAAACTGCTTGTTTGACAGCAGTAAGCAAACTAAACAGTTTGTTTTTCCACCCAGTTATGCTTCCAAATCTCCTGTTGCTGACTTGAAGTGTTTATGTATAATTTAGAGGAGTGCTTTAGCAATGTTTATACAGGTTAAGTCCTCCTCCCAGCAGTTCTAATGGCGTTGTTACTGCTTGAAAGTAGCAGTGCGGTTTATAGTTAAATCCCCAAAATAGCTCTGCTCGGCGCGTTAAACCGGTTGCTTCTTCGCAGCTCCATCAAGCATGTTGGTGAAAGACGAATACGTTCATGACTACGAGGGGCAGCCGTCGTTGTCTTCTGCCGAAGGCCATTCAGTCCAAACCATCCAGCATCCGCCAAGTAACAGGGCATCAACAGAGCCTTATAACACCCCAGCCATGTTAGCTCCTACTGAGGCTAGCACTACCAGCACCACTAATTTTCCCAACATTCCTGTGGCTTCAACAAGTAAGATCATCGAGATTATATGAAATACTAAACCAAAAATGTGAAAAGCTCAAAGCTAACCGCTGATTTTTGCCAAAGCAGAGCTTGCAAACTGTGCTGCTGCTGCGCTGCGCGCAGAGCGCGTGACGTTACGGTGTAGGCAGTCTTGTAAGTGTTACTGTAGGGTTTTAACTCGGAGTGTAGTTTGAGTAAGTTTTCCTGGTGACCCAGTCTCTTTTTGTCAACGAGACTGATGCTACATGAGTATTACAAGTCTGTTTTGAATATGCCAAAGGTTCAGTGATACAATGTTAGACGATTGACCGCTGACAAAATATTATTACTATTGTTCCAATCATTGCTGTAGGAATGGAAGATCTTTATTATTTTATTAGAACAGCGCGCGGGACAACAAATGGATATACTGTAAGGGGGCAGTTTTCAGACAATTCCGTAGTGTTCCACAGCTGACAAAATAAGTCTTCCAGTTTTATCTTGATTATTTTTATAATGCCCACTGTACTACCAAAGTAACGGCCCTAATTAATATTTCCATGAGTCCGTTGGAGTGCTGGGTTGAGGTTTGTCTTACTTTTCCATGTGTGTAGTTGGTACAAGTGGAAGAGTCAGGTTTGCCGACGGCGAACCTCACCCTTCACTCCAGCAGGACAGTTAAAGCACGCAGCATCCTGCGGCCCCGATGTAGGGAAACCGTGAAGTTTGGAGGGGTTTCCCGTACTTTGATATCAAAGATATGTGAATGTAATGGATTTTGTGTTATCAGATTTGAATTATGGTGGTGTGGTGTTTGGATAATGTTCTTTAATTTTAGCTGATAACTTTTTTGCTGAAACTAATGATACAGTGTCTGTATTTGTCTCCAGCCAAGAAAAAAGGGTAGGCAGTTTAATTGTATTGCTTTCGCATGACGCTTTATAGTCAATAACTTTTTCTCATCAGTGCTATAATTGTTGGAGCCAAGTGGGCGGGGGGCGGGGTGTAAAAAAAAAAAGCTTGTTTTTAGGTTTTAGTTCAAGTTTTCAACGTGTTAAATTCTGCTAGCCACGCCAATTTGAGAGTGCAAGTGTACTTGTGAAACTGCTGATCAGTTTAGTGTGTTAATGGCTGAGCTGAAGCCTTTTAAAATCAAATTCTGTTAACCTGTTCTCTGTAGCTTTCCTTTAAAGGTTAGACAATTCTTGAAGTATTTATTTGGGAGAAAAAAAAAAACCAAACCCAGCAACTTTCTCAGGAAGGAGTCCAGTGATGTATGCAGCTCTATTCAAGCACAATTTTTAACAATAAAATACTGTTCAGTATGTTTTGGAGGAACGTAAATTTAAGCCAGTGTCCTTCTTACGAACAGTAGTTATAATACGCTGAAAATAAGCAGCTTGTTGGACCTACTGTTGGCCAGTTTGGATCCCACATCTACTCCAGCTATGTTATTAAATAAAACCTGTGACATCTCTTCTTCTTTCCTTTCAAACTGAAAAATGAGATGTGAACAAAACAAAGATGCGGTTGATAAACAGAGTTCTCTGCATACTTCTACTCCTGAAATATTAAGGGTATCGGAGTCAAAGTTAGCTGATGCAGAGCATCTTGCTTCAGGTTTCCTAAGACACTCTGGTGGGTGGCAAAGAAAAAAAATCTAACCTGAAACTAAACTTGTAGGAACTGTGTATTGCAGTGCCCTTAGTTGGGTGTCTTTTCCTACCCAGTAGTGCTGAGCTCTTCTTAATTAAAATTTTGGAACGTTCATGAATAGGTAGTGTGTTCTTTTACCAGGTCAACCTACCAGTATATTGACAGGTAGCCATAGTGATGGACTCTTACAGATTGCTTCAGGGCCTCAGCCAGGAACTCAGCAGAATGGGTTTACAGCTCAGCCAGCCACTTACCATCACAGTGAGTATATACATATGTGCACTCTTCTTAGTTTTCTAAAACCGGTTTCCAAATGTTGAGGAGAACTAGAGGATTAGAAGTGAGATGTGGAAAAACTCCCTTAAAAACCAACTGCTCCTTTCTTTTTCTAGATAGTACTACAACTTGGACTGGAAGTCGGACGGCAGCCTACACACCCACCATACCTCACCACCAGAATGGCCATCTTCAGCATCATCCACCTATGCATCCTGGACATTACTGTAAGTATTGCAGAGTTTCAAATGACTTTTTATTTCCAGTTCTGTTGAATGGTGGGGATTTATTTGTGATGATTCTTACCCTCAAATATTTTTTTTTTCATTCTAAAACTACCGTTACTGTGTTTAGTATACTGACAGTTAAATAGAACAGCTTGGTGGACTTTTCTCCATTAAAGCAGCAGAGATTAGAAATTCAGATAGCTGCAGTGGTGCCATCTATACTACAGATGCCTTACTATACGTGGCAAAACTAGCATTTCCTTTCTAAACCTCTGGTTTTAAGGCTGTGCAATCCTGTAGTAAATATTTGAAAAGGAAGTTGATTGAGAATGTGTTTGGATATTTTTCTTTCAAAATGTGGAAGCTCCTGGCTTTATTTTCTAGATGTTTTGATGTCTTTGTCTTAATGACGTAACAACCTACGTTAAGCTTTGGAAGACACTTGTCCATGTACAGTAGGCAGTTTAAAAGAACTTTGTGAAAGCTCGTGCAGTAAAGTACGTGTAAAGAACCACAACCTCTTGTTTTAAGGTATAGGAGATGCAAAGAGGAAAAAAAGTGATCAAACTTCTAGTGTAAGTGCCTAGCACAGTATGTACGTTATAAGTGTATAATGAAAAAAAAAAAACCCCTCCACCCAAATTAAAGTTTCTCTAAATTCTGTTGTGAAGAGCTAGAACAGTTCTTTATTTCCTAATATAACCAGATCACCTGTTTAGAGCAGTCATTGTTAGTGGAGGGGAGAGTATTCTGTGAGTTAATGTTAGCATGACCTTTCAGCTTGTCTCTATCAAGAAAATCGTGGTTTAGATACAGTTATTAAGTTTCACTACCTTGCTCTGTTTGGATCCCTTCTTATTTTTCAGAAATACCAGGCTGTAAAGACTTCAGTGGTGCTGTGGATACTCGATAAATGTTTCTCAGTGCATGTATCTTTCCATAATTAATATTTGTAACTGGCTGGTGATACCACGTAGAGCTTTTCTTGGCTGCTGCCATTTCTCACTTCAGAAAGTTGCATGTTTTGACACCTACCAACGTTGTGCCTGTTTTGACATCTTGTTGCAAAAACTGCTATTACTTATAATACTATGTTTAAGTCTTTCCTTCTTGTTCCCTGCTGCCTGTGAGGGACCCAGTTTATAAAAGTGGAGAGAAGAAACTGACCAATGCCAAGACTGTATTCAGTGGTGTTTTTCTTTAGAAAATGAGCTCTCTGGGTTGTTTTTTTCCCACCTTGAGGGAGTGTTTTGTTATGGTCAAGTCCACAGCGTGCTGGGCAACTTGTTCTCTGATGATCAAACTAATGAAGAGTGGTTTCTTACAGATGTACATCACATTTTTCTACACAGTGATTCTCTCCTTGCCCAACTTGTGGGGCAGATGTGAAGCCTAAGTTCTACTTTTATTACACCTCCATCCTATACCTGATTTATGCTCTCTCCTGGAGCTGAGTGCATCTTGAGCAGCATGCAGCCTTTCCTTCTGGAATACTCATGGAGCTCTTTACTCCTGATTTTTTGGGAAACGTCTAAGAGTGTAATTCTCCCGTGGGCATTTTTCTCCCCTGATTTGTCCTGTTGATTCAGAAATTACCGGGATTTATAACATCTGGCATCCTCACAAGTCTCTTTTTTTCTTCATAGGAAAACAAGAAAGAAAATGTTATTTTTCCTCACATAAAACAAATTGCTTTTTTTTTTATTTTAAAGGGCCAGTTCACAATGAACTTGCATTCCAGCCTCCTATATCAAATCATCCTGGTGAGTAAAATCTAACATGTAATGCTATGTATTGTGGAAGCTAGTAACTTTCTGGTTTGATTTATTTATTTTTTATTTGTATGAAGTACTCCGAAGTTCGTGAGATATATATTCAAAAGGGGAGGAAAGAAGGACAGGAACTGTTTTGTGATAAGTTGTCTTTTGAATTTGGAGCTCTGTTTTGAAATAGTGACGTACGCCATGAACTGAATTTAATTTAGATGCCCAAGTCAAAAACTGCAGTCCTCAAACCCACGCTGAGCTGGTT
The DNA here is from genome assembly GCA_013399095.1 of Psophia crepitans. Taxonomy (NCBI): domain Eukaryota; kingdom Metazoa; phylum Chordata; class Aves; order Gruiformes; family Psophiidae; genus Psophia; species Psophia crepitans. Next base: position 32,602 of record VWZZ01000198.1, read on the forward strand.
CCTAGCCCGGAGGTGTCTGAACTCTGAATTTCCTCGATCCAAAACTTATAGTGTGCCTGGCGTTGTACTTTTTCCCTGCTTAGAAACATCGTGGAGTTTAGGTCATGCTAACGCTCTCTTGGATCCATGATCTAAAATTCCATCATCACAGGCAGATACCCTGAAGGATACATATTGCCCTTCTTAGATTTGGGTGCTGAAATTCCTCTTTGGACCTTTTCTTATAAACATGCTCTTTCCAAGAGTCCTCATTAACAGTAGCGTTTCATTGAGCCAAGCAGGTTTTGGCTTGCGGGACGGACTAGCTCTGTTTTGAATGGCAGCAAAGCTGTTGCCTGCATGGGGAGAGCTGCATAGTTGAAAAGCCTAAAAAATTAATTCATTTATTGATTGGCCAGTGATTAAATCAGTACCAGAAATAAAACTGTTGATAATTGCTGGCTAAACTTAACTGTAGCTGAACGATATTTCATATTATTTAGTATATCTTTTTCACCTTGTTGATTCACCTATTGATTTCGCCCTATTCAGTCCTCAGACACGAGTATTTATCTGAAGATTTAAAAAAAAAAAAAACTTGGAAGGAATTCAGGCACCTTGGTTTATTCTTCTCAGATAAAACCAGAACACCAGTTTCTTCGACAAGTCGGTGTGCTGCGGTTTGTAATGAACGAATATCACTTACGGCACTGGGAGAACTTTTTCCTGTTGGCTTATCAGTTGTTTAGGTCCTGTCTTCTGCTTCCCCTGTTTTGAGTACACTGTAGCACTGATTTTCTTTGTCCTACCCAAGAAGCTGCTTAAACGCCAGCTCTGTTAGCGAAGGTGCCGAGTCCCCAAAATCCCCAGTGACTTAACCTTCCGGCAGCTTGAGATTTTAACGTGCCTGAAGAGAGGAACTCTGAACGCTGAAAGCGCGCGCAGCAAACAGTGCAGAAGGCTTGACGGGAGCCAATTGCTCTTAATTTTTCTTTTTAAAATAGTAGGAGTTAAAAGGCGCCTCTTTGCTATTAAAATACGCCATTTTGTTCTGCTCCCTTGCTTAATACTTCCTTGTTTTATCCCAAACCTGACTTTCGTGTGTGCACACAAGATCAGTATGGGATCTTTGGTTTTTGTCCCGCTGCCGTGCTTTCCAAATCTGGTTTGCTTTGCAGAGAGGGTAGAGGAAACTTCACCTGGGTGGGAAGTAATTACTCATATATCTTAAGCCAGATCTGTTTGAGGGTTAATTTCTGTCAGCCTAGCCATGAATAGGCATATATTTATTACTACTTTATGCTAAACGAGGACAAAATCAAGCTCTAGTCATAAGATGCAGGAATGCGGATGGTTCACAAAATCTAACTGGAATTATAAACTGTACAAAGACGTGTAAAATCTTAATTACAAATAAACTTAGCATTCATGTGTGCTTACATAAAAATGACGAGCCCATGTTCATTGTAGGGTGTGGTATTTTTCTGTCCTAGCAGACGTGTCTTTGTCTTCCTGAACTTTTTATGTGAACATACGCTCTTTGAGTGACAAAACGCAGTTGCAGAAGGCTCGACTGGTTGTCTGGAATGGGTTTATAGGGGATTTCTTCTGACTTTCAGTCATTTAATTATATATATTCTTTAGCTCCAGAATATTGGTGTTCAATCGCATATTTTGAAATGGACGTGCAAGTTGGGGAAACATTTAAGGTCCCGTCAAGCTGTCCAATTGTTACTGTTGATGGATACGTGGATCCTTCTGGAGGAGACCGTTTTTGCCTGGGCCAGCTTTCCAACGTGCATAGAACAGAAGCCATTGAGAGAGCAAGGTATTCTGCAGGTCCCAAAAGCTCCAGCTGTCTGTGGTATTTGATAACATTTTGTTTTGCCTTTGGTGTGTACCTCCTTTTTGAACTGAGAAGTGGGATATGTTTCTTTTAACTGAATTAACTAGAGTAGAGTCTATCTTTCTGGGCCACTACTGTAATGCATTCAAAATGTGAACTCTGTGACAAAGACCTTCGGTGCTTTGCGATAGCGTGTTCCTTTTCATTGCTTTCAGAGGCTGTGCCTTCAAGGATAAAATTAGCAACTCGTGCCATTATGTATGCAAGCTGAATATTAGCTCTCCACACCACAGAGTGATGTGAGAATAACTGCAATATATAGATTTGTCAAAGGAGCAAAGGAAGGGTGATGGGGAGCTAGTTGGATTTTCATTCATTCTTGCCATGCGTGCACTAGGCTTTGAGGGGGGAGCAGAGAACTGAAGCGATCTTGCAATTTTTTTTTTTCCTTCTTTGAAATGAAAAGGAAGCAAATTATTTCCATGTCCTCAGAACTGTTGCATTATGACAGTCAGAATGGTAGATTGCTGTAACGTGATCCAAATGAACGCAGAGTTCTGCATCAAAATGTGGCTTTTTGTATATATACCTGAGTGACTTTCTAGACTTGTGGGATTTTACACTTCGGAACGCTGCATTTGGTACCCCAGCTCTAATAGCACCTTAGCTGCTATTTGAGCATCATTGCTTCTACGTTCTGTGTTTCCCTTAGATCTTTCCGTGGTTTCACTTGACAGATTTCGTGCAACTATGTGCTAACTTATACCTAGAAGTAACAACTATAATTTCAAAATCCTTGTATGAGCAGTGTAAATTAAGGTATCACAGACTGAGAGCTGGAGAATTGTTCGTGGTTTATTTGCTAAAGGTCTGATTTATAGTATATACACACAGCTGCATTGGAACTGTTTTTCTTTTTAAGGTTGCACATAGGTAAAGGGGTGCAGTTGGAGTGCAAAGGAGAAGGTGACGTGTGGGTTAGATGCCTCAGCGACCACGCGGTCTTCGTTCAGAGTTACTACCTGGATAGAGAAGCAGGGCGTGCACCAGGGGATGCTGTTCACAAGATTTACCCAAGTGCATATATAAAGGTTGGTTTGATGTTCCCAGATGAAAAACTGCGGGGGAAATAGGATACATTTTGTTCTTGTAAATGTTTGGGAAGCTACAAGACGCTGAAAGAAATGTAACTTTGCTTTTGATTAGCCTTGAAAGAAACCTAAAACCTTCTAAACTGAAAATACCATGTAGATACTACAAAAGTAACTAATGTTGTATTTTGTCACAAACAACCTTGATAGCAGTTTTTTGTATTTTTAACCTTTAAGTGAACTACTAAAATTTTTAGAATAGTTCATCTGTTTCTTTACTCTCTCTTCAAAACAAAAAACAGTTGGGAATATATGTATAAATGCAGTAGAAGTTTAAAGTATGTGTTAAAATGAAGTGATCCAGTGGTCACAAAGTTGTGTGGAAACAAATTATTTTCAGGAGGTTCTTACTTGGACATGCCTCTAGCAGACTTGAAACTTTATTTAGGACAAGTCACACTTGTTAAAAAAAAATCCTTCTTGAATTTGAGATAAACTGCTTCAAGTTTGCAGCGATAATTTGTTTTTTTCTTTTTTAATCCTTAGTTTTGCAGGCAGGTTGTGTAATGAAGGTGAAAGAAACCCCATCATGCAGGAGCTTTCTAGTATGAGAACAAAGTTCCTGAATATATTAGTGCCGAGCCTGATCACAAAGATATAAAATGCCACCAACCTGAAACCTAGCTGCTGAAACTTCAGGCCTATCAATTATTGATATTTCTTTTAAATAGACTAATAGATTTCAGTAAAGCAGTGAAAAAGAATCAAGTCTGGCAAAGTTAAGCAGGACTTGTTGGCTTCCATTTTCATTTATATGCCTATTTTCTGGAAATCCTGGGATTTAACTAAAAAGTTGGGATTTTATCAGCCTGTAGCATCCTTCAGGCTCTGATCCTGCAGTCAGTTCTGCACAGGGTACTGCTTTAACCTGCTCAGCTCAGCCAGGTTCTAGTATCGCTCGTGGTGGTAATGCCATCTGAGAAGAGAAATTAAAGTAGTCAGGGAAGGTTTGCTTTTACCCAAGTGTATGGTGAGACTGTAGAAGTTGCTTCGGGAGAGCAGAGAATCAGAGAGTCATAGACTCTCCTGAGTTGGATGGGACCCACAGGGACCATCAGTCCAACCCCTGGCTCCACACAGGCCCAGCCTCATCACAGCAGATGACTGAGAGCGTTGGCCAGACGCTGCTTGAACTCAGCCCAGCTCGGGGCGGTGACCACTGCCCTGAGGAGCCTGTTCCAGGGCCCCACCACCCTCTGGGGGAAGAACCTTTTCCCAATCTTCAACGTAAAGGTCCACATTATTGGGGATGGGAGTTAAGGAATTCTTTCTTTCATTGCTTTTTGTAAGTCTACATAGTTTGATATTTGTAAGTCTACATATTTTGATTTTTATTTTTTTTAAAAGGTGTTTGATTTACGCCAATGTCATCGTCAGATGCAACAGCAGGCTGCCACTGCCCAAGCTGCTGCTGCTGCTCAAGCCGCGGCAGTAGCCGGAAACATCCCTGGCCCAGGATCAGTAGGTGGAATAGCCCCAGCCATTAGTAAGTACATCAGCTGCTTGGTATCCTTGTTTCCTGACCTGAAAACAAATAACACGGCTCTCCCTCATAACAGCACCCACCCACCCACTGCCCCTGCAGCGCTAGACGTGAACTTGGAGTGAGGTAGCAGGTTTGGGGTGGGATGGCATTGTGGTAAGTATTTACTCACTTCATTCCTGCTCCACACGCCAGTTTTCACTCTGTAGTCTTCAGGGGATGTCGGATATGGAAGCAGCTGCTTGTCGTACTGCAAGTGGCGCAGTACAACAGAAAACACATCATATACAAAGTCAAATAGCATAACCCTATTACTTTAAACATAGATACATGGGGCTGCTTAGACCCGAGCCTGAAAAAAGATCTAAGCTCATAAAAATGTCACTCAGACCAAAGGGCGTTACTGGGTCGCAAAGTCCTTGACTAAGTTTAGGGAAACTTCAGATTCTGGAGAGGAAGAAGAGGAGAGTGTAAGGGTTGTTTTCTCTTTCTTTGAAGTTATTCTAGGCTAGAGTTTTCTTAGTTGCTAAATTCTAGATCCTTGAAATTGTACCTAAAAGTACTTCTAAAAGTCTGATTACTTACATGTCTTCAGGCTGCTTCATGTGCCATAGGGTTTTCTGGGTTCCTTGTATTGCCACATGACTCTTCCCAGCCATCCCCAAAATGCCTTCAGCAATAGGAATGTGTTTCGTTTTATCTTAGCCATACTTGTGATTTGAACTTTGCCAGCTGTATTCATCTTTTTTTTTTTCCTTTTTTAATTAGATGTAAGTAGTGTCATTTGTTCATCCAGCTTCCTGCAGGTGGGCTGAGTTTGTATGCTGAAAATGCAGCATTTGGCAAACCTCAGGAATGAGGTTTTTTTTTAATTATATTTCCTAAATAAGGTTTACATGCATTATATTGCATAAAACCTTAAGTTTCATCGTGTCTGCTTTATTATATTTATATATAATTTATAAATTCTCTATTTCAACACCCTTTCAAGATTGCAGAATGATGGAAAAAAAAATTGAATCGGAAGAAATGCAGAATAATTGCAGCGGTTATTATAGCAGAGATCTAGAAATATGGATTGGCATTGTCTTTGGTGAGAGGGAATTGTCCATGAAGAAAGAGCCAAGCAAAAGGGGATGGCTTAACAAACAGATGATAAAAGAGCACGTCTGTGAGCACTTACTTGAAACCTCTCCTGTTTAGGTTTGTCAGCTGCTGCTGGAATTGGTGTAGATGACCTTCGCCGCTTATGCATACTCAGGATGAGTTTTGTAAAAGGTTGGGGACCTGATTACCCAAGACAGAGCATCAAAGAGACACCGTGCTGGATTGAAATTCACTTACACCGTGCCCTCCAGCTTCTAGATGAAGTACTTCATACCATGCCTATTGCAGACCCACAACCTTTAGACTGAGATCCCTCTGCTGCACTGCTGTGGGCCGTTATATTGTGAGGATGGTGGATTGTAAAATACAATTCTGTTTATAACCTGAAGATATATTTTACTTTTGTTCTGCTTAATCTTCTCAAACCGGGTTTTAAAAATGTGTTTGCCGCCTTGCTCTTAGCCGAAAGAAACTGAACATGCAGAATTTGGATTTCAGTTATTTTCAGAACTTAACTGTCATAATACATGGCTCAGGGCTTAAAGTGAAAGGTAAACGCCTTATAGAGACTTTACAGTATTGGGTTTGTTCCCTTTGAAATTTTCCTTCTCTATTATGGCATCTTGGTGATAAGCCTCACAGGAGCCTTTTGTATGCAGAATATATATTATATATATATTTATATCTGAAAATTCCTTCTAATAGTTATAAACATGTACCTTATAGCAACTTTAAAATTCCAACTGATTTGTGATGTTCTTTTTAGGGAACAATAGTTAACAGAAGACTTCTTTATTTTGTTGACTATCTTGTTATGATTTTTCCAGATTAAAACATAGAAGCTGCCAAAAAGTGAGGGACAAGGCATACGTTGTTGGCATCGATTAAAAATAGCGAGGAAAAGAAATACAGCTTTTCCTTCACTAGTTTTTAAAAAAAAGAAATGATATCTTAGATTTTTATTTATATAGACACGTGAGTTTTAAAACACTAAAGGAAATGGATACTTTCAGTGCTGGCACTCAATTTAAATAGAACACGAAATACCCAGTCTGCAAAGTTGCCACTAAAATTAGATGATGAGTATACCTAATGGCAGGAACATATTTTCATAACTACTACTGACTTCGATGATTTTACTCAAGTAAAACTTGGCAGGTATTTTAAAAAGTTGCATGACTCTTTTTACTTGCATATACCATTAAATCATGTCTAACACATCACTCTTTAGGATCCAGTTTTTGTATCTGTTCACCATTTCCACTCAGGGCAAGATGGCAAACTTGTTTTTATACCTCTTGGTTATTTTAAGCCCTATGCCATCAATGACCGTATCAATTGGCAATGACTTTGTATAGAGAATTTATAGTAGAAAAAAATGCAAATGTATTGACTGTATGACAGATACAATATGTATGCTTTCTCTCTAGTTAATAGTATAAATAAAATTATGAAAACCCTGATTTTTATAAATTTAGTTTGCTTCTATTATATAATTCTGCACCTTGAAACCATTGATCTTGAGTGATGGATTACTTTTCTTCGCAAGACCAGCAGCAGCAGCCAATAGCGGGAGGAATTTTTGTTGGTTTAAGCTTGCCAGGAAGCAAGTCTGACTCTTTTTACTTTCTCTGCTTCTCAATAAACGCATATCCTGAGGCTTTCTCTTTTGGCTATTTCACGGGGTATGAAGAGGGAGCAGGAATTCCTTATTTTTCAGCCTGTGTGTAGGGAGTTGGAGCTTAGTTCAACAGGATTAGAAGAACGTGGACTTCAACCGAAGTGCTTCAAGTGCCGCTCGTTCAGTCTGCCTGCCATGCTTCCCTGAGCTGACCTGGCAGCACGCTTGCTATGGTTAACAGAAGTAGAAGCCTTGGAAGAGATGATTCAGAAGCTTTTTGCCAAGCTTCTTGCACGGTTTCAGGAATCTGTCGAGGGCTGTGACACACAATGTTTAGGTATCGCTTCCCTCGTACACTGAAATGTCAGCAGTCATTTTATCTGTCTTGGGCATGGAAGACAGATGACTTGGGAGTGATGGCCAGAAATGGACGAGGTTTCTTCTTATTTTCATTAACAGTGTTGCCTTCCTCAGTCTAACTTCTAATGAGATCACTTTATTTTTTATGTGGTAACTTCTTGATGTCTGGAAGAACTAGTGTTTGCTTTTCTCAAGACCTTCAGTTTAAAACCATTTTCCTTTCTCCCCCAATGATCTAGTTTGCCCAAAAAGCAAGCTTCTTCAGGTTCTTGAGGAACGCATTCAGCAGAGGATTCTGACTGCATCCTTGGAGAACCTCATTAACCAACAGCTCGGTTACGCTTCATCCACAATAGAAAACCTGATTTGGGGAAAGAAACGAAACGCCTGGCCACACGTTCTTCTTGCCAGCCTCCCTTTTGAATTGTCTGCCCTGCTCTTCCTGCTGAGTACAAGGTGCCTCGGCTTTTGGGAAGTCTCTAGCCTTCCGAGTGATTAATCGCTTATCCCAGACTCTGTTTGATGAGGACTCCGTGAGCTTACTCCCTGTTTACCTTTCGCAAGGTGCTCAGCTTGGTGGATGACCGGTCCATGTATGGCTACTTCACAGAAAACCCTCTGTATCTGTCGCTTACATTTTGATTGTGCCAAACTTTGATAAAACGATGAAAGATTGCTTCTGCCTGTTGGTGTTCTTGCAAGGATTACAGGCTGAAAGAATTCAGCTGTTAAGACTATTTTGGGTTTGGGTTTTTTTTCAGATGTTTTACAAGTCTCCTTAAGTCTCTACCGACAGCGTATGGTAACAACAATTAGATGGCCAAACCCATTCAGAATAAAGCAACGAAATAAGGTCAGATGAGTTTATCAGAACCAAGAAAAATCACAAGCTCCGCATCAGGAGGAACTGGAACGTTGTGTGAGGCAGTAAAAATACTGCCGTGGCATTCGTCTCGCCCACCAGGCAGTTACCCGATGAGATGCAATCGTAACTGTGAAAGGGCAAAATGAGAGAGCCTCGTTCTTAGTTTTTAATATGCCTTTAACTTAATTTTTGTACTTTTATGACAAGGCATAAAAGGCAGTGCATAATGGATTGGAAACCCTTCAGCAGCAGCGCATTGAATCTTTGACAGTCTTACATTTATGTCTTTTTTTTTTTTTTTTTCCCCTGAGATTCAGAGAAGAGCTACAGCTATTTGACAGGCGTGATGATCCCCATACGCGCTGCAGGCAGGGATGTCAAGACTGCCAGAATCGCTTCTCTTCAGCTCTGAATGTCTCAAATTCAGTGAATTCAACAAGTTAGGTGTTTTTTTCAGCTCGCAGTCTCTTGCTAGTGATCCTGTTCCCATGTCTGCTCGTCTTAGTTCTTCGATGAAATAATTCACCCAGTGTTTTCCACCTTTGGTTACGTGCTCCTCAAAAAAAAAAAACCAACCAAAAACCCAACCTAAAAAACCATTGTGCTGGAGTACTTTGTAGTTTCACTCCATGTACTGGAGAGCTGGGATTAGCACCGGAAGGTTTAGACAGCTTTAGCAGTGTTAATTTTGAAAGCGAGGGCATTTAAAGTTACCACAGTAGAGATGGAGGAGAGGAAACCTTTTTGCTGGAATGGTTTAAAAATAGTTAAATCTCACAGGAATCCCTTGGAGGGAGCCGTAATCGCTAAGCAGTGCTGGTTAGAAATCGTTCCTTACATCATCGCTTTGCTGGACTTTGTAGGAACGATGTGCTGGAGGACTGGAACCCCACGGGAGCGATGGAAATCACTTCGTGAACATCCTGAACCTCTGGCTGCCGTAGAGAGAAGGACCTACAGTCCAAAGGAGACATCTGGTCTCCCCCAGTCATGCCACAGGTCTGCAGCAGCAGTAGTCCTTCAACCTGTGTCCAACTCCTGTGCCTTACCTTTGAGACCATCTTACTTCTTGTGACACTTATAAAGCTGACAGCGTCCTCTCTGCGTAGCTCAGGAACGACTGCCTCAACACTTTTACTAGGAACCTGTAAAAAAATTCCTATGCCAGTGTATATGGGGGGAGGCTTCTGCCTCTGAACCCTTCAAATGTTGTTTACGTCTTGATGGTGGTCTTTATTGCGACATCTTTAATCTCTTCTTTGGAGAGTAAGCGCTTTAGAAAGGACTGTCTCCTTGATTCGCATTTTTACTCTGCTGTTGCGGAGTGACCGGGATCCGCTGGTCACTTCTCCGACGCGACCAATTAAAGACAGCCAGATGGGTCTTCCTCTAAGTGGGATTCAGACTTCATTCAGGAAATCCGCTTTCCGCCCTTCTCTTCTCCTTCCAGGCCCCATGCGACTTAACATCTGCTCTGTAAAATTCTTAAGATGCTTAGTTGTCAGGTGTTGTCAAGGACACGATTTTTGCGAGGTTACTTTTGTTTTTATAAAAGTAAAACTTCAAAGCGATGATCTGGCCTGGTCCTGCTGGCAACCTGAGTGTTTCCACAACCGGTAACAGGTTTGAGGACCACAGTGCTGCTGTTCTTGGGACTGAGATTTGCAAGTTATGAGCACCAAGCTGGTTTCTTCTCCCCCTGATGTGGGTAGTCTGCACTTTGGTTGTGGACAGGGAAACGAAACTGACGGAAATCACTTCTCCACCCGTCACGTAGGAGCTGGATGCTGAATTGTCATGTCACCCACCTCCAAAACGTTACTCTTGATTGATTGTTTCTGAAAATGAGCTGGGAGGTGTGACTGCTCTGGGTCAAAGTCACCACACGTGCTGAAATCCCCAAGACGTCGCTCGGTGGGACCTGGTGGAAAGCAGAACTACTGTCGACAGAATCTCCAGAGGTTTTGGCACTTGTTGGCTGCTGTTGTGCCTTGTGAGTGATAACATCGCTCCTAAATTTACAGGACTTAATTCTTTCAAGCTCACCAAAATCACCTAGCGCTTTCTTGCTCCGGTACCTTTTTCTGTGTCTTTTTGGTGAAGTTTGGTAGCACTACTAAGTTGTGATTCAGCTGGATTGAGAGCTGCGAATTACTCATAACCCAAAACTCACCGTGAGAGGGTTTTTTGAGCATGAAAGCCTAGTGAAGCATTTCTTCTTTCAGCCATTGCCTTTTGATAAGCGGTCAGAATTCCCAGTAGTTCCTTTGTAGCTTACTGTATGTTTTTCATTAGACCTAGTTTGTGGATAATATACTGTAGTTAACTTTCCTGAAATTCTGTAACAGAGTATGTTTTTGATTAAAAAAGGTAAAGATTCAAGTCTTTGATTCCTTTCTTTCTTTCACTGGAGAGATTTTTCCCTGTTTCTGGCTGGTTTTGACTGGTCTCGTGGCTAGGAGAGCTCCCTGGGGCAGGGCTGTGATTTCGGAGGGTCCTCTTCTCGGAGTCCCACGTGTCAGATACAGGGGTACAACCAGCACTGAACCCAAACCCAAGCGCAGTGTCCAGCACCACAGCCTCTCTGGGCACCTGAAGGCATTCCTATAAACCTGTCGGTGTTGGTGTTAATGGAAATGATATTAATGGGTGTTCGTATTAATAGAAATTCCTTCTTTTAAACCACCGGCCAAGCTGTGCACGTGTGTGTCGTGGTTTTGGAGCAAAAGCTGGGTCTCCGCAGCTGTGCGTGCCGGTGAGCGGTTGCCAGCCTGTGTGAGACGGTGCACGGGGAGCTCCGCGATCAAGCAGGAGACGGGTGATGCATTTGGGTCCCTGCTGATCTCAGTAAAGCAACGGCATCCCAAGGCTAGAGAATGGGGGGAAAAAAGGCCAAACAACTCTCTGAACCCCAATGATTTATGAGCGTGAGACAGGGAGAAAATTGTTTAATGCTGAGCAGGATAATTGGGCGCGGTTTCAGTCCATGGCTGCTCTGTCTGCAGCTGGGGTCTCGCAGGTAGCCGCGGCGGGACAGAGGGCCCCGACGTGTAAGTCATCGTGTGCCAGTCTAATAACTGTACCGCAAGAGGCGATACTTCCCCTGAAAGATCTTCCTGGACGTGCGGAAACATCAAACACTCAAGTTCTCACCACAGATTAATTTCCTGTCGCCAAGACTCTCGTGTTGAGTTGCATGGTCCCTCCGTAAGCTCATCGATCGCCTCCTTAAACCAGTTTTTGCTTCTTGCCTCTCCGGAAAGCTTTCCAGACTCTTTTCCCTGTGAGACTCGATCTCACACTGGTTTATCCTGTAGCAGCTATGTGCTGGCACATGATGCTGAACGTTTAGCTCCCCTTACTGAGGCTCAGACTAAATCCACGCCACAAAGCTAAAGCAGGACCAAAAAGTTTCAGTTTAAGCACCAGCTCCTCCTGACCCATCATCCTGCGGCTGAAGTGTGAGCTGCCCGTTCTTGGCAAAAAGGTCACGAGTCTAGATTTTATTTTTTCATCTTTCCTTCGCCTGCACATACAGATACTGTAAAAGGTCAAGGGAGGGGATTCTGCCCCTCTGCCCTGCTCTGCTGAGACCCCCCTGCAGTGCTGCATCCAGCTCGGGGGGCCCCAGGGCAGGAAAGACAGGGAGCTGCTGGAGCGAGTCCAGAGGAGGCCATGGAGGTGATGCAAGGGCTGGAGCCCCTCTGCTCTGGAGACAGGCTGAGGGAGCTGGGCTTGTCCAGCCTGGAGCAGAGAAGGCTGCGGGGAGCCCTTGGAGCCCCTCCCAGTGCCTGCAGGGGCTGCAGGAAAGCTGGAGAGGGGCTGGTTGCAGGGCAGGGAGGGCCAGGCCAAGGGGAAGGGCCTGAAGCTGCAGGAGGGGAGCTGGAGCTGAGCTGGGAGGCAGCAATCCTTCCCTGGGAGGGTGCTGAGGCCCTGGCACAGGGTGCCCCGAGAAGCTGTGGCTGCCCCTGGCTCCCTGGCAGTGCCCAAGACCAGGTTGGATGGGGNCCCGGCCGCGCCACACGGACGGCACACAGGCTGTACAGGGTGAGGGAGATGCTGTGCAGGATTGGGGTCATGCTGTGCAGGGTGGGAGGATGCAGCACAGGGGATACACAGCCTGGTAACCCCCAGCCACGCCCTGGCCCTGGCCCCAGCTGATGGTACAGTGTTCTGCCCGCAACAAAAACCCTCTTTCCCTCGCCTTGCTGGCGGTCGGTGCAGTTCCCCAGACCCTGCTAATGCCCTGCTGGCCCCACTCCCCAGCTGCAACATGGAGCCCAGCGAAGCTGGGAGGGGGAGGAGTGGGTTTGTACTGTCAGATGTCACCAGCGCTTGAACTGTGACCTTTCCTAAACGAGCTTTTATGTTAACGATGTTCACGCTCGACTGCGCTGGCAATTGGAGGGAGCAGATGGCCGGGGTGGCTGCGAGGCCCCCACGCCGTCCTGGGGTGTTAAACAGCCCTGACGTGGCAGCTCAGGGCCATGAGCGTGCCCAGCTTCGTGCTGACCTGACTGCTGGGGGGGGGACACACGGACAGACGATGACCGTCGCCCTGCTCCCCAGTCCGCCCCGGGCTGGGCGGCAGGGTGGTGCCAGCCTGGCACCGTGAGCTGCGGCGATTTGAGATCCTGCAGAAACTAAGGGCTTTGGATTTGGTTTGGGGTTGTTGGCCGTAGCCCCATCCCACCTGTTTGTGCCTCTTGTCTGGGTCACGATGGGCTTGGGGGGACACCCCTGTCCCCACACCAGACCCCTGCCCACCCTGCGATGCTGTTTGCCTTCCCATGGGGTGGGAAGCACTGGGGTGACCCACAGGGCACATGGCTGCTGTCCTGGGGTGTTGCCGCAGGACTATGGCCGTACCCCATGGGGTTTTGGGGCTGCTGTGCCAGATGCCTCAGGACCTCCAGGGTGGGTGCCACTAGGTGTCCTTAGTGCTCCATTTGCTGCTGTGGGAACATCTCCTGGTGGGAAGGGAAGGGGGGGAAGGAGCCCAGGCCCACCCAAGGTCACAGCAGCCGCTCGGCGATGATGTTGCAGGGGCCGTCCCACAGCCAGTGAGGGCCACGTCCCCTTTCGGTCATGTTCTCCACAGCCACAGGATGACAGCAGGGGACGGGGACACCCCAGGGCAGCGCCTGACAATTCGGGGTGATTCTGTGGATTTGAAGAATCAGGGTGAAGCTCTTTCTCGCAGTAAACGCAGCCAAAGTGGCATTAAGCAGCATGACCATGCTCAGGGCAGGCGAGCGGTCCCGCAGGGCTGTGGGTGAGGGGTTCGGGTGCTGGGACCAGCACCGCAGCGCTTGGGGTGAGTCTGTCTCCAGGCACAGGGATGTGACCAAGGACACCTGGCATGGCGGTGGCAGAGGCGGGAACAGCAGTGGTGGGTTGGGATATCAGCAGGCGGAGGGGGATGTGCCACCGAAACACTGCGCTCAGCTTAGCGTGGGTTGGTGGAGCAAACCCTGAGGAGGGAGCAGGCATGGAGCATCCCAAGTAAAAAGTGATGGGATCAGAAGAAATGGCCTCAAATTGCTCCAGGGGAGGTTTGGGTTGGAGATTATGAAAAAATTCTTCACCCAAAGTGTTGTCAATCACTGGAACAGGCTGCCCAGGGAGGGGGGGAGTCACCATCCGTGGAGGGGTTTAAAAGACGTGTAGATGTGGTGCCTGGGGACATGGTTTAGTGGTGGCCTTGGCACTGCCGGGTTAACGATTGGGCTTGGTGATCTTAAAGCTCTTTTCCAAGCAAATGATTCTGTGATCCTCCCTGGGTGCTCCTGGGCAGCTACTACAATCAGCTTGATCCATTTTTTTTTTTCTTTTTCCCTTGAATTCTGGACATATTGTTGGTTTTTGACCCAATTTCACTCTTACCGTGACTTCAGGCAGCCGGACCTGCCCGGCTGCCCTGAACCACGGCCTCAGCCTCCACCTGCACATCGCTCCTCCTCACAGCATGGCTTGCACAGAACAAAGCTTAGACTTTCCTTTGCAGCTTTTCAGTCCTCCCCGCTCCATCCCTAACTCTCCCATGCTGTATTTCATACCACAGGGCAGTGTGTGGGATTTCCTACAGCCCCTTGGTGCAGCTCATTTGCCCAAACCCCGTTTTCTTTGTAGCGATCTGCACCCCCGGCTCCTTCAGCTCTTTTTTGCATTTATTTTAAATTTTATCCTCAAAACATGCTGCAACTTGGGAAAAAAAATTGGTTCAAGGATATTTTTTTTTGGGGGGGGACGACACACCCACAAAAAACTCCACTCATTTTTTGTTTATACCAGTTATGCTCTACAGCATGGATATGGGATCCCACCACCCTGGAGACAGGCTCAGGAGCCTGGACATCAGGAAGAAATTCTTCACCATCAGGAAGAAATCCTTCCCTGGGAGGGTGCTGAGGCCCTGGCACAGGGTGCCCTGAGAAGCTGTGGCTGCCCCTGGCTCCCTGGCAGTGCCCAAGGCCAGGTTGGATGGGGCTTTGGGCAGCCTGGGCTGGTGGGGGGTGTCCCTGCCCATGGCAGGGGGTGGGAACTAGATGGGCTGTGAGGTCCCTTCCCACTCAAACCAGTCTGGGACTCAGCCAGGGCCGGGAGCTGGGTGCTCGGCCTCTCCACCATCTGCCTGCGCCTTGCCAGCATGAACCAACCTGCTGCCTTGCCACAGGTCCCAGCCACAGAGGAGAGATCAAGCCTTTCCTGTAAGTGCTCCCACCTTACCCGCCCTGGTGCTCATTCATCCCTGGTTGTCCAGGCAGCTCCAGTGCCCTGTAGGACTGTGGCCGTGGGGCTGAGCAGAACTGCTGCGGGATCGGGTTAGGAGACATGACCACCCCCTCTCCTGAGTCTGAGCTTCCCCCAAACTCACCGTTCCAACCATTGCAACCCCAAAAGGCAGCTTGGCTCCCGAGTCTTGCTGCATCGGCAGCCTCATCCCGCGGGAAGCGCTCTGCCCTCTGCCAGAGCTGCAGACCACACAAACAGCTTCGCTAGACACGGAGAAGGGCGTTTTGGTTCCAAGGAAGATTTCTGAGCACAGCTCCCTGCCCCAGTGCACCAGCACGACTGCTCGCAGAAATGAAAGACCAACACGAAGTACAAAAAGGATTTATTTTTAATTTAATTTTTTTTTTTAAACTTAAAGCATCTTGTTGTCAGCTCTGAGGTCCTGCACAGTACCTACCGTCCCCCCTGCCCGAACCCCGTGGACAACTGAGCAGGAACAGCTTAATCCCGGCTGGCTTTCAGGACCCAAGGGGAGATGCTGAGCATGGAAACGTGCCGTTCCAGGCACAGCCTGCACCACTTCCCACCCCAAGGTTCGTATGACTCTAGCGAGCAGGATCTGCAGCGTGAACCAAAAAACAACCCTGACTGCCATCCCCAGCAGCTGGGAGAGGTTTCCCATCCCTATTTCCCCCTTGCTCCCAACCAGGAGCCAGAGGAGGTTGCTCAGAGCAGGGACTGGGCTTTCAGACGAGCCAGACGCTGTTGCAGGAGGACAGGGCTGGGAGACACCCCGCCAGACGAAGGTCCTGCGGGGTTTTTGGCTGATGCCAAACCAGCAGCGACGGAGCCCTCCCTGCCTGGGGAGAGCCGCTGCAGGAGCTCCCGGGCCAGCACAGAGCCCAGCTGAGAAAGCTTCAAGGGCTGAAAGTTAAAAAAAAAAAATACATGCTTAATTCTTCCTTAAGACTTCACCTTGAAATACAATTTAAAAAAAAAAAATTCAGATTGTTCAGCTCTCCTAACCAGCCCAGCTGGCAGCGGGGCAGACCGGCTCATCCCAATGCCCGGTGGCAAGAGCTTCCCTTTCCACGAAGGAGAGTTAAAATTCCAGGCGGGTTACTCACCCATCACAAGTGCTCCTGAGCATGGAAAAATAAATTCAAGGCAGCAAATTGAGGCAAACCGGAGTTTTTTAAGCCCCTGCCTGTCTTACACAACTGCGAAGGACCCACAGTGTCGCTCTGCTAAATACAACGTTTTGGAGGAGTTGGGGTTTAAGATGGTTGATGTACATCTAGAAACACCGAGGTTGTATCTCCGTGCTGCCTGAGGTTTTATGTCTGAGGTCTCTTGCTGCAGCACCAAAACCACCCCAAGCCCCAAGCGAAGTGAGTTTAAATACTTTGATCTCTTCCCAAGACTTCCTATTAAAAATGCGGTTAAAAAGAAATATCCTCCTCTCCATCCTCCTGAAGAAAGCGAACAGTTTAGGTTTGAGGACACGAGGCCCACAGGCAGGTGCACAGGCTCCACCAGCTCCACGTGCCCCAGGGATGTTTGAACAGCTGATGATGAAGGAGGGGGTGAAACATCCCCGGAGCAAAGTGGCCGACGGGCACCTAAAATCCTCGGCCAAGCAGGAGAAATCCGAGGCTGTGCATCTGTGCGTACTGGCCGGAAGGAGCAGCTTTTTCTTGTTTTGCTTCCTTGGGTTTATTTTTTTTTTTCCCCCCAAAGACTGATCAGAAATAGGTTCTGGCAAAATAAAAAAGTAGCGGCACCCCATTGTATTTGCCCCACCATCCATCGAGACCCAACAAGGGTCCCCTTCGGTATCACCAGCTGTAGGAAACAGCCTCCCGCAGCATTATCTGCAGTTATTTATAAATATACACCTCGGAAGCCAGATGGCCTTAAAATGCCTCTTCCCATCAACTACTGCCGCTCTCCTTCATCCCAGGGAGGAGCCTGTCAGCAGTCCAGGTGCTCTGCTTTGCTGCAAACCTCCTTCTCCAAGGGGAACTGCTCCCTCTCGGGGTGAGACAAGGGGAACGATGCTTCAACAGGGGGCAGGAATGAATCCACCACAAGCAGCACATCGCAACAGCAGCCAGCGCAACACCCGGGCTCAGGAGACCACAGCAGGGCTCCATCCAACTGCAAAACTTGAGTCCAAAGAGGAGAAGAGAAGGTGGCTCACAGGCAAGAGGGGTAGCGATGCCCTTAGAAGGAAACATCAAAGCACTCTGCGCCGTGCACACGGTGCTAACCTTCATCAGACTGGGAGGAAACGCAACAGGAGACCAGTGCAACCAGACATCAAGAGGAGGTCCTTTTGTGGCACTCCATTGGAGAAGGGCCAGAGGAGGCCATGGAGATGATGTGAGGGCTGGAGCCGCTCTGCTCTGGAGACAGGCTGAGGGAGCTGGGCTTGTCCAGCCTGGAGCAGAGAAGGCTGCGGGGAGCCCTTGGAGCCCCTCCCAGTGCCTGCAGGGGCTGCAGGAAAGCTGGAGAGGGGCTGGTTGCAGGGCAGGGGGGGCCAGGCCAAGGGGAAGGGCCTGAAGCTGCAGGAGGGGAGCTGGAGCTGAGCTGGGAGGCAGCAATCCTTCCCTGGGAGGGTGCTGAGGCCCTGGCACAGGGTGCCCCGAGAAGCTGTGGCTGCCCCTGCCTCCTTGACAGTGCCCAAGGCCAGGTTGGATGGGGCTTTGGGCACTCTGGGTTGGTGGGGGGTGTCCCAGCCCATGGCAGGGGCTTGGAACTAGATGGGCTGTGAGGTCCCTTCCAACCCAAACAATTTGATTTCTGCTGCTGGTTGATGCTCACAAAGATGAGCAGCTGCACTGAAATAACTCCAAAACAACTTCATAGAATAATTTTGGTTGGAAAAGACCTTTAATATCAAGTTGTCCTGGTTTCAGCTGAGAGAGAGTTAATTTTCTTCAAGAAAGTCAGTATGGGGCTGTGTTTTGGGTTTGTGCTGGAAGCAGCGCTGATAGTGGAGATGTTTTTGCTGTTGTTGGGCAATGCTTACACAGAGCCAAGGACTTTTCGGCTTCTCACACCCTAACCCTAACCCAGCACTGCCCAGCCCACCACTAAACCATGTCCCCAAGCACGACATCTACACATCTTTCAAATCCCTCCAGGGATGGAGACTCCACCACTTCCCTGGGCATCCTGTTTCAGGGCTTGACAACCCTTTGCGTGAAGACATTCTTCCCGATACCCAATCTGGAGCTCCAGAGCTCCTGAGCATTACAGCAAGCTGCAGCTGTGCCCTCTGGAAGACCACAAGTTGTTTTAAAGGCAGCATGTAAAGCCAGAAATTAATAGAAAACAAGATTCTTCGTGTGTGAGGTCACGTAGCCTCACCAAAGTCCAGGCCGCTATGTCTTGAGCACCGGGAAAACCCTTGGGTGGGAGATTTCCACCAGCCCCGTGCTGCTCCAAGTGATAACCATGAAGACAGCAAAACATTCAAGTTAATGGAAACAAGTCTTTATTAAGTAACTTTTAATATCAGAAAAATAAAACTCTTATAATTCTCTTTACAGCAAATATATAATATCAGTGCTTTGGCCATCATAAGTTAAAGGCCCTTTATCATAAAATATATGGTTTTTAAACTTTACTCAAATTGAATTTATAATCCCTATGACCTCCCTACATATACATAACAAAAAGTGTAGTAAAATTAGCAAATACTAAACTGTATCGATAGTTTATCATTCTTAGTTTGTGGTTTATAGAAACAGTACACGCACCTAATGTCTGTCGATTCCTTGGCTTATTAGTTGCGGTGTACGATGCAATAAGATACAAAATACATGCTCGGTGAACGTTTGTTCGTATCTACAAGACTGCAGCTAGAGATTAGGTTTCAATACTGACATGTAACTATTCTACAAGCAATTATAGCATTAAAGTTATGCAGTACGTAATATGCCGTCAAGGCAACTCTTATACTGAAAATCATAAAATAAAAACCGTTATTTGTAAACTTTTATACGAAATGTAACTCTTCAAGTGGAAATAAAAAATAAAATTTTCTGTATATTTACTAGTTCAATACACATATAATTTTTTTGTTATACTGAGAAAAAAGCTTTGTCTTGTCTTGGGAAAAATAATGCTTCAGAAAAAAAAAATAGAAAAATCCACCAGAACTCCACTTTGTGTCTTTTTTTTTGTGTTTTTGTTGTTTTAATATATGCCAGCACAGATTTGGGAACGTACTGAGGATGAAAAAAAAAATAAAATAGAAACATCCACAGGTTGAAATGTAAGAAGCGCATTCAAAAGACTTTTTTTGTTTCCTCCTCATGATTGGAAAGACGGTTCTGAAATGAAGTAAACTGATTGCAGGGCCACTGTCACAGCTGCTGTCATGAATAATACAAGGGCACGTACGCAACTCCCCCTTTTTTCCTTTTCCTTACTAAAAATAAAATATATATTTATATATGTGCAAGACAAATATGGATTGAACATAAAAATGCTTCACATTTTGAACTATATTCTCTCTAAAAAAATGTAAATTTAAGAACAGCTTGATCGGACTAATGAACGGAATGTCAGCATCCTCACTGTTAGTCGAAGTATGTGCATCCCAAAGCCCTTACTGAAATGGGATGAAGCCAGCCAGACTTTTCCACATTACATTAAGAAAAGCAGTGGGTAGGAATTCACAAAAATCAGAGACGTTCCTGATCCTCTGAACACGCTGCCCTTAACACGCCGGGCGAAACAGAGGTGCACTGGGCAGCTTCTCCCCCCTCAACTCACCGTAATTTATTACCTGAACTTGCCAATAACATCATCCATGTCAATCAATCAAACTATGCTTTTTAAAAAAAAAAAAGGTATTTGCAATGTTGAAGAATTAGGCATAAGTTGTCGCACAAAGCAAAAATAATTTCCCCAAACCTGTTTTTCAAAACTGGCAGTGTAAAGAAGGCAGCATTGGAAGTGTTGTTTGATATATTGATAATGCCACAAACCCTCCACGGCAGACGAGTGCTTCTGCATGTCAGGCAACGAGGTTCATTGCTGCCAGCACGCAGAAGTCAAACGCTTAACAGAGATCCTTTAGAAAGCCTGTAAAAATTTGGTTCTTGGTTGGTTTTGTTGTTGTTTTTTTCCCGGTTGTGTTAATTGATGAAAACTTCCCCTCACTGTGCCACAACGTCACACCGGCTGTATCTCTGCTAAATATGCCATCTGCTTACACTGAACCGGACAGAGACCACCTAGGTTTAGTGTTACCGTAGCAGCCTTTTGAGAAAGTAGAAATTTATTAACAACTTCAGCCTAATCCCAAGAAAGCCCAACAGTCAGAATTCATTAGGAAGTTTACTAGAGGGTACCATTACACCCATGCCTTTAAAGAGTTTTAAAAAGTCCATATAATAGTATCTATACATATTTAAGAGTGAATTTGGATTGCCTGAGTAACAGCTGTCTGGCAAACGGGACATGTCGGCGTTTCCTTTTCACAGATTTTGTTGGCACACTCCATGCAGAAGAGATTGTGGCCGCAGGGGACCAGGGCCGCAATGACTTCGCTCTCGAAGCAGATCACGCAGTCGTGCTTTCGTCTCGATTCGGGGGGCGAGCTGGACGTGGAGCCCCCGTTGGAAGAGGAATAGCTGTTGGTACCATTGGAGAAAGCGGGGATGTATATGGGAAGGCCAGCTTGGTGGCCGGTGCTAGGCGGGTCGCTCCTCACTCTCCTAGCCAGCGGATGATCCAGACTTTCTGGAAATGTGGGCGACAGACGTGGAGTAGATGGTTGGCTCCCTCGGCGCTGAGGCTTGGCGTTACTAGCGGGGTCACTACCAAAGCCGGAGAGCGGGTTTACGGGTTCAAAAGGGGTCCAAATGGTTTGGGAAGGTGTTGGTAAGGAGTCGTACGCGGGAGAGTCGACTGCGAGGTCTTCCGTGCCCACCGAAGGCAGCGTTTCTCCAAACCAGAAGTTGCCTGTGCTGAATGGACTCGTTGGGCTGAAGTCAGCCAATCTATTGCTTCCAAAATAGGAATCTGTGGAGCCACTTCCCAAAGAGCTGGAGCTGTCATTTCTATAATTAGAAATCATTCTGGTGCGGCTAGGAGGGACAGGATTAGAAGCAAGCCACGCAGAGCCCAGAGTGCCTCCTTCAAAGCTGACATCCGTACCGTTGTAATGGAAATCGTTCTCTTCGTTCAGCTCAATGTAGTTCCCGGTACGCATGGCTATATGCATCTCTATCTCCTCGCGCGCACGGTCGACGTTTTCGGGCATTCCCGTAACTTCGAAGACAGGCTCCTTGTCTCTGCTGGGAGTGACTATGTAGGTATGGGTCTGCTGCTGAATTCTTTTGATTGTAGCTCCTTTCGGTCCAACCACTAGCCCAACTACACGGTAAGGCACCCTGACTTGGACCGTCGTCTGACCCGGCAGGTTGGGGGTACATGGCAAACCTCCCAGGGCAGGACCGTTCTTGTTGCGCGACGCTCTGATCATGGAGAAGTGTTCAGCAGCTGAGAGAATTTCCCTTTTGGCCATGGCTACGTCCTCTTTCCGTCCAGTGACAACAAAGATGGGTTCTTCTCCACGAACGGGGGTCTTAATGTAAGTATTTGTCTTGGCCCTTAGTGCTTTTATTTTGCAACCTGTTTAAAGGAAACGCATGCAAGTTTAGCAAGATGTCTAAGTTTAGAAAGCCACAAGAAAGTCATCTATTTTAAGCTGCTTGAGAGTTTCAAGAAACAGTAGGGCGAAACCAGAAGCAGCTGTTTTTATCTCTGCAAGCCACACTAGAGAAAGCGCTAACAACTTCTACCTATTATTTCCAAACAGACCTCTGACACTTACAGCCGCAAACTATTTTAGCAGCGTTTCTTGGGCTGTTTGAACCCATCATCTCCTCAATTGGTATTAGACACGGAATAAACGCGAATGGCTTTTGCTCTATGACAGCCACGTTCATGATCATCCCCCATTGATTGGGTATCCTTCAGTTACCCCCAAGCTCCTGCAAAAGGAGTGAAGGCTCACACATACATGCACTTAAGTCTGCTGATACATCAGCCTTCCTGCCAAGCACGTCCTAAAAGCAAATTAAACTTACAAGCGAGCGAAGGGTCTGTATCACAACCTGTGTAGAATATAGATAAAATTATTGATTTACTGAGAACTCTTCATTTGCTTCCTCTTATCAATGAGTGTTATTTAAACATTACGCTTCCCTGTGGGATGAAGGAGCCACTCCTTGAACTGTCAAGTAGGAGTTCAAGCAGTTTGTCGCATGCAAATAAGGCTTACTATGTGATATTACGTGCCTACATGGAATTTCTGTCTTTAACTGGGTAAATACAGCCTGAAAGAGAAGCAAAAAAGTTAATGAAACATTTGCTTTTGATTTTTGGGGACTGAATTATCAAGTTTGCTAGGACACAGCGGCAGTAGGCTCCCTCCTAAGACGCTTAAGGTGTTTTGGCACAGCGCATAGAGCACCACCTTTTACCCTTCGCAGGACCAGAAAAGCAGGCAGTGCAAAAATTGAGAGACAAGCGGGTCCGTGACATCCAGAACAGTTTTCCGGAGTCAGTCATAACTGAATTTAGCATGTATCAAAACAAATTCAAAAGCATGTCACACCCAACATCATTTTGTAGCGAACCTCATCTCGAAACAACTCTAAAGCAACATTTGCAGACCTAGTGTTTTAAGCATCATTTCACTTGCAGAGCGAAATTCATTCCCATTTTCCTCATTTGCTTTAAGTATCTTGTACACGAAATGATCTCTCAAAAATAAGTGTTTTGTCAGTCCCCTGCAACCGAGGCACCACTAGTAATAAATATTTTACCCTTCGAACGCCATTCAAAGACGCACTCTATTCAGGACTATCTATTAATATAAATAAAATAGAAAATATGCAGATGCTGGTTGGAATAGAGGGAAGTAAGAGCTGCTTCTTGCAGGGCCCCTGCACACAGCAAGGACAAAGGCTGAACACAACAGCCCTTTGTTCCCAGGACACAGCTGGAGAGGAAGTTCATTATCTTCAACAGCTCATCGGGGAGGGTTCTTGGGGGCCCTACCTCCACCAGAACAGGCACTGAAGAGCACAGGAGGGTTTCTGCAAGGGAAGAAGTGAGGCACAGGCAGATCCGCACGAAGGAGGGCACAGGGATCCCAGAGCCAAGCTAGAAGTATCTGCAGGAGAGAACAAACCCCTAAGCCTCAACCTTTCATTACAGCCCACCAATTCTTACTAATTTAAAAAAAAAAACCAACAAACAAACAACAAAAAAAAAAGGGAAAACAGAGGCACGAGATGCCTCATGGAAGAAGCAAAGCACACGTCTTTTGAAGCCATGCCGTTTCCCTGCTCGTACCAGACAGCAGCACCTCACTCAGGCAATTTGCCTTTACTCCTTCCACCTCTATGTCTGCTTCCCTTCGCAGTTACTCAGAGAAGGGTGGGCTCAAACCTTAAACTCACCAGGATTCCCAAAATGGTGCTGCCAAAATTTTCACAACAATCAAGCCTTCTTTACAGGAACACCTAAAATCAGTCAGTCTCCTGATGTGTATCAATTATTCTCCAATTCATAGAATCACAGAATCTCCCGAGTTGGAAGGGCCCCCTAAGGACCATCAGTCCAACTCCTGGCCCCACACAGGACCAGCCCCATCACAGCAGATGACAGAGTGTTGGCCAGACGCTGCTTGAACTCAGCCCAGCTCGGGGCGGTGACCACTGCCCTGGGGAGCCTGTGCCAGGGCCCCACCACCCTCTGTGGGAAGAACCTTCTCCTGATCTCCACCCTAACCCTCCCCGGTGGCAGCTCCATGCAGTTCCCTTGGTATGAATTTACACAACTTACTGCCATTTACTCCATTCTATCCAAGTATATATTCTTATTTCCTAGAAATTACAGAAGCAGCCTTTAAAAGAGAATACTAGGAGTATCTAGCATAAGATTTAGTTATATGAAAACATATATAATTATTATATACCACAATTCAGAGCCTACTTAATTCTAGTTTGCAGAGTCCCTTACCAATTCTTACAGTTTATAGTTTAGACAAGATTCTCCTGATGTTTTAGAAACTCAAATCATGTTACAAGGCTGCAGCTTCAGCTTCCTTCCCATTTCAGCTGCAAACTCCCAGAGATTTGCTTTGCCAGAGCCACATTTCCAAACTGTTGCAGCATAAGGAAAAGCCTTCCTCGCCCTTCTTCCTCAGGCTGCAGAACGGCACAGACTAAGGCGGGCAGAGCTTTTCTTTCAAGGTACGAGTCACATACCTAGAAAGCAGAGGCTAAACGCTGCCTCAATTCCCTGCAGCGACAGAACAAGCCTTTTCAACGTCGAAAACCTGGCTTCAAGGGAAAGCTGACTCCACAGACCATCAAGGTCAACTCTCAAACTTTATCTGCAAAGTTAGAAACAACTGAAGAAAGTCACGGCATACAAAACCAGAGATTTCTGAATGAGTCAGCCAATGCCCGCTGGGTTTTGTCTGCAAGAAGCACTGGAAAACCCCACCGCAAACATGTCCCAGTCATGTCACAACACAAGGTCAGTAGCTCATCCTACCGCTCCAGCAGAACGATCTATTTGCTTTTACTCAGCTGCTCTGGTTTCCCACCCTCCCCCATTAGTCACTACCGAGGTGACGATATGAAACACGGCTGATCCCATCCCCTCTCCGACAACTCAGGGCATCCAGAGGGGCTGCGGTCACGATGACACGAGACTTCATAGCCAGCTATGAAGTCATGCGGCCAAGGGATGAATCAAGAAGTTCCCCAATCCCATGGGGTTAGAGACAGAAAGACAAAAGGGGAAAAAAAATACACCACCTCACACTTTTGCAATAAATCATCAGATCATTGTATTCAACATTTTGAAGCGCAGAGATAAAAGAAGGCTGAAGTGGGGACTTCTTGACTGGAAATTCAATACAATCAAACCTGCCAAAGTAATTTTAGCATGACGATGAAAGTCTGTTCAATACAAGTTATGGTACTTGGTTCAGTATATTCCTAAGCAGCAGACACAGCCCTAAGTATATACTGACATGGTTAAAGCAAAACCCTTTAGCTTTGCTTGCATTTAGGCAAAGATTTAGGACCTGCCTGCCCAGTCACCCGAGGAGAAGCTGAGCCCGTACTGAGCCCGGCAGGCAGTGTTCATCCTGCACCGGCTGATTTACATCATTCTTCTCTCAAGCCTCCTCCCTGGTTTTCCCTTAAGAGGATTATTTGACCGAACATCTTAAACACACTCCAAACATTATACTCTCCTAGAAACCTCTGCAGGAATTGTTTACCTCATACACTACTCATCTTAAATGATCAAATACTTCCTTATGAAAAAAAGGTGACAGGAAAAGATTCTTTTTCCCCCTCCTTGAAGCGAGAGTTCAACATAGCAGCCACACCACCCGCAGTCCTCACCCGTGCAGTAACGACCAGTTCAACCTTCGCTCCGACTTTCACCTTTCATCATCACTAACAGGATGATACACATCAAACTCAGTCGCAGGCCATTTACTGCGCAAGGGAAACTCCCCAATGGAGCCGGCAGAGCCAAGTGACCGCAGCGGGAAACCTGTGTGAGCTGCTGCGAGCCAAGAACTGCCCAAAAAAAGCATCCCACAGCCATAGCTCAGGAGAAACAGCATCTTCCCCCAATTTCTCTCTTCCTTCCGCTGAAATCACCTCAATGCCACACGCTGGGAACGGGAGAAGGATTGATTTACAGACGAGGATGGAAGACACCACGCACCGAAGTCAAACAGCTACACCAGGGGAAAGGAGTCCTGCTTCTGAGTACCAGCATTAGGAAAACGCAGCCTGTCAAAGCAGTGATACACACACTTCATACCCATGTTCCTCCTGCAGCTCTTGCCAAGAGCTGTGAAACTGGGGTTCGGGCACACACAGGAATCTGAACTTCTTACCATCGTG
Organism: Psophia crepitans; assembly: GCA_013399095.1. Taxonomy (NCBI): domain Eukaryota; kingdom Metazoa; phylum Chordata; class Aves; order Gruiformes; family Psophiidae; genus Psophia; species Psophia crepitans. The sequence continues at coordinate 58,719 of VWZZ01000198.1, forward strand.
GCTGTTTAACATTGCTTTGCCAGTTACATAGAGCTTTTGGGGGGGAAAAAACATAGGGGGAAAAAGATTAAATAGAAATGGGAAGTCATAGTAGGTAAAAATTCAGTGATCAGTCCCTGTGATCCACAATCAAACGACAATACCAGTTTGTTCTCCTTCTCTGCTCCTGACAGGTACCTGGCTAAGGGAGTCAAACCCAAAAACCTCCTGCAGCTCTTTAGACACACAAATCCCACAAGAAGACACCAGTACTGCCTGGGCTGTACGAACAGCACGCAGGGTAAAGTAGCAGTAGCACCAACTCATCTCTTACACAAGAAATATACCTGGCATCCAACTTGGCCCCAGAGCAAAGCAAAGATCTCCTAATTGGCCTCCACAGCTCCTCAGCACTAAAGAGAAAGCTGTAGTTCACTGGAAAGTATTTGTCAGTAGCTTTTTTTTTTTAATCTGAATGTGGTCTTTAGCACTCTGACCACAGATTGTGTAACAGGCTGACACCAAGTAAGGACACAGTGAACAGAATAATTAGTGACATCAACCTGGAACCACGAGCTCCCAGCTAGTAGAGCCACAGCTAATTCCTTGCCTAGAAAGTTAAGGGCAGGGTCTGGGAAATCCCTGCAGATCTGCAGGGGATGGCAGCGCACGGTCAGACGTGCCAAGGAGAGCAGGGAATGCCCAGGGATTTGTTTTCTGTGAACCCGCAACTGTCACACATGGACGCAGCTTTAAAGGTAGAGTCTGTTAAGCTGGCACAGCCCTTACTTCAGTGTTAGGTTGCCACAAGGTTTTAATTGGGAAGTGTGAGCTCCTGCAGCTAAGGTAACAAAGGATTTGCAGAGACTGAAACACTGGCTAGACCATAAGGCCAACGACTGCTGGGTCTGCAGAGCGTAACACAGCCCACCTGATTAACAAAGAAAAATTAAATTCTTTAATTGAGAATGGCTGCTCTACCTATTTTTCAGAAGAGCTGTTCATTCCTACTGGTGGTACAAGGTGCATTCTTGTGCTTAAACATACACAGTGCTTCCTCTCGCTTGTGACGTAGCTAAAAATATCCATTCAGTTCACGATTATACAGTAGAAACTGATATATGTCCCATTTATGAGACATACACAGATGGAGCTGCATCGGGACAGAAAATGACATCTTAAGCTGTTTAATAGTTACACCTCCTTAAGCAGGCTGACTACACAATAAAATTAAGACCAGAACATTTTTGGCACTTTGGTGGGTTATTCAAGTCCTATGAAATGCTACCTGTGGTCTGGTCAGTTCATAGACCAACTCTGGTTACTGTTACCTTGCACCTAAGATCAATTAATTCATCTCACACCTTGTTTTTATTCAGGAACTGGAAAATTTTAACTCCTGCCATTTTTTATTTATTTAATTTTTTTAAACTGGCTGTTGAATATAGTTAGTTGATTCAAGGGAGATGAATAAAGTCATTTCTCTGCACTTGCAAAAAGATGCTGATCTGCACAAAACCCTAGATCTACATAATCGGGCAGCTATTTATTATCACTCCGGCATTCTGATTTTAGGAATGAAGGCTGTAAAAAATACTCCTGCTAAATTTTATTTTTAAACTGTTTTAAGAGACTTGTCTAAACTTGTATAGTAATTATCAAATAGCATTTTTTGAAAGCAAGTTCTCATTTATTGTTATTCAGCCTTCCTCTACAGCCAGAGGTAAACTGAGACACCTCATCCATACAGAAGACAGGACTAGACCAACCACCAACAGCCTTAACAGCTCCCAGTCAGCATTCTCTAGTACAGGCAACAGTCTGATCACTATTTGGATTAATTAGCCAGTAAATTAGGGCTCCTGTGTGACCACTAGACACAATACATGCCAGACAGCAAACAAATACAAACACACCAAGAGATGGGCACAACATGCACCTGGGATTTGCTCAAGCTCACAGGGAGGTCACTGGCAGGTCTGGCAACAGAAGATGACAAGAATAATTGAATGGTCTGGGTTAGAAGTGAGCTCGCAGCCCATCTAGTTCCAAGCCCCTGCCATGGGCTGGGACACCCCCCACCAGCCCAGGCTGCCCAAAGCCCCATCCAACCTGGCCTTGGGCACTGCCAGGGAGCCAGGGGCAGCCACAGCTTCTCGGGGCACCCTGGGCCAGGGCCTCAGTGCCCTCCCAGGGAAGGATTGCTGCCTCCCAGCTCAGCTCCAGCTCCCCTCCTGCAGCTTCAGGCCCTTCCCCTTGGCCTGGCCCTCCCTGCCCTGCAACCAGCCCCTCTCCAGCTTTCCTGCAGCCCCTGCAGGCACTGGGAGGGGCTCCAAGGGCTCCCCGCAGCCTTCTCTGCTCCAGGCTGAACAAGCCCAACTCCCTCAGCCTGTCCTCATAGCAGAGATGCTCCAGCCCTCAGATCAACTTTGTGGCCTCCTCTGGACTCGCTCCAGCGGCTCCATGTCTTTCCTGTACTGGGAAGAAGAAAATAAGAGGCTAACTGCTTGGACAGGGACATACGCATATTTCAAGGAACAGCCACTTCTCACATAAACCAAAACAACCTCCTCCCTGGTGGTACCCAAGCTGTGGGTCCTTGGAGGTGGCCACTTGAAACACGCACATAGAATTGCAAGATTGATGTCCCTGGGCAAGGGCTTTTCCTGCAGGGTACCCAAGCGCTAGTATGTGCTCTTGCCCTTTATCAGGGCAATTTTAGATGAACTTTTCCACTTATCACAGTAATTATGCTTTGTCATAATGAGAACCCACCAAGCACAGCTGCTCCTCAAATTTACGATTCAAAATGCGATACTGATACCATTACATCCCAAAACTTCGGCTCTCCGCTCTGGCTGTATTAATGGTTTCAGACCACGACTGTACCTCAGAAGGGCTGTACACAGGTAATAACCATCTTTCACTTCTAGCTATAGCAACACTACAACAGGCAATGCTACAAGTACATACGTTAGTGACTAGTGTAGAGGAGAAAGAAACAACTGACAACCACTCTGATAAAGTTATTCCAAGAACAGATGACATACAGGTCTCAAGAAAAATAAAAATTAGAGCATTTTATACCAAAGACATTTCTTCCTGCCTCCTGACCCCCTCATTAACTTACCACTGCAATCAAAGGCTTTTAGTTACGCTGCAGTTACGAACCCCCTGCGCCGGCCTGTGGAACATTTCAATATGACTCACGCTATATATAGCGACGAAGACTGCTCCCGTTGTAATTCCATCACGCTTACCCATTTCTGAGCAGCAACTGACCACTTACTTCGCTTTGTATTTTTTACATGTGCGAATGCTAAGATGATGCATGACTTTCCTACTTGTTGTCATCCAGCTGGAACTGCAAAAAGGTTGTTTTAGATGAGATACTTTCCAGACTAGTGTTTCAAGCTTCAGAGTACCAGATGCTGGAGCTGCACAGGCTCGGGTTTGCCTTGGTACCAGCAAGGAGGACAACGTGGAAATCTCAAATACTTTAAGCAAGAGCCAAGGAATCACAATCAATCACCTGGCTGTGCCAGACCACAGGGAGCAGGACTTTGGCCCTGTTGCTGCCAAGTTAACAGATGGGAAAAGAGGGGAGCTTTAAGAGTCTCTGTTGATGCTGGGAAAGCTTCTCAATCAGGAGGCTGTTCAGAAGCTCTCAGGGACACCTCCCTCTTCAGGAAAACAAAAGCCCTGGTTCAGGAACAGCGTACAAACTTGTTATTAAAGATTTCTTAGGTACGTATCAATTTATCCATCGATTGCTACAGCAATCCAGTACAAAACGAAGTAGTCAGCCTGCATGCTGTATGTCAGGCTGGAACAATCTATTACATCAGCAATTGCACAGGCGTAGGAATACTCCGATTCCCAAGACAGAGGGCAACTCGGTAAACATGTTACATGCAGCAAAAGAGCCAGAGGGCAGAAACTTGTATTATTAATTACTTGCACTACTGTAGCACCAGGACTAAGGTAGCAGCTGCTGAGCAGAATTAGAAAGACAGAAGCAGAAAAACAACAGTTATAAGAGTAAGATGCTACAGGTGAAAAGTTGTTTTCATTAAGAACATGGACCTAGTGAACAAAACAGATCTGTGCGAGCAACAGCGCTGGGAAAGCCGACCTGCACAAGGAGGATATTAAAAGGGACGACCATTCTACAAACCACACAGAAGACTGCAAAAACCCACACAAATCTTCACCTATACCAAGTTCCCAATTAAAAAAAAAATAAATGCTGCTAGAGCTACATTTTCATACCCAAAATCCCACAGTATATCGACAAATGTAAAATGAACTGGAAGATAAAGTAAGAGCTACTGTGTCTCTCTTCAAAGGAGCAGAGAGTTTGGTGCAGACCGCAGAACTACTGACTCACACCAGTGAAGGAAACTGAGATCTCAGGCGCTGGCAAGATCTCATGAACTTAAAGGAATACCTGAAAGAGAGAGAAAAGGAAGACATTCTTAAGGAGTAACTGAAATTGGAAACAAATACTTTATTTCGAGCTTTTTGGCCTTTTCTTTTGCTTAAATAAAAAAATGTTTTAGCACTCAGCAGCCTCTTTTTTTTTTTTTGTTACAGCAAGCTTGCAACCCTATCCCTGTTAAATATTTTGCCTGCAATGGAGAATTGGCCCTGTGTGGTGGAGGTACTGCATCAAAACCAAATTTAAGATCTTTGAGATATCCAACACTCTGTTTGGAACAGTTTCTCTTCCAGACATTCAGGCCACAGTGTACTAGAAGAGAGGGTAACAGGGGCTAATACAGGGAAACACACAACATCTGCTGACTTTACTAACTGCTAAAAAAAAATTCATCACCATTTTCTCATGCCACAGGCAGGTTAATCTAGTGCAGTTCAGAAGCACGTTAATCAGGATTTTGGATAAAGTTAGAAACTTTAAAACCAACATTCTTTTAGAACACAGCGATTTTACAAGAAAAACAAAAGGACCAGAGGATTAGAAATTAACATTTTACATCGCAAGATTTTTTAATTATTTTTTATTCCAGTTTCATCCAAAAAAATCTACTTATGCATGTATTCACTTTTGGTATCTATACGTTAAAAATCTACAGAATTTCTGGCAGACTACACAGAGAAAAAAAAAATCTCGAGTGCGCACTGTGTTTGGTGTGCTTCCCACCCAACAAGCCAGACAAGAGCAGCATTTACGACTGAGGATTTACGATCCCAGCTGGAGAACCTGCACCCTTCTGACCCACTTTGCAACTCGCCTTGAGATCTTTGCAGAGCACAGATGACAAACAGCAGAACTGAAATGATGTTTGTTACAGAGGAATAGGCCACTGAAGCTTCAGCAGCGATTTCAGACTGTGCCAGGCCACAGTATGCTCACGTGTTTCAGTTCCTGGAGTTTCAGGTTCTACAAAGGATGAGACTTCAACTTCTCAGAAAAATAGGGTTTATATTGGATTTCAGCAAATAGCTCAAGTTTTCTTTCAGTCGTTAGAACAGGTCATTTAATATAGCATTTAACAACCTGCTTGTTAGGGAAAATGCAAAAAAAAAATTATAAATATCTGAAGTGTAACTGCCTTTTCAGCTTTCGCTCAAAAGAACGGAGCTGTACCTGTGGTCTTTGTTGTCTGTGGCAATCTACTGACAAAGAGTGATGACTTCAGTCATGCAAGTTAAACTTATTCTTGAGAGTGGAAATCTTAAGCATTGTTTTAAAAAAAACCAATATGCAATTCAGCCTAGTTAGCTATGTTTACGCTATTCTTACAGCAACTAATAACCCATCAAGTATTGTCAGTAATTCAGTCACATTATCATCCCACCGAGACATAAACCCAGACACAGTTCTTTTTGAAAGGACTATAATCACCCTACCATAGGACATCTATGTCCTGCACTCAGCTAGCACAAATATGTGCTCCAGGATTGTTTTAGCACTGGTTCCACTCCCCAAGAGTCATAGCTATTGTTTTATTTGGCTCTTCAGCTATGCTAGATAGTTATCTGCTACCAACTTCTCAGAATTCATTTTTTTGTTTCAAGGTACAGGACAATTTTAAGCAAAGTAATATTTTGCTCAAAAGCTCACATTCAAAAGCAAAGAGCAAAAAAAAGGAGTCCAAGATCATTAAATATGCATAAAAATGTTATTTTAGTTGCAAGGCTGTCTCATGCAAAGCAGATTTGTCATTATCGATTTCATCAGTGAAATGGGATGATATCATTCCTCCTCCTCTTACTCATCTGGGGTTTGGAGACTGCCCTGCCCGTTTCAAGTTCTGCAATCGTCATTCAAACTATTCTTACAGAAGAGAGAGAAGCATCAGGCTTTAGAGTTAAGTAGCTTCAACTCGAGCAACGTCTCAGGGAGAAAAAACACTATTGTCAGCTTTATCATGGGTATAAACACTTGGAAAATCACATTACTTGCACAGTCACAGTGCTGGAATGCGTTAGCAAATATATTCCAGCAATCGTTATCTGAAGGCAGTTAATACGCTCACGGATGCAGCATCTCTCCACAGGACAGACTTCTGTCCCTTCCAGCATCTTTCAGGTTTTCCTGTCCGTGTCTTCACACCCCACCCCTCTTTTTGCATTATTCAAAAGAGCTTTTAAGTTTAAGCATGTCTATTTTACTGACAAGAAAGTAGCGGGGTGGGGGGGCCACTGAAGACTCCAGTTAAAGCTGTCAAATCCTTCCTAAGGCTCACCAGGCCACAGTAAGATTCTCACAGAAAGTCACCATCACCAACTTCAAGTACAGGTCCCAGTTTTCAAGCGATCCACAGCAGACTTTTGCAAGTCCTTCAAATCATTTTGAGATTAAACCTTCCAAGTCAGAGCTCCAGAAGTTGTTGGTTTTTTTTTTCCTAAGTCTGGATACATGCTTATATAATTTTGGGTATACGCCCTATGCCAGCTTTTCTCAGGCAACGTCACCTCCCCGGCAACGCAGCTTTCTTGCTACCACTTCTGAAAAGCACTTTCTCCAACTTGCTTTTATTTTTTTTAAAGCGATGTAACTTCACGTACGGGGGATTTTTAGCTGCTGACAGCAAAGGAAGTCACTTTTCTGGTCAGCACGATGACCGGCCAACTTACCGAAGGTTGGATTCAACAGCTAGTTCAAATTCATACAGGAAGCCTGTACAATGCCATGAATGGAATCTAGTTTTCCTGGCTCCCAGTCACATGCCTTAACAAGAATAAAAGGATACAAATATCTTTTCCTTTGTTGTTCACCTTTGAGATTCTTCCACTTCAAAGACTATAAAGAATTATATGATATTACGCTTCCCCCAACTAGTGTTTGTCAGCTTCATTTCTGGGGGGCAAGGGGAGCAAAAAAAGGTTGAAACTTTTGAGATTAAAAAGAAAGCACACAAAAACCCTCCCAGGATTCAGAAATACTACAGTATTTTTTGGGGGGAAGAATAATACCTACTATTCATTAAAAGAAAATAATACTTAAGCCTCTTCCAGTGATGTAAATACTTCCAGCAGCAAAATACCTAACTACTGTCACAGTAACGCAACAGCCTCAGAGTTAGATTCACAAGGAAACCAGCAACCACAAGGTACATTTCAGGCACCCCACACCTCCTGTAGCCGTGACATCCCACATCTGTGCACAGCTACCAGCACAGATCCGCTAAGCGTGGGAACGTGCAATACAGCAACCCAGAGTGGGGCTGCGGGAGCACCACTTCGCTGCCTGAAGTGCTATATTTATTTCTGAAACTTGCACATAATCCAAAAATAAAATAAAAAAAAAGTGTTAGATGCGAGCACCATAAGGTTTTTCTGGTTTACAGCTCTCTTAGGAATCAGGGGCTCCTTCAGGCTGATAAACAGTGTCTGGAAATTCTCTTCCTCTGTGCAAAAAAATTAAATTTGGATAAAGAATACAGGGGAATTCTAGTTATCATTACTGTTTCAGTTAGGGGGTTAGGACTTACAATAAACGTGCTTTCAGACACAGCAGTGAGGCATCCAGCAAAGCCCAGCATTCCTGGTATTTCAGAGCTGATGTTTTTGGGCTGCAGACATTTCAAGTTCTTTTTGTACCTCACCAAGACAGCAGTAGAAAGAATCTACACTTAATCTTCGTGAAAATCCATCAGAAGTAACATTCCGATCGCATCGCCCTTACATAATTAGATATTAAGGTATTACAGCACAGAAGAGTCTGGCATAAAACTTAAGCTGAATTCGTTCAAGATAATGTAGCCAGCTGGTTACAGCGCGTGCGAGGAAGAGAATATGCAGCATCTTCATTTTTAGAGACAGGAGAATGACTGGCTAAGGATGCAGCTCCTTGGAGCCAGCCTTGCTCGAGGCAGACAGATGCTGGGCTAGAGTAAAAGGACCTCTGGGCCATAAAAGGAGATGCAAGGATGAGTATTTCTAAGAAATCTGACAAATATCTAGTGTAACTAATACAATTTCAATAAGGCAGTCTCTAAGTCTCCCTTGAATGAGGCTTTTCAAGGACCTCCTTACACAAAGCTTTCATGCAAATATATTTGGTAACAACTTTTTTAGCTCTCCTTCTGCTCCTCCTCTTTCATAGCCCTGATTCTTTTTATGATACAGTCCCTTCCCCATCGAGGTGAAATATTTTATCACAAGCCAAGCAGTGTGACACCAGATAAGAAATAAAAGCAGAAGCAGCAAGTGAACTCTTCAGGAACAATGATCCCATTTTTATGCAAACTCCATTATCTTGTTTTTAAGTGACTCAAAGTACTGAGAAATATACTACAGAAAGCAATCCTGATCTGGTGGAGAATAAACACAGCAGCCTCATCCGTCGTCAAAGCCCAATAGTTCATATTTCTCTTTTAGAGGATTGTAGCAATAACCATTTTCAGTTCTGTTTTCCATGCCCCCCCCGCCATGCCCAGTGACACATGACCAAAGTCTCAAGACATTCAAACACTTATTTCTTGGAAGAGAGATGTTCTGCTTCTGAACAGACTTGTCTGCATCAGAGGAAGATACCTGCCAATTTCTGCAGCGCAGGCTTTGGTTCTCCTTGTGACACACCCAGCAAGAGACTCCCCCTTGACTGCTGAAAGCCTAAAATTAACGTAGGAAGTGAAAACAAAAGTCTGCCTAAGCATCAGTGCTCAGCGGGCATTTCTTTACCACCACATTGGTTTAGACCGATTTTATTATTTCTTCCATACTCAATGAAAAAAAAAAAACCAACACCCAACCCAAAAACAAAAGCCACATTGATGTAAAGAGACCAGACAGCACAACCACTTGCTATCTGAGCCGATCAGCAAACGAGACACACCACCCCCAAACCAATACAGAATAACACTGAAAGGGAAGAGGAAGAGAGCGGCGACTTCATTGTCTGCAGTTCCACACCTACACTCGACAGGGCTCCGCGCTTCTCTCAACATATAAAAAGCGCTTTTAAAATTCGGTTCACTGCCAGAACGCTGGTGTGAAACGTCATCTTTCTAACTCCTCCAAGCACTGCTCCCATGAGACCACATGAAAGGCCAACAACGTACATGACATCACCGATATGACCTTAGCCTAACGGCGTAATGAGACCCGTGGAGTGTAGCAATAGCTATCAACAGGAAGCCACAACCCGAGCAAAAGACAAGGACTTTCATGCAGAAAAGGGCTGCACGTGGCTCCTTTCTCCATCTCGCTGGCTCCTGAGGTCTCTCTTTGTCTCGGCGAGCACCGTGGAAAGCTGTGGGCACAGTGTCAGCCCATACCCTGCTCTGCAAGGCAAGCAAGTTAAAGTCCTTCACCCAAAACTCATTGTCACGCACAGTCCAAAAGTTCCTACGGTGAAACGCAGCTTCTTACTGAAGACCACAGGCAGAGCAACACCTACCTGTACAGGGCCCGACTGTATGCTGTGTTTTACTGCTCGAATTCACAATAACCGGAGGTCTGAGGTAACCCACTGCTCGCTCTCGCCTCTTGGCCTCGCGAACAGGGCCGGCTGGTGCCACGGCCCGGGCCAGCACCCCGTCCCCGTGGGGAAGCCGGGGTTTGGGACGGGAGAGCAAGGCCCCAAGGGGCACAAAGCCAATGTCGAGGCGAGGGGCTCCTCCAGCCGGCCCCGAAGGGGCACAGCCCGGGGGTGCGTGAGGAGAGGCCTGCCCCGAACCCCCGGGGAAGGGCAACAGGCCCGGGCCAGGCCGCGGAGCACCTCCGCCCGCCCCCCACCCGGGGGTGTCCCCCCACTCCGGTCCCCCACTCACCCTGGCGACCCACGATCTCGGCCACATGCTCGGAGCTGGGCACGGGCACGCACTCGGTGGTGTTGACGCTCTTTCGGCGGAGCAGCGCCGCCTGCTCGCCGTTGAGGCCCGCTGCCCCTCCGCCGCCGCCCAGGCCGCCGTAGGCGTGGGACAGCATCGCCGCCATCATGCC
>VWZZ01000198.1:71510-94958 GCA_013399095.1 Psophia crepitans
CCCCCCCCCCCCCCCCCCGTTCACATTTTCTCCATTAACCTACACAAATCCTCGGTAAAGACTTCCCCAACACCACTGTTAGACTTCAGGTTGTGATTCAAAAGCGGCACTGATAACCAAAGCTCTCAATTATTTTGAAATCCTCCAGTAACCTTTTCCCTTTGTATATCTTTGTTTCCAAGCATAAATTACTGGAATTAGAAATGCACCATCGTGAAATAATGGACTGATGTAATTGTCTTGAAACAATCCGTACGTTAAAATTGTTAATTATGATAAGAAGGGAGTTTTGTGCTTTGAGGGAGGTGAAAGTAAGGTTGAGGAAGAAAGAGTGTAGAGATTGCTGCAGGGATGATTCCTCCCCAGGCTGTTGATAAGGCTCACACAGGCTTTTATGTTCTTGCTGCCTTTTTTTTTCTTTTTCCCCTTTCTTGATAAAATCAGATGTAGAGAAAGGCTCAGTTGGACCTTTATACTGTGCGGAACATGTTGTGAAATGCCACCGCTTACGCTTTTCTTAATAAATCCCACTCAAATTCAAATGCTTCCCTCTTCTGTTTCATTATAGGTTAAATTTGGTGCTCTGTAGCATTAAAGTCAGGCTCTGTGGGAATGCTCCCACTTGTACTTAGACACAATTATTTACAGGCGTAGGGTTGTGGGGTTTGAGGGTACACCCAGCCTTGGGTGACTCACTGTCCCAGGGTGACCTTGTGGCTGGAGCTTGGAACTCTTCTTCTGTTCCATGTAAAATTGTCTATTCCTGGTGTGGTCTGCTCTAGGTGACTTCAGATTTCATAAAAAATATGTATAAATTATTCGTGAAAGGAAGGGAATGGTGAAATAAATGTGCTTTTCTTACATTTGTGTGGGAAGGGCAGGGGTTTCAGCTACATGCGAGCAGAAGAACTCGGCAGTTCAGCTTGCTTTGAGCTGCAGATTTCAAAGCATCAAAGGGATGCCTCTTCCTCCATCCCCCTGCGTTAACATGCTGATAATAAGGACACCTGCAGGGACCTTATCTGGGTGATTCTGGTGTTTCCATGTTGTATTTTCAAACACTCCTTGCAGGTGCTTGGGAGGTGTCCAACAGGGCAAGGGGACAAGCAGGGCAAGACAGGACAATTTCCTGACGAGACTGGAAGGAAGAGAAACCAGAGGCTCCCTCTACGTGGTGGTTTTTTTCCATGATCTGCCCGACAGTGCAGATTTCTGCATTGTCCAGACACGTTGCAGTGCACGGCAGCTCCCTTTGGCCTGTTCCCCGAGGTTTTCTTCCTGTGGGAAGGGGAGCGCTGCGGAGAGTGGGCAGGGAAAAAAGAGGTAGTTGATGCATTCGCAGGTCTTGCTCTGAAATAATATCACAAGGCAGCCCGTAAGTTCGCCCAAGCTGAGGAGCTGCAGAGTGTTTCTGGGTGCCCTGATTTGGTGGTAGCCAGAGGAACCTGTTTAGCTGTTCTCCACAGTACCTTCTGTCCCCATCCTCCTCCTGATCCATCAGCCCGTCCCCTCCATGGCAGGAAACTGTTGTTTTGTGTGGAAAAAATGAATCTGGAGTGTAACTGTACATTATATATAGTATTTCTTTGTAACTTTGAAGCCTTGCTCTTAAGTGCAGTAAATGGCAGTCATGTCGTCTTCTGCAGACAAGCTCTGCCGTTTGGTCCTAGCTTTTGAAGCCCTCTAAAGCTGATAAATAAATGAAAATTTGTTTTAGCAGCATTTACAAAAATATTGTGAAGAGGATGACCTGAAAGCTCATTTTGTCCTTTGGTGAACTCTATCAAATTTTCCATCATTTAATCCAGTTCTGCCCATCGCTGTTGGTTGGGAAACAAGCGAGGAGCACATGAAGAGGAAGAGAAGACTCTTCTTAGGCTGAGCGTAGGTTGCATAGCAGTAGATGTTCTCCAGACCTTGTCCTTGCTCTCCTTCACTCCTGTGTGCTCTGCCCAATATGTATTTTGGCCAGATCTTTGCACTAGTGTTGCCTAAAGCTTTCTGGACTGGCTGAAGGCTTTGAGGTGGCCGTATTTCCAGTTCTCTGGAAATACTGCTGGATATCATGGTGATTTGTAGACAGCAGTCTTCTTGTGTTGTTTCCAGATAGCATCCCAGATGTTGGAGCTGGGCCATCAGGCTGTTTTGCAATGGTTTGCTTTCTGTTTACTAAACAGTAATTTTCTTTCTGTCCATCCTAAGTCGTCAGGTAGAAGTGGAATCAAAGTACCCTTTGATCTCTCAGTGCAACACTTCTTTCACCTCCACTGTTAAGACCCACCAATTTTTCAAGCATCAAACTAATTCCCATCCAGAACTTTTTACTTAAAAGAAATCTCTTGGATCTAAATCCATTGCTGCCAGCCCTTAAGTCAGGATGTTGCTTTCCCAAAGACAAAGGTTAACCTTGGTGACGTCTGCCCAGATGCTTTTTAGCTCCTTACTGAGGTATGTTATTTGCCCTGCTTACAGTTTTCCATCCCTAAAACCATGCTCAGGGTGTCTAAGGGCTCCTAGCCTTGAGAATTGACTCCTGGGGGAAAAGAGGTTTCTTCTCCAATTTCTGTGGAGCATCAAAATCCATCCCATGTCTTTGTAGCTGAACTTTGCTTTTTGACTGGATTTATTAACTTTCTTACCTCCTGTCCCGATGTGCTGTCTCTGACTGCTCTTCACAAACTGTTTTCTTCTCCCCTCTTCCCAGTTCTTGCTGCTTTTTTCACATTTCTCCATTTTTCCCCCTTTATTCCTCCAGTCTGGTGATCGTTTTCTCGGTAGCGCTGCAGCATGCACGTTGGTCAGGCGGCAGTGGGAGAATGCACAGCTTAGAAAGCCCCAGTCCCACCAGCTGCCAAGGGCAAGATCTCACTAGCAGGAGGAGGAGATGGCTGGAGGCTACAAACCTTTCTGCGGCGTAGGAAAGGAAGGGGAAGCTAACAGCTCGGGGCGGCCAGGTGTGCTTCGAGCAGCCCAACGCCGATCACATCCTCATCAAAGGCTTGGAAGTACTACAAAGCTGGTATCACCCCGTTCTGTTCCTGCCAACATTGCGAGGAGATCTGGGATGAAAACGCGATTCCTTCTTGGTGTGACTGTCACACCCAGCAGCCGTAGCCCCGCGGGGGGCTGCTGGGGAGGGGGGGTTATGGGATAAAAGCATCCCCTGGATGCACAGAGAAGCGATGGCGGGCGAGGGAGCCCCGATAATGCCCAGCCCTGGCTCCATGGAGCTGCTCTCTGGAGCATCTTTTGGACTAGGAGAGGTATCACTGCCTTGGGATATGGGACACATGGGGGAAGAGCATTTTAGGATCACACAAGAGTTATTATGGGATGTTTAGAGGAAGAAACAAAGACAGGGGTCAAAGTGTCTCACAGGGGAACAAGGGTGGGAAAATGGGATGAAAATGGCTGAGCAGGTGTGAGCGGGCTGTTGGTCAGCACCCTTGGCTGTGCCCTGTGTGTGAGCAGTGTGGTCATTAAAATCCTTTTCTATTTATTTCCTGGGGGAAGTATTTCCAGAGGAAATCTCTCCTGTGTGTGTGGAGGTCTGAGTGCCGGGACTGCAGTGGGGCAGCGGGGGTGTGAGTGTGGGTATGCCCGCCAGCATGGGATCGCTAGCAAACACTAACCCAGCCTAGTTGCTGAAGGTCATAGAATCATAGAATGGTTTGGGTTGGAAGGAACCTGAGAGACCATCTAGTTCCCACCCCCTGCCATGGGCAGGGACACCCCCCACCAGCCCAGGCTGCCCAAAGCCCCATCCAACCTGGCCTTGGGCACTTCCAGGGATCCAGGGGCAGCCACAGCTTCTCGGGGCACCCTGTGCCAGGGCCTCAGCACCCTCCCAGGGAAGGATTTCTTCCTAATGTCTAATCTAAATCCATCGTCTTTAAGTTTAAACCCATTCCCCCTCGTCCTATCACTACACTCCCTAGCAACCAGCCCCTCTCCAGCTTTCCTGCAGCCCCTGCAGGCACTGGAAGGCTGCAATTAGGTCTCCCCAGAGCCTTTTCTCCTCCAGGCTGAACAACCCCAACTCTCTCAGCCTAACATACACCTGTTTTGTGTATATATGTATATATTTCCCAATACTGAGCCTTTATTCTGCTCAGCCAGAGAGGGGAACGGGATGAAGGCCTTGGTGCTGTTTTGTGTTTGTATGAGGGTTTTTGTCCATGTGGATATGCAGGACAATGGGGGAGCTCTGGGGGGCAATGAGAGCCTGCTGGGGCAAGAGGCGATGCCGCAAGCACGTGATGCTCTGAGCTTCACCCCCCTTCAAGGACATCTCAGGAGAGGGGTGCAGAGGAGCCAGGAAGTCATTTGGAATTGGCATTGGAGGAAACACAAAGGAACATGTCTCAAAATTTGGGGGTTGAATGATGCTACCCAATCCCTACGGGCAAAGCAGAGGAGGGATGCGGCTTACAGACTTTTCCAGCATCTTTTTGGCAGCGAAGGTTCAGGGACTGCGTGAACTTAAAGGACCTGTGAAGCCTGCAGGGTGAGAAAACTATCTGTGCTCACTTCTTTCAGAAACGAGGCAGAATTTCAGGGACGTTTTGCCTTGTCACAGACCTTGTGTGGATATGAGGAGGGGTGAGCTCTTTGGAACATTTGGGAAAGACTTTAAACTCAACGTGGTTTCTGCCTTTTGGAGACCAAAGCTGCAGGTAGCAGATACCTGAGGAAATGCTAACGAGTGACCTGATTAAAAATACCCTGATTGACAGCCATACCTGCTCCCCTGGAAAGGGAAGCATAATTCTGGCTGGCTGTTGGTGTAAACGTGAAAACCATTTGGCCAAACACCTCTCCGCGTGGATCCAGTTACGCAGCCAGCAACCAAACTGGTTTCCTCCCAAGTGTAGACTGGGATTATGCCTGAGAGGCAGATGGTTTCTTGTAGCAAAGAAAGAGCTGAAATAGCTTCATATTCTTCAGCTTGCAGATTTACGTCTGTAGCACCAAAACTGTATTTTAAGAGCCAAGCAAAAAAAAGAAGCAAAAAGCAAAGAAATTGTGTAACGTTGGAGCCTGCAGTTGATTTCGGTGGAAAAACAGAGGTAAAATGTTTATAACGTGGAAGTCAGCTGGCACCATTTCATCTCATCATCTCCTTTTGACCCGTTGAAAAATTGTGCCTGGTTTTTGTGAGTGCCTGTGTCTCCGTGGCGGGGTGATTTTTTTTTTTTTTAAAATATAAACAACGGATCCTTAATTTTTTTTTTTTTGCCTGAAGATCTATTTATATACAGATTAATATCCGCTTATGAAGCATGTGGATTATTAAGGTTGATTAGTCATCATAGGTGTGATTTCTGTCTCCTGGGATTGCTTCCTTTCCTGTATTGGACAGCTAAAGGTCTTATAGGGTTTATTAAGGCACAGCAAGCAATAAGTATGTTTGAATTCTTGCAAATGCAGGTATTTCCATGATAAAAAAATAAAAAGCTCTTTTGCAGATAGTCATGCAAACACACACACATCCCTGCAAGCGCTCCTAGAAAGGTGAATAAAAGAGATGGTTTGAAGTGCGCCGTTGCCCAGAGAGGAAAGCAGCAGCACGATGGTGACTTTGGGAGGATGCTCCAGCGTGGGGTGATGACTGCCTGCATCCCTGCCGTGCGGGCTGGCAGCGGGTGCAGGCAGCAGCTCTGCAGGGACAGCACGCTCTGATGCCTCTCCCTCCTTTTCTCACCCTCGGCATGATAGGAAAAGAAGCAGGTTTTTCGTTGCTGGCCCACTGATGTCCTGGAGATGCGCAGGCTGGGCATTTGCTTGATTTTTAAGTGAAAGAATCACAGTCACATCACTTAACGTAGCCTGCCTGGGCACGGGGGGGTCAGTAGGACAGGCAGATATCTTTTTCCATGACGTTTTCAGCCAACTTCCAGAACAATTCTGGCTTAAAAATGGGGTGGGTGTGTTTAAAAAAAAAAAACCAACAAAAAACAACCAAGCTTTTGATTTTTAAGCCAAAATCTGCCAGGTTTTGTTGAAGCTACTTTTCTGAGACTCTTTCTTGTAGGCTGTGCTGACCCAAACCCCATTTCGGTAAAGATACAGCTCAGATGGGGTTTTAGCTCAGCCCGGTGTGTTTGCACAGCGCTGAGCCTATTTTAAGGCCTTAACAATGCTGCCCCCCACCTTCTGTGTAGCCTGATCAGACTAATATATCCCACCAGTAAGAACATTTTCCAGGTAGTCTAATCTATCCTGAGCTTTGTTTTAGTCTGCCATGTAAATGAAGTAGATGATATCCTGATACATAATATAGGAATGACTATAGATTTAAGCACACACTGCTGATGAAAACACCTATTTTGGAGACTTCTTGGGGCTCTGAGACAACATTGGTGACAACTGAGGAAGAGAAAATGTTTTTTTCTGCCTTCAGGCAGCCGAGCATCAGAGCATGGCTTCCTGCAGAGACCTTAGGTGATTTTCTTCACTGTCCAAATGACCTGGGGCAGTGATGTTGTCTTGACATCACCTGGCATGGAAACAGCTGTTATCTAATATATTTAATAGATTTCTGAGGTCAGAAGGGACCATTATGATCATCTGGCTCGACGGTTACTACGATCAATTGTGATATTTTGGGCTCCAGCCAGCAGCCTGCGAGGGTCAGGGAGGACTTTTTCCCCCCAGCGCACAATTAGTGGGTATTTGTTGGGTTCGGTTTATGAGTTTGTTTTCCTATTTTGTATTTTTTTTCTGGAGTAATCCGAGGCTGGTTGCAACTGGAGACAGGGCCCGGCAGGGCCCCATGGTCATGTACAGAAGCCAGTTCCTCTGGGGTGGTGATGCCGTCTTCTGGAGATGCTTAACGTGCTGGCAGAGTAGAGAAGCTTTGAGGTATCATTTCTGACCCTCAGCTGCTATGCTAACCCATGACCTGGGTCAATCCCATATAAGATACAGGATCAGAACAAAGTGGGTTTTTTCCCCAAATCAGATTGGAAGGGGCTTTTTGCTGCCTTCTGCAAGATGTGGCACAGGGGACTGAATCCGGTCCCCCAGACACTGCTTGTGCAGCAACACCCTTGCTGGCGTGATACTCGGGGCACTGCCAGCACTTCAGCCCACATTCTTTGCCTATAGCACCCAAAAGTTCAGGTTCTGGAGAATAAAACAAGCTCAGCCTGGCGAGGATCAGTCACTGCAATGTAATCAGGGAGAAACTGGGTGGATTATGAGGAATGGGGGATGAGGTTGGTTGATCTAATTGGCTTCATTAACCTGAACGCTGAGAAATGACTAATACGGGCTGTATTATTTGACCTTTTGACTTATTCTTAGGCATTACTGAAACATAATTCTCATCATTAGAGTAAAACAGAGCAGAAGGGTGGCCTGCCAGCAGTGACCTGGGAAGGCAAGGAAAGCTCTGTACTACCCGGCTGGGTGTACTGCGAATATAAATAACCGGATCAGCCCAGAATCAACAGTTAGAATAAGAATAGAATAGAATAGAATCATTAAGGTTGGAAGTGACCTCAAGGATCATCTAGTCCAACCATCCCCCCACCACCTATTACCCACTAGACCACGTCCCTAAGTACCATATCTAACCTTTCCTTAAACACCCTCAGGGATGGTGACTCCACCACCTCCCTGGGCAACCCGTTCCAATGCCCGATCACCCTTTCAGAGAAGAATTTTCTCCTCATCTCCAACCTGAACCTTCCCTGGCGCAACTTGCAGCCATTTCCCCTTGTCCTGTCACTAGTTATCTGCGAGAAGAGGCCAACCCCCAGCTCACCACAACTCCCTTTCAGGGAGTTGTAGAGGGCAATAAGGTCTGCCCTGAGCCTCCTCTTCTCCAGACTAAACAAGCCCAGTTCCTTCAGCCGCTCCTCATCAGACCTGTGCTCCAGCCCCTTCACCAGTTTCGTTGCCCTTCTCTGGACACGCTCCAGGGCTTCGATATCTTTCTTGTGGTGAGGGGCCCAAAACTGGACACAGTACTCGAGGTGCGGCCTCACCAGGGCTGAGTACAGGGGGACAATCACCTCCCTGTTCCTGCTGGCTACACTATTCCTGATACAGGCCAGGATGCCGTTGGCCTTCTTGGCCACCTGGGCACACTGCCGGCTCATGTCCAGGCAAGCATCAATCAGCACCCCCAGGTCCTTTTCCTCTACACAGCTTTCCAGCCACCCCGCTCCCAGCCTGTAGCGCTGCCTGGGGTTGTTGTGGCCAAAGTGCAGGACCCGGCACTTTGCCACGTTAAACCTCATCCCGTTGGCCTCTGCCCAGCGATCCAACCTGTCCAGGTCCCTCTGCAGAGCCATCCTACCCTCCGGCAGATCGACACTTCCCCCCAACTTCTGGGTCTGTGCCAGCTACACGCTCTACATATGTAATTCTTGTTATAATCCTTTCTCTTACACTGGTCCCATAATGATCTTGTTGCATAAGGAAGGAGTTTTAATGGGGTTATAAAAAGGCAAGTATTTCTCCAAATCCATTGCCAGTGGAAGGCTTTGTGGAGGATGGACCACCCTGCTCCCTTCCTAAGGCCGAGGATTTATCCCTGTGTGTCTGGGGAAAAAAAAAGTCCGTGAGATCTTTCATTCCAGGTGAGTGGAACTCCATTGCTGGAGACCCAGCCAGGAGCCTGGGCTTGTGTCTGTTCTGTGGCAGTGAAATAATGCCTTGTGCTTGACACTACAGCTGCTGTTTTACACCTCACTGGGTTTAATCTTATGAATAAACAGTATACTAATTGTTTCAGCTTTCAGGGCAGCGGGGTTTGCAAGGCAGCCTAGTCATGCCAGGAATTTAAGTTTATGTAATTTGGTTTTTGCTGTGGATTGCAGGCATGGCCTCTGGCCAGCCAGGGCGTGAAGCGCTGTGCGTCGGAGATGCCCCACGCCAGGCAAGAACCTGCTCGGTCCTTCTGCTGCCGGAGCATCCTCCGTGGGCAGCAGACCCCGTCGCACTGTGATGCCAAGGGACCAGCTCTTCTGGATGTTGCCCTGCTGCGACGCTCCTGCTGGGAAGAGTGCATGGAGCAGAAGCCAAAGCAGCCCTGATAGCTTTGAAAGCAGTGCTTTCCGAGCAAATGAAAGGGTCTGCAGCAGGAGAGAAGCGCCCTGTGGTGTGTTTTTCTTCCCACATGTGGTCCAGAAGCTGTCACAACGCTTCATGGACCTGATGTGGATAAAGCTAGGGCAGAGGAGAGGTTGGGCATCTATATAACAAAAGGAAATTTGGGAGTGGTTTTAATGGTAACTTGGACGGACACAATCCAGGCATGTCTCGTATTTTCTCTGCCTGATTGCATTTGGTGTGGTTTTAGTCCCCCCGGGGGTGGGACCACCCTGCTGCCCACTGGCCTGAGTGGGGATGGGAGCACCGTCTCTCAAACCGCCTCCTCTGCACTGCCGTCTCCCTTCCTGCAGAATAAACCCAAACACGCTGTCTCCTTCAGTTTGTGTTTCAGCTCCCCCTCCCATCTGCTCGTCTCCTCTCCTCCCCTGCTTCCCTGAACATCCCTCTGTGCCATATGGTCCCTCTCCCGCGCGGCCTCAGCAGTACTGTCTGGTCCTCCTCCCCTCCGGGCACCATCAACCTCCCCAAGCCCCAGGATTTTTCTTGCAAAGCTCGTGAAACTTGATGTTTTTAGTGATGTCCCAGCTCCTGTGATGATGGCTGGATTGCAGCTGTTTTCTTTTATCTTCAAAAACAAAGTTTCCAGACCCGAGGCTTGCATTTATGATATTTAGTGTCTTGGGAGTTTTCAAGCTGATCAGGTGGGATTTCTCCTTGATCTTTGAAACCCGCTAAGCTCTCTGGCTGCCTTTTTCCTCTCAGTTTCAGTGATATTCTTCTTTTGCCTCATTCCTTTCAACTTTCTGCTGACCAGTTGGATCTTCAATCCAGTTTGGGGTAGATTTTCCTATTTCATTTCATCTTATTATTTACCAGTGACCTGGAATAATCTAATCTCTGTCTGCCAGCTAGGTAGGCGTCCAGCTTCTTCTGCAATGAAGAAGGATATTTATATAATCTGGGAAATCACCAACTGCATGAAGTTTAACAAGAGCAAGGGCTGGATTCTGCAGCTGGGCAGGGGCAGCTCTGGCTGTAGACACAGACTGGGGGGTGAGATGCTGGAGAGCAGCCATGCTGGGAGGGACTGGGGGGTCTGGGTCAACAGCGAGTTGGACATGAGCCAACAGTGTGCCCAGGCTGCCAGGAAGGGCAACCATGTCCTGGGGGGCACCAAGCCCGGCATTGCCAGCCGGGCCAGGGACGGGATGGTCCCACTCTGCCCTGCGCTGGGGCGGCCTCACCTCCAGTGCTGGGGGCAGGTTTGGGCACCACAGCACAAAAAGGGCATAAAACTGTTGGGGAGTGTCCAGAGAAGAGCAACAAAGGTGGGGAAGGGTCTGGAGGGGCAGGCGTGTGAGGAGAGGCTGAAGGCCCTGGGCTTGTTCAGCCTGGAGAAGAGGAGGCTGAGGGCAGAGCTCATGGGGCCTCCAGCTTCCTCCCGAGGGGGGCCAAGGGGCAGGCGCTGATCTCCTCCCTCTGGTGCCCAGCGACAGAACCCCAGGGAACGGCCTGGAGCTGCCACAGGGGAGGGTTAGGCTAGAGGTCAGGAGAAGGTTCTTCCCGCAGAGGGTGGTGGGGCGCTGGCACAGGCTCCCCAGGGCAGTGGTCACTGCCCCGAGCTGGGCTGAGTTCAAGCAGCGTCTGGCCAACGCTCTCAGTCATCTGCTCTGATGGGGCTGGTCCTGTGTGGGGCCAGGAGTTGGACTCAATGGTCCTTAAAGGTCCCTTCCAACTCAGGATATTCTGTGATTCTATGATTCTGTGATAATTTCTTCACTCAAAGGACTGTCAATCACTGGAACAGGCTGCCTAGGGAAGTGGCATCACCATCCCTGGAGATGTTTAAAAGACATGTAGATGTGGTGCTTAAGGACATGATTTAGTGGTGGACTTGGCAGTCCTGCATTTATGGTTGGACTTGATGATCTTAAAGGTCTTTTCCAACCTAAACAATTCTATTACTCTATAAGCAGTTGGAATAAGCAGGAGGAAGTGATGCAGCCACCCAGCCCTGCCAGCCTGATCCATGTCTGCTGGCGGTGGAGCCTCTGACACAGGTTGGGCATTTCCATGGGAGATTCAATTTAGAGAGTCACCATGATATGGTGTTGCTGAAACCTTTCTTTTGGTGAACACATTTTATTGATTTATTTTGGGATATTTCCTATCAGTCTAGTACCAGCTCTAGTGCTGGTCAGAAAACCCCTGGCTGTGCCCATGGAAGCTGCAATGGTGGACAAAGGGATGATGAGAGAGGGATACAGACAAGCCCTTCGCGCCAAAGAAGTCAGGATTTTTGGCTTATCCTGCTAACATAAGAGTGTACACGCACAGGTGCCAGGGAGTTATGCTGTTTGAAGGCATTTGATCTGCTCTTGGACGGTTGATTCGAAGAGAAGCCATCACTCGCTGCTGCATCCCTGCAGGATAGTTGCCATCCCAAATCTACCATCTGCCTGCTTCGTTTGTGGATGCGGCGGCTTGTTTTTACAGTTACAGATGGCTTGAAAAGTTAAATCAACTTGACACAACCATGGCACAGAATTTTTCCTTCCCTCCCACTCGTGCTTGTCAGCGCAGCCCGTTACGATCCGTTAGCCGTTTCGGTGGTGATGGATGGTTATCGCCAGCCAGCACGGGGTGCTGGTGTCAAGCATCCTGCAGCCATACAGAAAGCCATGGTATTGCAGCAAGCTTCAACATCCTTATTTCCCAATCAACGTCTGGAAAAACATCTCCTTGTGTATCTTCATCAGTAGAAGTCTTAGAATTGGAGCTGTCTGGCGTTTTTTCCCTCAAATCTATCTGGTCTGGAGCTGTGCTGGTGAGCAGACACAATCCATTGCCTGTTCAACCAGTAGCCAGCAGAAACCATTGGTGATGCAGATGTCATCCCACACTCACTGTGGTCCGTATCAAACTCAGTGGGAGGCTGAATGTCTTCTGAATGAAAAAAGACCCCAAATCCTTCTTTTAAGAGCAAATATTACTCAACTGCTTTTATTTCATATTCTATATTACTATATTATTTCTTATTGTTTCTATATTATTCAATATTATTTCTTATTCTGTATTACTTACTGTTTTTATTTCAACTCCATGTGTAACCATTTCAACCACACTAGTTCAACTCTGGTCTCATATATGGAAAGAGCAGGGGACGGTCATGTCTTCTTGACCTGTTCTAATTAGGGTGCCGTCACTACTGGACAAAGAAGAGTCCTCACTCCTGAAAAATCATGCTCAGCCTTACCTTTTGATTTCCAAATGGTGTCTCAGGGGGATTTAAATCGTCAGTGCCTGGTCCACTAAAAGCCATGTGTGTACATACACCACATCTGGGCCTCCAAGTAGGCAACAATGGACACCTAAAATCAAGGAATTCCGAGTTTGGCGATATGTGTATTTGTGCCTACTCATGAGTGTAAATACATTTACCTGCTAATGCATGGGGAGGTGAAGAGGTTAATTAGAGCACAGCTAATCAAGCGCTCCACTGAAGCAGACTGCTAGGGGTTGATTGTGCTGATACTTAATTGGTACCTTTAAAATAGGGATTCCAGTCTGCCCTTAGAAACAGGATAAAAATGAACTTCAATGGGCTGCTTAAGGGGGTGTGTGTACAAGTGGCTGGTGCGGTCTGTGATAAACAAAAGCTGATGTCCAAATGAAACCCATTCAGGGACTTATTATATATATTATTTCTATTTCTCCTCCTGAAAGTCCCTCTCGATGCCTACCTTCACCTTCAGCGCCTGGAGCGGTGGTGGCCTGGCCTGCTGCCGTGGCAAAGGTAATTGGCACTGGGTTTCGTGTCCCAATGAACTTCGCTGTGGCGCAGGGGTGAGCGAGGATATTCGTGTCTGCATACAGGATTTTGAGCTAAATCCTGAAAATTGCATACTAATGTAATTATAGACTTTGGAGACGTTGCTGGTATTTGCATAATTGCTCGATTTTTCCTAGGTTGCAGGTGAGGACGATCTTTCCATCAGCACCAAAATCCCAGAAACTGGCTAAAGCTCTTCCCTCTATGCTGTTGCATGAGGAGGTGCCGGTGTGTCCCAGCTGATCTAGCGCTCCTTCACTTGTTATTTGGGTTGAGAGCTTGAAACTCCCTGAGATACACTTGCACTAGCTGTGAGAGGAGTCGAGCACATCTCCAAATGAAGAAACTCAAAGAATTTCTGAGCCAAACCCCCTTTGCATGGTGCTGGAAGAGAGAGCACTTCTTAACAGCCTTGTTTAAGAAGGCACTTAGCCGATTTTTTTCTCCTAAGAATAGAAAATTTGTTCTTCCCTAATATTTATGAAGATGCACAAACTTATGCTGCCTTATGAATATGCAAACTAATAACATCATCGTGCGTGTAAAAGCGGTGATTTGTGGTGCCGATTTTAGACAAATGGTTTTGTTTTAAATGAAGACGTAGGTCCAGTGTTGCTGTCTCCCTATTTTATGTTGCTGGGGAATAGGAAACTTCACTTGAAGTCCTCTTTTTAAAAAGAGGAGAAAGATGATCAGGGCATTTGCCATACGTGGGAGATGCTGATTCCTGCGGGAGAGCTCCCCTGGGGAGGCAACCACTCCGATCTCTGTGGTCTGAGACAGCCTGTTCATTGCTCACATCCCCTCCCAACACTGTTTCCAGGAGCTGGCCGTGCTCGGTGTACGTCAAGCTTAGAAAACACAGCGGTAATGTGAAATTATTTTGAGAAATCAAATGGCAACCGGCGTGAACAGATGTCCCTGGGAAAGAACCACCAGGGAGATGGGGCTGGACTGACTGTCTTCTCCAGCAAGCACGTAGCCCTAAATCACTGAAACTATTGCTATGGCTTTGATAGCTTTTTTTAATAGCTTAATAGAGGCTGATGCCAGGTATGCTGGGGGAGGTGTAAAGATTCCTCTTGACTTCAGTGGGATCTGCACGTCCCTGGGAGGTTTGGTATATAGCCTACTGAAGCAGTTAGACTCTTTCTCATGCATCCTGTGGTGTTTGGGTCAGATATCTCATTTTCAGGAGATAATAATGAGAAAAATAAGTTCTGAGATAGAGATCGTGCATTTGGGCACTGTCGTCTCTCCTCCCATCCAACAAAGCTTCCACCTAGGCAGTGGTCAATATTGCAGAAGTGGAAGAACCTTTAGCAGGGCACAAATTAACCATAGAATCATAGAATCATTTAGGTTGGAAAAGTCTCTTAACACCTTTATGGACATCAATGTTTCAGTAAACCATGAAATTTAATAACCAACAGCATATATTTGTTACTGTCTTCCAGGCCTCAACAGGAGATATTTGTTTTCTTTATTGCCACATACAGCCTCTTCATAAATATTTTGGCCAATGCTAATGTCATTTCCTCAGTCATTGAATCTCCCAGGGCAGAGAATAAGCACTGAATAATATGTGGGTAAATATATCTCCCACATGCGGGAGGATTCAGCTGCTCACGGTGGCTGTTTTCGGGAAGCAGATGTAATGGTGAGGAGGAAGTGGAGCAGGCTGGGTGCCCCTGTCTTAAAAGCTGCTGTTTTTAGAGTGAAAAGCAATTCCAGAAACGAATAATAGCATTTTCTTCTGCTCCTCTCTGGCCAGTGATGGGGAATGGTGTACAGATCTCCTCCATGCTGTGCCCTGAGGGTGAAGCTGTTGGTGAGATGCTCCATACGTTTCCTACACGCTTTGCATGCTAACGTGGTATTTTTATCTTTGACTTCAACATTTTTCTAGTACATCTTTTCCATCTCTGGCTTCTCAACTGCATACTGTGTTGCCAGAATGGGCAGGAAAATAAATGCACACTCTGGTAGTGTAGTGCTTCCCCTCAGGTGAAGTTGGGCTGCAAATATAGCAATATAAATCTTGCTTATTTTACTTATTAGGCTTTTACTTACTTGGAGTCCTTTGACAGCACCCAACAAAGATGGTCCCAAACAGAGACAGCTGGTATAAAAATGTGGCTGACAGGCATAAATAAATAAAATTAATTGAAATAGAAAGACCTTCTGCTTCTTTATGGTGACAACTGAAGCGCTTCACTAAAAATGGATTGACTGCAAAGACGCAGAAAAGAACTCAGAGGTGCTGTAATAAGCTTTGGAGGTCGCTTTCTCTTGGAAACTTTTTTTTAATGGAAAAACGTGTTTTCAGTCAGATTTTTTTCACTAGCCACATTGATTTTTTGTAAAAGATTTTTTTTTTTTCTGGGAAGATATGAATGCTCCATGTTCTAAAAAGCGGGGTCTGAAGCTGTAATCTGGAATGTGGGAGGCTGTAGCTCAGAGGCTTGGCTCTGTTCCTATACCTTATCTCACAGTCACTCCTTTTGCTGGCATGAAGAAATAACTGTGCCTTCTACCACTTTATCTGAGATACAAAAAGTCTGAGCAACAAACCAGGCTTTCTCTCCACAGACAATTGCCTCTGCATATCCTCACTCTGTGTACAGGGAAAAAAAAGATACACCATAACAGCTGCAGATAACTGGGTGAATAAAGGATGGATTTAAAAAAACCCCATAAATATCCTAAAAAAGCCCATACGCATTCTATTCCTGACCCCTCTGCTGAATTTAGCCTCAACCTGATTTTATTTGCTTTGGTTGGGGGTAAGTTAAAGCCTCCTTATTTGAGCACTGTATTTTTAGATCCAAAATATAGAATACCCATTGTGGGTAGTGGCCTTGCCCTCAATTTGTTTTATTTTCTGTCTCCGTTGTTCCGCCGCACTATAATCATCTTGTGGCTTGTGTTCATGGTGTGCTTATATTTACCATGCAACATGCAAATTGGTATCTTGTAAAATACCCGACATCTTTCCACTGCCCATTGCAGGAAGCACTTGGTTGGCTCTGGAAAATAGTGAGGCAATTAAAAACCAACCCTACTTATTTCGTAATTAAATGGAAGCACCTCCCATCTGAAGCTTGCACCGCTTTATGAAGTGGGTAAGGACACTTTTATGAATAAGACAGCGTGCTAGGTGAAAAGCAGGAGTAAATTTGCCCTCGCCTCTTACATTTGCTAGTTGGCATTTTCAAAGGTAGCATGATGGTGGCCAGGGGGAGCCGAGGGGGTAGTTGCCCCATCCCTGGGACCATGCCTGAGGGTTTCCACCTACCCTCGGGATGCTGGCCGCTGCGTGAGCAAACCCTCATCCTCCCTTGCTGCAGGGACAACTCATCTTCTCCATCACTGCAGCGCAGCCATCTCTCCACAGAGTAATTAAGTGGTTTGATGATAATCCTGTCCTGGAGCGAAGCTCCATGTCAGAACATATCCTTGCACGCTATCCGGCAGCCAGGTTTCCCCTTGGACATCAGGCGTGTCAGCAAAGCCTACAATGAAACTGCTGTATGCTCCAGTCCTCAGGAAATTACAACCTGGGTGTGCGGGGAGAGATCAAAGGGGCTTTGGTCAGCCCGCTGGCATGGCCCTCGAGACACACTCACAGCACCAAACCGGAGGCGAAGAAGGCAGGGACTGGATTTAGCAACAGTTTAAGTAACGTCAGGTCCACCCTGGCTGATCTGTGCCGGGTTGGTGTTCCAGCCCGTGCAGGGATGCCTAGTGCCGGGCTGTCAGGTTTGCCCTCTCCATAAGCCAGGACCTCTCCTGCCTCCTACATCCCTGATTTAGGGATTGTGTTTCGAAAGCAACCTGATGAGATTTAACCAGCGTATTTTCCCATTGCACATAATAAATTTTTTTTTACTAGGTGTAAATATATCGACATCCTACCTTGCATCCTTGGGAGGCATCAGTGTCAGTATGCACAGTTGATGGTGGCAACCTTCCTCCTGCCCTTCCCAAGGGAAGCAGCCATTCCCACTGCAACACAGAAATGTCAGCTTGTGTGTTGTCACTGGGTTTCTTCTAAGTGATCTTGTTTCTGAACTTCCCGGGGAAAAAGGGAGGTGAGAGGCAAGTCCCCAGTCAGAGGACAGCCTTCTGCATCACTTCCCAAGAGTGCTGATGCTCGAGCAATTCTGATGCTCCAGCTCCTCCGCTTGGTAACCCAACGTCTGAACCAGGCATCTTGGTGGTTTTGAGACTCCTCCTTGTCATATTGTGGATAGACCATTGGGCAGGGTCCAACTACAGTGTGTGCTAGGCCAGGATCATTGTCCTGGGTGAAATCCCGGGAGATAAGTCCCAGCGGGAACATCCTCTGGAGCAGGGTGTTGGGGGCCTGAGCCCATGTTCCTCCGGTGGTGCTGGGGGAAGATCGTGCTACAACATACCTGAGGTTTTACTCCTGCTGCCTGCATGTCCCTTGGGCTGTCATGCTCTCTGGGAGGTGTGATGGAGATGGGCTCCACAGTTCTGGTGCATTATAAGCTTTTTAGGTAGATTAGCTCATTTAAAAGCTAATAACCTGCAGCACTCTTTAAAGGAGAAGCAGTTTTGCTCCTGGTGCTGTCCCTGGGAAGTGCCAGACTTTGGGATTGAGGTCCTGTTGAGTGTATTGAACTTGACAGAGGTGGTGTCTTGTGGTGGGAAGGAGGACCTTGGGCACCATCAAAATTTGCCCCGGGGAGGCTCCAAGTGTCACAAAGTAGCTGTTGCTGGGTGCTGTGCTTCTGCTGCAGCCCTGACAGCAGCAGCATGTGGTGCCAGGTCCTTGATGCAAGGTGGGTGCAAGGTGGCACCTCCTGGGTGAGATACTTGCAGAGGGACAAGCCCCAGATCTGACATTTGACAGAAGATGCTTGCTGTTTTCTCCCTTACTCTGCTGGAAACTTGAGCACTGGGACTGAGTGCTCGGAGGCTGCATGAGACAGGCTGCTGGGAGCTTGTGGGCTTGAGAGATGAGGCGTCAGGCTGTAGAGGATGCTCTCCAGCCCCCAAAATAAGTCAGATTATTTAAAAAAAAAAAAATCTGCCTACTTGTTAGATAAAATTCTGTAAGAAACCTGCCAGGCTTTCTGGCAGAATTTCAATAAACCCAGTATGGTCCCATGTTGTGCTTTAACTACAGATAAATTGGCAAGTGGAAAATAAATGTTTTCAAACCTTCCTCGTGGTTCTCTAAACTGATGACTCACCGTGGCGTTCTCAGCCAGGATGAGGTTCGACCAAAAAACCTCCCCATTCCGCTGCATGGGAGTGATGGCTAAATGAACTATTTTATCAACCTAAAACCACTATAAGAATAAACTCAGAGCAGAAGTTGCCTTTCTCAAAAGCCCTGCTTTGACTAGTGATATGCCAGTTTTCCAGAAAAAGGTAAAGGAAAATATGACTTCGACCTTTAAAATCAAGCATGCATATTTATCCACAGCACTTTGTACAAGCATTTCTTTATTTCTTTATTTATTACTGGATCAAGCTTCTTGCTTTTCAGGAAAAATTTTGCTGCCAGCCCTCGGCATCAGGATAGGTCAGTGACATCCTTACATTACAGGGCATCGTAAGTCAGATCGCTGCAGGATGTGCTTGAGGTAAGTCCTGGAGTTTATATGACCTAAAAGTGGGATTTGCTGCTTACCTTGTGAAAAAGATCTGTTATGGTGTGGGGCTGGTATGTGGCAGCCTGCAAAGAATAACGATTTCTGCCCATAACTGTGTATGGGGAAAGCCAAGCGTACGATGTTGATAAACATCTTTGAAAGCAGATAAGTGTACTTCTAATTTGTTAGCATAATTGCCACAGCTTTGCATAGCACTCAGGCGGTAATTCCTTTCTCAACAGATTATAAGTCTTAAATAATTCTTCTGGAAGATTAATTCTTCCCCCTTGTATTTGGACACTTCTCTGTAGTGTATTTGCAGAACACAGTTGGGCGTCATTAATGTCCCTGCGTGATTACTGCCGTCACATTGTCATCTATAAATGTCCCTCTGGAGCAGCTCCTGTGGATCCAAGTATGAAACATCAATCTTCCTTTTGTAATTACATCCTCAGGACAGGAGCGAGACTTCATCCTCCCAAAACCAATGTGCTACCAATTAGCAGGCTTTAAGTTTTGGGCAGACACCCTGTCATCTGCTTGAAAACCAAGTCCGTCTTTTCACCCTTTCCAAACTATGGCTATAAAGAAGTGGTATAATGTAAAAGATTGTAAATGTGATGTCTGCACCAAGAGTCCTCACCTTCTTTGAAACTACTTTGAACTCTACTGCAAGCAGTTGTGTGTAGGAACAGTTCAATCTATGAAGCTCGGTATGAATTTTGGATCAAGAAACCTCCCTGAAATTTCTAGTCCTGTTTTTCTTCTTTTTTCTTTTTCTCACTCCCACTACCAAAGCTAATATCAAAGCATTACCTGCTCTGGCTTCTCTTACATCCGTAAGGAGAAATAACAAAGTCCCATTTCTGCGGTGGACCAAGCACAAGCCTGGTCTGGGCTCTTCCAAAACGGAGGCTTAGAGATCTAGGTTTGAACACCAGCCTTGCGGGGTCTTGGATCTGCCTTTTTAGTGCTGGGACAACACTTGAAAGCCAGTCTTGGATCATTTACATGCGCCTTGATGGTCATCATAAGTAGGTGTGCAACCTCCCGTGAGCAGGGAGGCCCCCGGAGAAGGGAGACAAGCTCTCTGCTGAGCAACGCAGCTCAATTTGCATTCAGAAAGTGTTTTTAAATGGGTTTAATGGGTTTTCACAGGCATTTGCTTAGTTAGATGAGTGTATATAAATAAAATACAAGTGTGAGACTGCAAAGGCATGTGTCACCGTTACCCTTCCCCCTGATTTTCACAATACTTCTGCTCCCTTCTCCGGTTCTACCTGCTAGCTGAGGACATATAGGACAGCCTCTTGTCCCAGACAACATTCAGCTCAGCTGAGAAAGGTGATAGTTTATTGCCCTGGATGATAATTGCAGACTTTAATCTCACCGATCATAGAATCACAGAATCACAGAATCTCCCGAGTTGGAAGGCCCCCAAAAGGACCATCAGTCCAACTCCTGGCCCCACACAGGTCCAGCCCAGTCAGAGCAGATGGCTGAGAGCGTTGGCCAGATGATGCTTGAACTCAGCCCAGCTCGGGCCGGTGACCACTGCCCTGGGGAGCCTGTGCCAGCGCCCCACCACCCTCTGGGGGAAGAACCTTCTCCTGACGTCCAGCCTAAGCCTCCCCTGTGGCAGCTCCATGCCGTTCCCTGGGGTTCTGTCGCTGGGCACCAGAGGGAGGAGATCAGCGCCTGCCCCTTGGCTCCCCCTCGGGAGGAAGCTGAACCAGTCTAGCAGTTCCCTGGTTTTCAGCCCTTCCAAGACCTCAAAGTACCAGGTTTCTCTCCCTCAGCCCTTGGCTGCTGTTGGGTATTTGCCCTTGGAGCTGCTCTGGCTTGCAGCAGGTGACTTGCCTGACTGATCCCAGGTGTCTACACTGGGATGGAAAAACCCAAAAACTCATTCCCTAGAAGTGCCTGTTTCTTTCTCACCAGCTATGTAGCAAGCTGGGGTGCCCAGTTTGGATGTAGATCCCCATACAGTAGGCAGGGATGGCCTGACAGCTCCCACTGCTGTTGCAGTAGGATCAGCAAGCTGCGAGGATGCTGAAGCTGAATTAATAAACCTGACATTTTTTTCAAAGCAGGGTTTCATTAATCACATCTGTTGCACCATCTCTGGAGCTGCATTTGCTGATGGCACTCAACTGCTGGATGTGGTTTTGAGGCTGGTGATAGGGTGACTCTGAAGGTGATGGTGCTGGTGGCCCTACCAGACCATCATCCCGATTTATTTAAAAAATATAAAATCAGGTTGGGAGGATCTCCAGGAGAAGGGGTGGCTGGTGATGCTTCAAGGAGAAATCAGTGATGCCAGCAGGGAAGGGGCTGCCCCTCTCCTTGCTCCTGCTGATCCCATGCCAGGATCAGCCACGAAGCATCACTGATCTTCTGAAAATTAATTGGGAAGGGTCTCCCTGGGTAAATTCCCTCCTGCACCCCTGGCTGTGAAGATACTTGTTATTTGAGGAAACCGGAGGCAGGACTGTGTGCTATTTTGCGACTCCTCAATAGATGAAGCCTTTGTGTAGGATCTGATTGTTTCGAGCTGTAACTGCAGTGTCAGCAAGAGAGGTTTTTATTTTTAACAGTGTTACTGATGGCAGCCTTCCCTTCGAGGGCGAGCTGGCTCCCTGTGGCTGTTCCTCTGTCACACGCAGTAGCTGCTTAACTGTGTTAGAAACAGGTTTTTATTCTTTGCTGCTCCCCTTATGGTTCAGAGGCTGCCCTGGTGCCATGCTGGCATCCCTGAGATGAGAAGAAACCTGGGGGTCCCATGCAAACGTTGCACAGCCGTGCACAACCATCGTCAGAGCCTTCACTCACAGACTATGGCTTTCTGTGGTCATCCTGGCACCTGCTCAAGTTGTTGGTGTAGGGACTTTAGTTTCTGTCTCAGATCAGTTGCTGGGTCAGTGCCAGCCACCTAAATCTCTGTCTCTCACTGTCCTGGCTGTGGCCAGGCCGGGGTTAATGCTCAGGCCCGGGCCAGGTGAGCCGGGCCGGGCCGGCCGCTATTCCACACCACGTGACCTCACGCCCCTATAAAGGGACTGGCCCGGGAGGGGCCCGGGGCTGCTCCGGGACGGTCTCGCTGCGGGCTGCGCCTCTGGTCCGTCTGGTCTGTCGGGTCGTCGGTCGGTAAAGTACTGCGTTTGTTATCGCGGCTGTTTACATCCCGGGATAATTATTGCAGCCCTATTGTCCTTTCCCCTCTCCCTTTGTCGGCCCATTAAACGGCCGTTATCTCAACTCGAAGCCATTTGCCCTTTTGTTGCCTCACTCTGCCCCTTGTTTTGCTGCCGGGGCGGTGAGTGAGCGGCTGCGTGAGGCTCAGCTGCCGGCTGGGGCCGAACCACGACACTCACCTTTTTTCCTCCCCTCTTCAAAGGAGGGAAGGGAAGTTTGCCTCCCTGTATCAGTTAGCCCAGCTTAGAGAGGTTTAGCCAGCGTGGGCAGAGCGATAGTGCTTAGACTTGGCCGTGACACCTGAGAAGGAGATTTTCCTGAAAGCGTTGTCCCCATGCAGGGTTAGTGACATGCACCCCAGCCTCCACTGATCTGGCACAGGTTGCCCAGAGAAGCTGTGGAGGCCCCATCCCTGGCAGTGTCCAAGGCCAGGTTGGATGGGGCTTTGGGCAACCTGGTCTAGTGTAGGATGTCCCTCCCCATGGCAGGGGGGTTGGAACTAGATGATCCTTGTGGTCCCTTCCAAGCCAAACCATTCTATGATTCCATGATGATGCTTAAACGAGTTCTCCAGCAGCAGCATCCTCTGCTTTGTGTGGTTTAAACCTTGCTGGTCTGCAGAAAGTGTCCTGGGAGGATGGCAGATGTCAATGATTTCCCAGCCAGTTTCATCAGGTTTTTGCTTTTTTTTCTTTTCCCTTCTGAAACTTGGAGATTTGCAAAGAAAATATTTTCCGGCCTTTGGAATCCAGCATAACGTATTTGGGGCTTGATGTCTGTGGTCACAGAGTTGCTGGCTGCACTGTCATTTGGCAGCGTCCATGTTGTAAGGTGGGCTTGTGGGGCACAGAGCTTGTTGAAGCTCGTGCTTTACCTTTATCTGATGCTCAAAAAGAAGGAGAAAAGAGAAATTTCCCAGAACTAGATACTACCTCTAAAACCGAGGTGTTGTGTTGGAATATGCCTGGCTGAGGGTCCCTGCTTGATGCCCTTTTCAGAGCTTCCCTTTGTATGGGGGGACACATAACGGGGCCCCGCGGTTCCACGGGAGCTGCCCTGCTCTTACCCCATGAGCCCAATTTCCAACCACATGAACAACCCCAGCACAATGCCCCCGCAATAGTAATTATTCTTTTCTCTGTCTCCTAATAATAGGGAGATTTTTGGCTATGAAATGCTGCTTTCCTTTCCAGTTTTCATTAAGAGATTGTTTCCAATGTTAATGAGAGAATTCTCACTGAGTGCTAAAATGAAAAAGATAAATCATCGGGATGGAGAGGAGAGTCGCTCTCAGGCAGTTTTCTTGCTGTCCCCTCAACCACCCTCAGCAAATATTTTTCATTTATTCACCATATTAATCCTACTAAATCTTTTTTTCTGTTAGCGGCCAGCACAATAATTCAAGCATGTATTAACTGCCAGTAACAAATGTTAAACCCCACATCTGCGACAGAAAATATTAATTTTTCTAGTTGTAGGCAAAGAGAAACGGAGTGAAGGAAGACAGAGAGGTGGTTTCTGATCGGTGATGACAGCCAAGCCCTGGGAAGCGGGTAGGTACTCACAGGGCATACATGGATACATTATATACACTTTATATTATTACCATATATATTTGATTTCATTTAATTATAGATGTGGATCAAAATAAACAACTACAGCTGTTACACCTTCCTTATTAATTTAAAGCCCATGAAATGGGCCATATTAGAATAGAATAGAATC
>VWZZ01000199.1:10643-75000 GCA_013399095.1 Psophia crepitans
GTCCTCCTTCTTGCCCTTTTTGTAGACTGGAGTGACATTAGCCTTCCTCCAGTCCTCAGGCACCTCTCCCGTCGCCCATGACTTGCTAAAGATGATGGAGAGCGGCCTGGCAATGACCTCCGCCAGCTCCCTCAGCACTCGCGGGTGCATCCCATCAGGCCCCATGGACTTGCGGATGTCTAGCTTGGCTAACTGCTCCCTAACCCAGTCCTCGTCAACCCAGGGTAGCTCATCCTTAGCCCCGACTTCCTCAGGGGCTTCAGGGGTCTGGGGCTCCTGGGGAGAGTCTGCAGCAGTGAAGACAGAGGCAAAGAATGCATTCAGTAGCTCTGCCTTCTCTGCATCCTCAGTCACCAAGGCACCTGCCCCATTCAACAGTGGGTCTACATTGCCTCTAGCATTAGTTTTATCCACAATGTATTTATAAAAGCCCTTCTTGTTACCCTTGACCTCCCTGGCAAGGTGTAGTTCCAGGGAAGCCTTAGCTTCTGTGATTAGTATGTTCTCAAGAATTTTAATTCCATCAGAGAGATAGAAGGCAGGGGATGTGGGTCTCCCACTTTCTGTGCTGACACTCCCAGGCTGTTATTCAGAACATGAACAGTGTCGTGCAGGGCAGCTGCGTCACTGACACCACAGTAAAATCTGAGAACCTCGATCACTCGGACACCTTCCTCCCTGGAGAGTTATCTTGGTTCTGTATGCTGAATGGACGGCGCTTACATAGCATGCTGCCCTCAGCCTAAAGATCCAGGGGGTGGTGTTGGGCAGGAGTTCACACATGGTGCTGTTTCCAGTGGTGGAGTCGTCTTAAGCAGGTTTCAAACAACTGGAGTGACTTAGGCGTTCTGAAAATACCTTTCTGTTGACTGCCAAAGAAATAATCTTGCTGAGACTGAGGAATGCAATTTCTCTCCTTTTAGGTATCTAACCTTAGAGATGTGTCTTGTTCTGACAGTTGGTAGCCAGTTCAGCTTTGTTCTGTTCCTATTTCTGCTTGCATGTTCTCATTGCTGTAATCCCTTCGTTCTTCATCTGCAGACGCTGTGATGAACCAGATTGGGAAATTGACCTTTTCCTTCCTTTCTCTTGTAGTTTAGTTTGATTTGATGTAATTTTGATGGGAAGCCATGCAAATTTTTGTTCAGTTGTTATGGCAGGGATTGTTAGAGCAGGAAAAAAGCAAGTGATTAGGCTACCGCTGCCACTGAAAAATTTTTTATTGAAATTATGTTTGAAACAGACTCCCTTGAGTGAACCTTTTTGCCATTAGGCTTGCTCTGCTAGGGCTGCTCTGGCATTTGTGGGGTGTATGTGCAAATTGCCTGTTGACACCTGCAGAAGTTTTGGTTGAAGTTCTGTTTACATTTCTGTCCAACCTTTTTGTTCCTGAAGAACTACAGTTATGACAAAAATAATATTAATTTTTAAAAATGTATAGAGAAAGAATAGTGATGGGGAAGAAGGATGGGACATGGGAGCAACTGTTTATCCTCACTTGTGTTTTCTTTCCTTGGTCTGCTATACAGTAAGTCTTTGTTATTATCTGGATACTTTCACAGCTTAACTTGCTCATCTTTGGCAAAGAAAAATTTTTGTGTGTGATAGCTGTAGTCTGAAAAGTTTAAAATGTTATTTTAGTGTCCACTTTCTGAGTCTACTATGTGTAATAGACTGTTCCTAAGGTCAGCTCCTGTATGTGTCTTTTTACAACGAGTCACCCTGTCAGTATGACCCGTGTCCATTTGCATCACAGAATTTGTATCACGAGATACTTTCTGTACTGTTCTAATCCACTGATTTTACATAGTAGGAAATTCATTAAATAGGAAAACATGCTTCAGGCTACTATGGGTAGTAAAATGTACTGTCATGCAAAGATAAGATAATCTGTAACTCAAAAAGCGATTCTGAAGATTTTCCTCCTTTCCCAAACCCATCTGATGGTTGTTTATAAAAATGAATAAGCTTGCTTTATAGTAACTAGGTAGAGGTACAGAACAATAGGGTCTTTCTCAAATACAGAACAATAGGTGTGAAGGGCTGGAAGGAAAATGTAAGGAAGCAATCTCACAGTCAGGATGATAGAAGTTTCAGGACAAGGAAAGCTTTGATGACTGTTGGTATTTTTGCAGGCTTTGTGACAAAGAAAGCTTTTATGGAAGGACCTGAAGTATAATGAGGTAGTGCTAACAATGGTTTTACAAAGGTTTCTTTCTGTGCCTGAAGAACAGCAAAGGGGAGTACAGTAAAGTAGGCTTTTTTTTAATCATCTCTCTTTAGCTTGCATTGAAGATACTGGATGAAAACAGATGAGTTAAGTGCAACCGGAAGGAGCGGGAACTCAGTGCAAAAATCCTTGAGCTAAAAAAGAGCAACCCAGTGCTGTGACTCCATAGTCAGTAGAGTCGCTGCAGTAGCTGGCTGTTCTGACCTCTGCAGAGAGGCATTTTTCTGCCCAGGCTTTTCTCGCAGATGATGTTCTACCCCATCCCTTGTCCTGACATGCATTTAATACTCTGAATCAACTACTGAGGTGTTGTGTAATCCTGCTTAACTGGAGACTGTTGCTGAGATGGTTGTCTTCTACTCATCTGTCTCCCCTCTCTTCCTCCTTGCATTACACCTACTAGCTGTTTGGCCACAGAGTAAGATTAGGGTAATCTGATGAAAACTGATAAAGGGAAGAATTAGTTTCCTAACATCCAAGTTGACAGCGGTTTTAAAGGAGCAGGACTGCCACTCCTGATTGTAACCTGTGGTTTCTCTGGGTTAGCTCTCATGCCAGTTACGGTAATGATGTACTCCTTTATGATATAGAATTGAGGTGATGTTGTTCAGGGCATGCTGTCAAATTGAGCCCTAAATGGAAGCTGCCGAGAGGGAAGGATGTTGTCGGAGAGCAATTGTAAAATACTTCCCATCTCATGTTTTGCTCTCGTATTTCTGCTAGATTTTGCTAGTAGAGGATGAGAAATGCCATCGAGACATGAAGTAAGCATGACTAATAGCCTGAGGATGGCTCTAAATCGAAATGAATATGAAAGATATTAGCAAAATACCAAAGTTTAAGATGCTTATCAGTTTACAAACATGTCTAGTAGTCATTAGGGTTTGTTGTCTGTAGCGCCTGAGAAGGAAAGAAACCCAAAGAAGTGACTGTCAGGACCTCTGTAGCCAGGTTGAACTCCTTAGTAGTTAGATACTGGCAAGGAGATGCCCTGCTGGAAAGACTGATTTCTCAGTGTGAATAAAAGATGTAGTTATTCAGTGAATTTGGATTAATATGTTAAGGAGGTATGTCTGTGTATGTGTGTAAACATTTCTTTGCCTCCACACCACCCTTACCAGGTGATGTGGAAAAAAACAAGCTCAAGTAGTCTTAACAAGCATACTGAAGAAACTTAACAACATTGAGGCTGTCAAGCCAATTACAACAAAAGAGTACATAATCCATCCTTAGCCTTGTCACCTTTTTCTACTAGCAGGCATTGTTTCCTAAGGGTGGGGGAGGTCTACAAGGAAGCTGGAGAGGGACTTTTTACAAGGGTAGTGATAGGATGACGGGTCTTTAAACTGAAAGAAGGTAGATTTAGGTTACATATAAGGTTAAGTATTTTTTTTATGATGAGCATGGTGAGGCACTGGAACAGGTTGCCCAGAGAAGCTGTGGAGGCCCCATCCCTGGCAGTGTTCAAGGCCAGGTTGGATGGGGCTTTGGGCAACCTGGTCTAGTGGAGGGTGTCCCTGCCCATGGCAGAGGGATTGAGACTAGGTGACCTTTGAGATCCCTTCCAACCCTAACCATTTTGTGATTCTATGATTATTAAAAGTTGGGGAAGAAAAAACTGTAAGACTTTACTGAACTGAGATGTAAGTTAAAATTGGACTTTCAGATCAAGTTCTTAATCACCCGAATATAACAAAGTAACACAAAGGAGTAACTTCATGAATGACAGAGCTAGAGCAAAAGAGATGGAGATTTGATCCCCCTGCACCTTTTAGTGTCCTAAATGCTAGTCAGCAGGACACTTTATCTTCCAAATGAGAAATTGTAGGTGGGTCTTAAAGTGATGTACTGTAAGTGTGTGTCTTAATCTTGTCTTTTGGAATTGGTGAAAGAAATTTTAACTAAATCTGAATACGTACTGTATTGGGCCCAAACAGTAGTGCTTTGGAAAAAATAGCTGTCTGTTTGTGCCTGGGCTCCACAAGTTTGGATTGTTTTCAGGAGTTAGGGATTTTATTTTTTTTGAACTAGCATAGACAAAATTCTTCAAGGTTAATTCTGTTACATAAGGCACTTGGCCTTGTTGAACCTCAAGCTTGTCAGGGTTCCTCTGGATGGCATCCCATCCCTCAGGCGTGTCAACTGCACCACTCAGCTTGGTGTCATCTGCAGATTTGCTGAGGCTGCACTCGATCCCACTGTCCATCTCAATGATGAAGATATTAAATGGCACTGATTCCAATACGGGCCCCTGAGGGGACACCGCTTGTCACTGATCTCCATCCAGATAAGGTTCTGGATTTTGTTACAGCTTTTATATGTCCTTTTCCCTGAATGATGTTTCTATTACCAGAAGCAAGGTATTGATAAGTTCTGTGGAGGTATTGAATCATTGCACAGAGAGGGGAAGAATTAAGGATGGTGGTAGGAATTTTAACTTAGCATTTCTTGGTTTTTTGAAGGATGATAACATGCCTTCCAATACCTGAAGGGGACCTAGAGGAAAGCTGTATGAACTAAAAGAGAGGGGGCCTGTGAGGGTGGTGAGGCAGTGGCACAGGGTGCCCAGAGAAGCTGGGGAGGCTCCATTCCTGGCAGTGTTCAAGGCCAGGTTGGATGGGGCTTTGGGCAACCTGATCTAGTGGAGGGTATGGTCCTTGTGGTCCCTTCCAACCTTAACCATTCTGTGATTCTGTGTAAATTGAATTTTGTGAGGGAAAGAAGAACCAGTTCTCAGAGACTTTAACAAAGCCATTGTCTACAGTTTGCCTACCTCTGTCATTTCTTCAGTTGTCTGGGTGTGCTTTTTAAATTTATTTTATTTTATTTTTTTATAAAATAGACTTCTGCTGGACATTTAGGTAGTACTGCTTTGTAGTGTGAGATGCTATTTAGTAGTGATGCAGATAGGAATGTATACTTTCCATTAAGAAATACAAGTACAGTTATCCATATATGTACCTCCCTATATCCACTGATGAGAGAGAACTGAGGCACTGTGGGTAGAGTAAGAAGGGCCCTTAAGTGGACCGCTTATCAAAGTGTAGCATTCGGTTCTCTTCAGCAGCAGCTCGGTGAGGTGGGTCTTTGATTTTCTTTTTCGTGTTAAGTTGTACAGTGATTTAAGTGAGCAATGGGACACTCTTTGTCCACTTGTTGGTGCCATGTGTGGACAGAGGCACTGACAGTGTCAGTAAGAGAAATGAGGCATGGTTTGATGAGTAAATTATACAGTGCATAAAATAACTTTTGTTTTTAATTGTGATAAACTTTCCAGTGCTTCCAGTTCTTTCTTATTTGCCCTAAATGTCTCATTAAATCATTAGCTTGTCAAAGGCCTTAATGCATAAAATTCCCTGATTTCTTTTACTCTAGAGTACAATGATCAGTATAAATAGTTTTGTTCAATTGTGGACCAAGGTCTTCCCCTTTCCTCCCACTCTCCAACACCCACCTCTGACAATGTCATCACACTCTGTCCTCAGCTTTCATTTGCCTCTGTTTCTGCTCTTCAGTCCACCCTGCTTGTACCTCACATAAAGATAATGTGTTTCTTACTTCTGTGTTACCTGTTCTTTAGGAGGCTTATTTGCATTGGGTTGGGGTTTTTTTGTTTGTTTAAAAAAAAAAAAAGGGAGAGAGGACCAGATACTAGCTGAAATGGAAAGAAAGAAGTGAATTTCTACAGAGAAGGCACCACAGGATTCTAGCATCTAACCAAAGAGTGTGTTTAGAAAGGGGAGTTGTCACACTTAAAACTACCTAATCTCATACTCAGTCTTCACATCTATATTTATTTGTAAAACAACTTTTGGACCCTTTGGATTGCTTTCCAGGTTTTAATAGGTAGTCTGTTGTTCACGTTTTGTGTCTAGAAAATTCTAGGATGACTTCTAGTAACTACTGTGTGATAACTCTATTGCTGTTATGTGCTATGAAACATGTATTTCCTAAGTATGTTGATTAAAAAAAACACTCTGAATTTAATGTAACTGGTATGTATGACGTTCCAAATGCCTGCAGGAGTACATGGGAAAACTTAATTAAACTGCAGGTCAAGATATGTACTTAGTTATATTTTAAAAGTAATCCAATTTTGGTAATTACTCATTTCAAACTATTTGCTTGACAAGAAAAGTTTTGACTGGAAAAAAAATAATATATATGTATGTGTGTGTGTCTGTTTATTTAGGCTTTGCTCACTGCAGTAACATCTCAACACATAGAAATCCACGAAGGAACGGTGCTGCAGGCTGTAAGAACATGTTACAATATCTATCTAGCAAGCAAAAATCTCATAAATCAAACCACAGCCAAGGCCACTCTAACACAAATGCTGAATGTCATTTTTGCACGTATGGAAAATCAAGCAGTGAGTATCTCAGTATCTTCAGATAGAAACTAGCTTTTAAAAGCAAATCAACTTGAGAGATTTGTTTTGTCATTATTATTAAAGATTTTTGGCTTTCCTAACTTGTGTACTTTGGGGAAAAAAGAAGATTCTGGTACCTTACGCTGTGTGTTTTGCACTCTGAAATAGGTGTGAAATGTGTTCTTGGGGGATGGTGGTGGTGTATAGGGTTTAAACTTCTCGATATTTAATGGATGCATTCAACTTCAGTTTCTATTGTTAGACTGTCAAGAAATACCACGCTACCTGCATAAGAGTGCGTCTTACATTAAGACTACCTTAGTGGTAGTGAAATACTCCAGTGTTGTTGTGATGATAAACACCAAATAAGTCATCCATGATTAAAACAAAACAAAAAAAAAACCAACCAAACAAAAAAAATCAACTTTCCAGTCATGTAATCATTTACATTTTTTAACATTTTAATGTTTAGTAGTCACTAACAGATACTTATAGGTCACTGAAATTGCTGTGGTGAATTTTCAACAGGATCCCACCATATGCTCTGTGCATGATAATAAAGATCAGTAAGGCAAAGTACTTGTCCTAATTCCTATTTTAAAAAAATAAAAAGCCACCCAAAACCCAAACAAACAAAAAGATGCCCAGATTTGAGAAATGGTTGAATTCCTAGCTATTTCTAGAAGTAATTCTGCTGTAATACTATACTACAAATTCTAAGTTTTCTCTAAGAATATGTACTAATTTCTTTTTTCGTTTCCTCTCAGAAGCAACTGCATATTGATACATGGTACAATCACAGCCAAAGATTTATGAGACATCGCTTTTATGATGTCATGGCAAAAGCCATGCAGTACCTGAATGCTGTGAGAAGTCTCTGCAGTTAGTGTGCTTTTAAGCAATTTAATACAGAAGAGGATTAGTTACAGTGTTCTACAGTGGAAGTCTTCATTTTTGCCGGACTAGTCTTTATGCAAGTTGATAAGCAGTTCTGCTTGTTGTGCACACTCAGGGCAGTTATTTTAATATGAGAGCTAACAAATGCTAGAAGGAATTATTTGAGCTGTAATTTGAAAGGTAGTATCTACTCAGGGATATATATAGCGCCCCAAAAGATGCAGCATAGAAAGATTTAAGTGGAAGAGTAAAGGATCACAGTAAAGAGCAAAGATCACAGTAGCTGAAAGAACAGTATAAAAAGTTACAAAACTTTCGATAAACACTAGGCTCTGCAGGGATAGAATGCCAACCCTTAAAGCATCACCTCAGGGGTTGCCCTGCTTTGGTTTGACTTTAATGACTGTTGTCTTAATCCATTGGACACATTACAGAAATCCCCTTTCCAGCGATTCCAAATCAAGGAACCACAAAACTAAAATAGT
Source organism: Psophia crepitans (assembly GCA_013399095.1). Classification (NCBI taxonomy): domain Eukaryota; kingdom Metazoa; phylum Chordata; class Aves; order Gruiformes; family Psophiidae; genus Psophia; species Psophia crepitans. The sequence goes on from VWZZ01000199.1 coordinate 18,628, forward strand.
CTTTGTCTTAGTTTTATGTATGATGATTTCTTCCTGAGGATATGTCTTCTGTAGTGCTTTGGAAATGCTGCTCTCTTCAGTTTTAACTCCTTTTTTTTTTTTTTTTTTTTTTTTTAACCTGAATGTTTAGTCAGTTTCCTATTTACTGATTATTTTTTTTTTAAGTCTTTCCTTTAATACTACAGGCTTGTAGGGTAACAGAAGACTCCTAAGTTCCCCAGTGTATTTCTCTTTGTGAGAGCTTTCTAAAATGAAAAAATGTGCCTTGATGTTTCTCCCTGCAGTCCTTGTGTTGTCACATCTGCTGGCTGAACTTCCTTGTAGGGCAGACAGACAGCTCTTGGTCCTAAGAATATGTGTGCTTTAGTCATCCCCCTTCCACAGCGAAGGTATAGTGAAGTGTGATGTGCATAGTTGGGAAGCAGCCCTTTGGCAAAGGTTTGTCCTGTGATACTAAAATTACTTATAATAATACAAATTATGCATTTTCTTAAACTGTTACAGCTTTGTGAAGGCACTGTGTAAGCAGAGACAGTAGAGATTTCATGTTTATAAAGTAACATATACAGTACCTATACGGCTCATTGTTTTGTTTTGATTGCAATTACACAAGAATTTCACTATGTTTTTGTAGCTTCAGGAAGCCAAACAGATGGAAAAGGAAAGACATAGACAGCAACACCATCTACAGCAGTCTCCAGTAAGCCATCATGAGCCTGAGTCACCTCAATTGAGGCATATTCCAACACAGGCTGATCAGCTGTCCAAAGAACACGAGAGAGAGCTTGACCACAGCACAAATGATGTGGACAAGAACCTTCAAGAAGATACAGAGGCAGAAAATGGATCTGATCTTTCTAGTGCTGAAAATGAACAGACAGAAGCTGACCAAGCCACAGCAGCAGAAAGTAATCAGTGTGTATTTCTGTTTCATGGAGGGAGGGCAAAGGTCTGTAAAAAGAAAGGCTTGAGGATTGTCTATTTCCTCTCTCTCCAAAATGTGGAGTCAGGCATATATTTTCAAACAGGTGACAAATGCAAAATGCCTGTTGTTCCTGTTACTGATGTTAAAGTTTATCATGAGTATCCTTTAGTCCTGCGCTCTGTTGTAGTCAGTGTAGCAAAGATTCCTCTTTGCACCTACGTAACATTATGAAAGTTTTTGAAAATAACATCTCAAAACCACTGAGTTTTCAGTGTTTAATGTACATGAAAATACAAAACAACTGTGTTTTGTTGGCATAGGCCTGCATTTACAGGTTAAATACTGGAACGCTCGTGTTCTGCAAATACTATTTTCAAAGCATCCAACCACAGGGTTTTTTAATGTATACTCTCCTATTAATAGATTTGTAATTGATTTTTTAAATACTAAATTCAAGTAAAATGCATCCTTAATTTCCAAGTTTCTCAATAATATTTGTTTGGGTTTGTTTATCTTTAAGATCTTTCTAAAGCTGATGGAGGAACGTATGATGATGAAAGCAATGAGTGTGAAGAGAAGGCGCAAGAAATCGTAGAAAGTATTGTGCAGGAAATGGTGAACATAGTAGTTGGAGGTATTACATTAATATCTATCTAGCCAACAGCAGCTGCAATCTGAATCTTGGCCTTAGGAATTATTTTAATGCTTGAATATTTAACTAAAATATATCACTATCTAAATAACACTTACATGGTAAAGAAAACAGTTTCAGTTGTCTGACCTTAGCTGTGCATTATTTAACAGTAAAATAGACAAGATTTCATATGTTAATTTACACTGTATAGTGCAGACTAAAGTTCTTTTTAAAATACAAATTCTTGTTTTTTTGGTTTTTTTTTTCTGTTTTGTTTCCACATAAACTCTTGACAAATGGGCCTGGCTCTGTAGTAGCAGTGTAGCACTAAATTTTTCAGTTTATTGGAAAGTGGATATCAAATCAGCGTCTTTCCCCACCCCAGTACTTCTTGGAAATTTTGTAGAATGGTGAACCTGGCAATGTAAAGTTTTAAGTAATTTTTTTTAATTGTAATTTTCGCTATTAGGACTTAAGAGTATTTGGAATCTTTTTTTAGTTACGTAATGCCATGTACATTTTGGCTTAAGCTCCTCCTTATGATACTTTGCTTGTGATTGTTTTTGTATTTAAACGTTAGACTTGAAAGCTCTTTTTAATTTGCCTTCTTATGTAACATTTGTTTATAATTTTTACATCTTTTCTGATAGATGTGGAAGGGACTGCTGAAAGTGCAGGTGGTGATGGCACAATTGTTACATTAGAGGATGGCAGTGACAGTGAAAACATTCAGGCAAATGGAATTCCAGGGACTCCAATTTCTGTTGCTTATACACCATCTTTACCTGATGACAGATTATCTGTCTCTTCCAACGATACTCAGGTACAGGCAGTTATAAATTAGGAAATACTGAAAAAAAAAAAAAAAAAAAGAGTAACATGTATTAAGTATTGCCCAACACATGTGCAGGGAGTGTTTAATATAATTCTCTAAAATAAGTTAGATGACTTTCAAGTATTAACTCATGTTCTAAGCATTATTGTATTTTAATGTACTATTTAAATGAAATTTTTGTAAGTAAATTTTGCGTGTCGTGCCCTTTTTGTTCTAGCATATTTTTAGCTGCTCCATAGAGTATACTGTTTCAAGATTAGAGAACTCAGTTCCCTGTTTTTTGAAGTGCTCTTGAGAAACTATAAAACTAACATTCGGTTTACATAGGAAGAATATAGGAATTACAGACATACTTATGTAATTTCAGTGTGCTCTTTTCAAGTGATAAATAGAAATTTCAAGCCTATAGCATGACCTTACTGCAGTGATTTCAGATAAAAAGTGGTATGTCTGAGAGGATTTGATTTTCTTTAACAAAAAAGATGTGAAAATGCACTTCTGCTGTTGTATCAGATATCAGTATGAACTGACAGAGGGTTATCTGCTGTCAAAGTGCACTGAGTAATTAGGTTAGGGAATAATAGATTTTAAGCTTAAAAAGCTACAGTTGCATATGCCGTACAATAGAAGATTAACATTAAACATTGCTTGTATAAGGAACAGTAATACAGAATTGCAAGAACTTTAGTAATAGGGGTGATTATTGTACCATAGAAATTTTACCAAATGTATCTTGCCACAGATATGTAACTACTTGCATTCTATTAAAATGTCAAGGTGTTGGTTTGTTCTTTTTTTTTAAACTAGCTACCTACTGAAAATGTCTGAAGGCAATTCGCTGCAAGTTACCTTACTTAAATTTGACCTACTTCATTTCTTGAGAGTCTGTAATTAATTCTGACTTCTTACTGAGATGGCAGTTTTTATTAGTGAGTTAGTGAATTTTAACTGGACTGCAGAATAATTTGGTTTGGTTTAGTTCAGTCTTGAGACCATAAAGCTATAGTGAATTGGATATATTTATATAATATGTTAACTTCTTGTTGCTAGGAGGTGGGGATTTCCCTACACACCCTGCTAATGCAAAATGGAATACTGAAATATGTTAACTTCTTTAGGAATCTGGAAATTCTTCAGGACCTACCCCTGGTGCTAAGTTTTCCCACATTTTACAAAAGGATGCCTTCCTTGTATTCAGGTCGCTGTGTAAACTCTCCATGAAGCCCCTGTCAGATGGACCGCCAGATCCCAAGTAAGTAGAATTAAGAGTTCTCATAATGAATCTTTTCTATTCAAAAATAAAACCACATTATTTAAATACTTTTGAGAGTCCTCCATTATTGAGAAAGTAGTGGTATGGTAAAAAGAGCCTAGAAACTTTGAAAAGGTAATTATACATTTTAATACATCTTTTGTGTGTTAAATGAAAGCAGCTGATGCTACCCATCTAGCTGTTTAGAAGTTTCTTAACAATGCCTATGTTTCCTCTAAGTACCTCATTTTCTTCCTAGCTGCTTTTTAGATATTTTTGGTCTCAGCTAATGTTGCTCTGCTTTTAAGTAATACCTAGGTTTGTAACCATCGCTGTTTATGCCCCACAATCTCTTGCATATTGGGTAGCCAGTACACATACCCAGCTCTTCTGCATCTTAATATAAGCTCCTGGCATTGAGCTGGTACTGGTTGTGACAAATTCATGATACAGTGTTTCACTCTTTTGCTCAGGTTGTATACTTTTGGCAGACTCTTTAATTAAAACACAAATGTTTTGAAAAGAAAGTCTTCGTTTGGCTGTTTGGAAATCTTGTCCTCTGACTGAAGATACCATGTTTTCAATTTGGTTTAGACAATTGTTCGTTATAAATCAAAATCTACAGATGAGTGCCAGTATTAGTTAGTTGTGAGTGTTGGTAAAGGACTTTCCTTTTGATTTTGAATAGAATTTGTATGCATCCTTTTTTGCACATTAGGAACAATTGGTGATGATTTTCAAGAGCAATGGTTTTTTTTGTTTCTAAGATATTAAAATTGTAGTATGACTTCTGACGACAGTCAAAGGCCTTGTATTCTTCAAAATAAAATCAGCTTTACTATTCCAAGATCTAACTTTTAAAGTAGGTTGCTTTAAGACAGTTTAATTTAAACACTGGTATGTGTCATGTATTTAATAAGCTGGAAAAGAAAGATGCAGTAGAAAGGGTTTTGAAGGCTTAGTGTAGGACCTGAAAAGTCAGGACATTCAAGAATGACAACTGAGGCATGAGGGGTTTTTCTCACCGTTTTTGAGAATTTGTATTCTAGGAAATACCATGTAAATCCTGTGGGTTTATGAAACTAAGACTGTCCATTTATTAAAGGCTTTAGTGGATTAACTCCCTCTGGAAGAGCAGCAATAGCTTTTGCGGCACTTGGAGCATCTCATCTGAATCCATGGAGTCCTTGACGTTCATATTAGAACTGATTAAGCTCTTCACATAGAAGAAATTGAAGGAAATGGCATTTAGGGCAACAAGAATTAGCTGCAAAGGCATTCGAAGACATCCTGTGTTTGGAGACGTGCCTAGAATTTATCGGTGGTTCTGAGGCATTGATGGCTTTTTGAACTACCCTCAACATGCTGTAATTGGAAGAGGAGGCGTAGGGTATCTACAGCATTTTTAAAAAGTCTTATCTGCCTCTTTAAAAATCATCTTTCCAGTAAAATTAGCTGTGAAGTCTTTAATGAAAATATCTCTAAATTTTAGGTAACTTGGACAGGGCTGGGAGTTGAGATCAAGGTTATGCTTCCTGGGAACCTGCTTAATGTTTTTATCTCCTTTTTCCCTGGAATAAAATGAATGGTAAATGTCTTGAAGGTTCACTTATTAGATTTCAGTCCTTGTTTTAAATTAAGTGGTCTTTACATGTCATGCAGAATTGGTAAGGCCAGCAAGTTAGGACTTCAATTATGAGCTGACACTTGCTGGAAGTAGGCAATATTTAATATTTTATTTATTATTTAAATTCTCTTCATATTTAAATTCTTACTTTGACTAGCAAACTATGGTCTGGTCATGTGCTGTCTGCACACTTCATACAGTGTGATGCAAAAATCAAGCCTTTTGCATCGAAGGATATTGGTGTTAGGTTCGCATGCAGCTGTGCCGTGTCCAGAGCGAGGCATTTTCTTGACAAACTCCTATAGAGAGCTGGTTTGGGGGCATTTACTTTGACCTACAGCCGATGAGAAGGAACGGGAGGAACAGGAACTTCACTCAGTTTGACTGGCTATGTTTTGCTTCTCAAAAGTGTCTTCAGACAAAAACTCTAAGCTTGGGATTGTATTCTATGAGTTTTCAATGTTTGCAGAATTTCCCCCCCATCCCACTTTGCCAGCATGCAGAAGTCATTGAGTTTATTTGCAATGTACTTGTTATGAATTTGCTTTTTTTTTTTTTTCCAGCTAGACTGGAATTACTTTTTTCATTAAGCTCATATTTTTTTCAGTATACAGCAAATATCCAACTACTATGTGTGTCATTTGTTGACTTGAAGCACTCCTAACCAAGTCTGGACTGTACTGTATGAAAATTTTCCTGTCATTGTTCCTTGTATTTCATAACTGTCCTCTGTCAGTGGGTGGTTGCTCAATGAAAACTGCTGACTGTCTTGTTGGGAAAGCCAGTTGTGTCTATACTTGTTCTTCAGAAGAGCTGTAGTCTTTTATGGGAAGGAGCATCAGGAGTCTGAGGACAGCATGCTTGCACCAGAATGCTATTTAAATTGCATTATATTTTCATAGATGCAGATATCCTTTACACTTTTTTGTGTGTGTGATTTGGGTTTGGGGTTTTTTTCCCTCTGCGTGTTTTTTTTTTTGGTTGCTTTTGGTGTTTGTTTTTTTTTTAAAGCATAAATAGTAGCACTGTTCTGACATGAATTCTAGCTTACCTCAGTCTGTAAGAAGCGTGATGTTACTGTGGAGCACTTGACAACACTGCAGTTGCCCAAGTTTGCTATTGCCATGCTTAAAATAGGCATGTTATGTATCTTATCTGCTCCTAGAGTGGGATGGGGCCAGTGACTGATAAACAATATAAAATACTGTATCTGAGAAAAGAGATTTTCGGTGTTTGGAGGAGGTAGGTCAGGTAGTGCAGCTGTTGTTTTTATGGTCCTTCAACTCTTTCCATGCTGGTGGAAACAGAGGAGGAGAAGGAATTTCCACCCTTTGATAGTCAGGGTTCCATAGATGGGCTGGATATTTTAGATAAGATCTTGCAAAAATCCAGTAAAAGAAAAGAATGCTCCCTTCATCCTCTGGCTAAGATAGGCAGCATTGCCTACTGTTGCTCCTGTTCTGTGGTGCTGTGCTGCAGAGGAGAGAGTGGCTCAATAGTATTGAGGAGAAGCAGCAACTGGAAAAGGTTATTCTTGCCCACGTTCTTGGCTGATGAGTGACCACTTCAGCAAATAAGATGAATTTCTTTTTATAACTCTTCCTATACTAGGTTGTGTCAAATTTGAGTTTATTTCATGAACATTCCACATACAAAATCGTTGTGGTGTGCATTGACTTTTCAAGAAAATGTTTTAATGTTTATGACTTACACTGAGCTGATATGCTGCGTTTTTTTATTCTAGATCTCATGAACTGCGATCAAAGATTCTTTCATTGCAGTTGCTTCTGTCCATTCTGCAAAATGCAGGACCTGTCTTCAGGACAAATGAAATGTTTATTAATGCTATTAAGCAATACCTCTGTGTTGCACTGTCAAAAAATGGAGTCTCATCAGTTCCAGAAGTTTTTGAACTTTCACTTTCCATATTTCTTACCCTCCTTTCAAACTTCAAGACTCATCTAAAGATGCAGATCGAGGTATGTTACATGAATTTCTAATTTAAGGAACAGGGAGGAGGGAGTTGTTAAGTGAACATTTGTTTATATTTGCTTGGTCTTGCTTAGATAAACTTGTTTTCCTTGCTGAATCTCAGCTTTTGCGTAAGACTTGCCAGATCTTCCCATGCATAGGAGCTCTTTTGCACCCAGTGGCAATGGACTTGCTTGTAACAGTGCCCTTGAAACCCCCTTCAAACAAAATAGCAGCATTTCCTTTGGAATACTTACAAACTAAAGACGATGTGCTCTGTAACATCAGAAGTAATGTGACACTTGTGATAGTGTTGTTTGGTGAAGTGGAAAGTGATGGAAAAACTTCTGTAGTGCTGTTTAAAAGTTTTTCATCATATATTTTAACTAGAACATGAAGTACCTAATAAAGAAGTAAGCCATTCCATCACTGGAAAATAGACATTAACATAAACTAAGAAATTTTGCAATGCATAACATGCTTGGATTTACTCTGTGATTGAGGTGAATTGTTGCAGTCATATATTATGCCCATACTCACTACTATTACTATAAAAAACAGAGTTTTATTTTGGCTGTGGCATGGTATTATTGCAGAGTGATGCTGAAACTCAGAAATGAGTAGGTTTGTGGGTAAGCTCGGTCAACCAACGTTAAATAATGCGATTAGGAAGTTTTAGCTCTGCACTACATAGTACAAATTAAGAAAATGAGTACACTTATGAGTACGCTATGTAATACACGGTTTTGCAGAGGAATTTTAGAATAAAAATTAATGACTCAAAATGCATTGTGGATTCTCACTGAGGTAACTTGAACGGATGTCTTTAAGGAAAGCCCAGCTATTTGATTATTGTAGCCACTTTTCTTATATCAGGGCCTACAGGCCTCAAAAGGTGTATGCACAGTCTAATTCCCTGGGCCGTAAGTAGAAATGAGTCAGTCCATATTCATAGTAAGAAGAGTTATCCAAATCCTGACAGACATTGTGAGTTTCCTCCCTGAGTGTATACATTGTATGTCACAGGGGAAAGCAAGACATATGTAGAGGCTTCTCATTCTTGTGCCATAGGATATAAGCAGCATCATGGAATGATTCTGTCCATTTGAACCACATGGATACCCTCTTGTGCGTTCCGTGTGCTAAAGATCTTAATTCTGTGGTGAATAAAGTAGTTTTGTGTGCACTGTGTTTCTCTTGTTCATTTTGGTAATTTTGTGTTTTGGGAGTCAATGTGAATACTGAAGCCTACAGATTGCCCTGTAAGTGTGGAGGTTAAGTGCATGAAAAGATGCTGAGAAATGTTGATAATGTGACTGTTACAAGGACCTTGAATACAGGGATTTCTTCATCTGTCGATGTCATTCTTTAAGTTGATATGTTGTGGCAGCTTTGGAGGAAGAACCTCATTTTGTCAGTACCATGTCAGAAGGGTATTGTGTTGCGATTGCTTACCAGATCATTTTGCTGCCTTTTTGGGGAAGAAACTAGAACGTTTCCAGTATTCCGTTGAGCATAACTTGGATAGAAATGCAGGTTTGGTGACTGATTGAATGTGCCTTGAAAACATGATGCATTTTGAAGACTTTCAAGACAAACTGTGTGTGCTCAGCAAGACTGTAATGCACGTGTGGTGTTCAGCACATCAGACAGACTGACTGAGCTGCTCTTCAGTCACACAGCCGGCTTGCCAGAAAGTGTTGGACTCGCTATGTGTTCGCAGAGCTTACAAGTCAGCGTGTGGGTGGTAAATGCATTGCAATCCGGCTTCCCTGACAGAAATTTGATAAGCTTCCGTTGCTGCCATCCTTTCCCCAAATTCCAAACAGAAACTGAAGGCCTATCTGAGGAACAGTGGGTATAGGCTACCCTGCACTATTGTAGCAGCTTCTAGAATATGCTAAATTAGGACCATCATCACATAGCAAGGCTGCATTTTCTCCTCACAACTAAGAAAACTAAAAGCTTAATGATGCTGAAGTATCAATTTCTCACAAAGTACGGGGGACAGCAGTTTCTAGAAGAAACTTACTCTTTTTCCTGGTTGTGAGCTAAGAATTTCTCTTCTTTCAGCTACTGATCCTAAAGGTTATTGAGAAGATGTGGGTAGTCAAGTAGATAACTTCATATTCAGTTTGTGTCTTGGAGCTGTAAGGAGAGCCATATGCTCTGATTTATAATATGCAAAATCTATATATTTTGGGATCGAGGCTACATTCTTCATCTGTGTAAGAAATTCTGGGCTTATTTTAAAGTAACAGTTTCAAATTTTGTTGAAAGTGACCCTCCCTTGGTCCTCTGACAGATATTCAGCTAACACTGCCCTCTGACAGTTAAAATAGTTTGAGTCATACCTTAGTTGTGTTGTACCTGTATTTCTAAATGGGTCAATGAATATATTTGCAGCACATCTAGTCCTAGGTAGGGTGTCATGTAGCTGTACTTACCATTAGCACCCTTTCATAACTGCGAATAGGCTATCTTAAATATCTTACTTTCAGTTGACCAAACTAAATAATTTGCTCTTTTCTGGTTTACTTTTCCGATATCCTAGGAATAAAGTGTCAACTCTGATGTGAGCTGCGATAAGTAACATAGTGATTGATAGCATTTTAAAAGATCTGAAATGTAAATAATCAGTACAGTTTTGAGAATCTGTTCATGTCTGAAGTTGACACCAGAGGCAATAAGTCAACTCAGTCTTAGAAGCATAGAGATCTAAAATGTCTTCATCGTATGCCGACCTTCCAGCTCATTTCCCTCTAGCTTAGATTTGGGTTTAATTTTTGACTTGAAACTTTTTTCTCTGCTCCATCAGTGATTTCTGGTTTTTAAAATTCTCTACCAGAAAAAAAGATAATTCCTGCTTCCAGAGGATATATAACATTACTGTCTTTCAGTTAAAAAAAATCAGAAAACAGCAAGTATGTAACTAAGGATTGCTCATGGCATGAACTTTATTAAAATTTTATGTCTTCCTCTGTTTGGGTTACATAAATTGGGACTAAAATCAGTCTAGTACTCTTGAGTATATTTAAACACTTGAAAGTCTTTGATCTGTTATGTGTTGAACTCCTTAGGTTTCACAGAGATGTTTTCCTTATTAAGACTAGTAACTGGGATTGTGCTGTGTGCCTCTGTCTCTAAAGAGGCCAATAAAATGGAAATACTGTTAGCACGTTTTGCTTGAGGAAATAGCTTACTGTCAAAGTTGCTTAAAAATCAGTGTTGCTGGTTTTCCATAAACATGTGACTTACAGCAAGCTTAGCCTTATGCTAATCTCTACCTGGCTAATAGCATAACATCTCTAAAAATTCTGTTGTATAAGTGAATGTCAAATATTAAGAACAAGGGTCGTTAAATATCTGGATATTTGTGTGCTGCTGTTGGAGAGGAGGAGCTTGTTGGCTTGAGACTATCAGCAGTGTTCTAGGAAAAACATGTTGGTGGATTTGGTAGCCACAGCTGGCTATGAAGAGGTGAGCTCTCAGAAGTGATGTAATGCTGTGTAGGGTGGTGATGTAATGCCATGTAGCTGTTCACATTTTGATTTTATACGCTGTTACAGCAGTTGCTGCTGCTTAGGGAAGAAGTGAGAAAAAGCCTGTCCGAGCTGCTAAGCATGCTCAGCTAAAATAGTCAGCCTATCATACTAATGGATCTGGTGAGGAACTAATTGATAGGGGATAAAAGTCTCTGTTCCAAACAAAAGCATCTGTACTAAAGTGATTTCAGGGAAAACTAATCTCTCGTTTAGGGAAGAGTAACTTTCCTATTAATGGATTTGCTGCATTTTTCATGCTGTGCCTGACCAGTACCCTTCTTCCGATAATCTAATACCATAGAGTGATTCTTTTGTGTCAGGATGTTTCCCTTCTAATGAAGGTCCAATACTTTAAATTGGCATAAGTGCCTGTTAGTTACGTTTGTGCCATAATACCATCATCTCATAGAGAAAATCTTTTGCGGTGAGGTCATACCCTCAAAATCCCAAATGAACTCTACAGCAGCTTAGGCTTCTTGCTAGGCTAAACTATCCTTCAGGACTTGACATCATTCCTGGCTTTTCTGTTTTTGAGTGATCAGAAAATAAGCCAAATTTCTCAGGTGAACAAAACTCCAGAAGTACATAAGTAATAATTCAAATTCCTAATTTGAATGTATCAAGCATAAGTTGGATTTCCTCCTTTCCTCCCTTTTTTTTCTTGTCTCCTGTACCTCTGAAGTGCTGCTTTCCTAATTATGTCAGAATATTGACCATCAAATTTAGTGTCTATGTTTGTAATAGGTTTTAATTTTTTTCTTCCTCTTCCTGGAATATCTGTTAGGTTTTCTTCAAAGAAATTTTCCTGTATATCTTGGAAACTTCCACTAGCTCATTTGATCATAAATGGATGGTTATACAAACACTGACAAGGATATGCGCAGGTATTAAGCACCATTTCGTTCTAGTTTTTACGTTTTTATGTTAAAGAACAAAACTGTACTTGCCTTTCATTGAATGATCTAATTTTTGTTCCAACTTTGACAATGTCACTCTGTTTATAGATGCCCAGAGTGTAGTGGACATCTACGTGAACTATGATTGTGATTTAAATGCAGCAAATATATTTGAAAGGCTGGTTAATGACCTATCAAAGATTGCTCAAGGAAGGGGTAGCCAAGAACTTGGCATGTCCAATGTTCAGGTAAAAATTCCACCACACTTTATGAAGCTTCATGTTTCTTGGCATGATAGATTTAGACTAAACTCTCCATTCCACTAATGTATTGCTTTTGAAATCTTCTCTAGGAATTAAGTTTGAGAAAAAAAGGATTGGAATGCTTAGTATCAATCTTGAAGTGCATGGTGGAGTGGAGTAAGGATCAATATGTAAATCCCAATTCTCAGACAACACTTGGTAAGACATGCGATGTGGTTCTTCTGACTTTAGTGAAGAGGTGCTGCAGGGATTTAGGGCGGTTTTCCAATATTTTGATACTGTTAGTGTCAATATTGGTAAAACCTCTTGTACTAAAAAGAGAGACTAAACTATTAATATATAGCTATAGAACTTTCAATGTTGTAAGCACTGAAGTAACTAAATCATTACTTGTTTTGATCTTGTTTTTGTCTGACCTGAAATGAAAAGTAGTAAGGTTATGTCAGAATTTTCTGATTAAGCGCTTTAAGTTGGTAAGTGAAGTAACAACCTTTTCAGAGATCATTAGCATGGCTGTCTTTGTGAACTGAGAGCACCACCTCCTTGGCATGTCTGATCATAAACAGTTCTAGACACTGTTTCAAAAACTTAGTGTGATTTGCTTCAGGTCAAAAGTAACATCAGACTTGAAAATAAATTGAAAGATCTGTATTTGGGTTTCTGAGATGTTGTATATTTTTTCCAAGTGTTTACAAATTATATTTGTAATTTAAGACTTAAATTTCAGGTACGTGATGGACTGAAAGAATTCTCCTTGCTATGTTGTGATTTTTGAGGGGGTATTTTCCCAACCAGAACAAAAGCAGAATACTTATATAAAAATAAGTAGGTCATTTTTTGACAGTAAGTTTTAGAAACCTTCAGAGAGGATTTGAAAAATAACCTGTGGTTTTAATTTCTTTTCACTGTATGTATTTTGTGTGTGTAACCCTTTCCAATTTGTAGGCCAAGAAAAACCCACAGAACAAGACAGTAATGAAACCAAACACCCTGAGACAATTAACAGATATGGAAGCTTAAATTCCTTGGATTCTACTGCTTCATCAGGAATTGGCAGTTACAGCACACAGATGTCTGGCACTGACAACCCAGAGCAGTTTGAGGTCCTAAAGCAACAAAAGGAAATAATAGAACAAGGAATTGACTTGTGAGTCCCCTTTTATCACCCATGGGAGGGTGGATTCTTTTGGAGCTATGAAGATTCCTGGGTTTTTCTTCCTTCTCCTCATAGATACTCATCTTGTGTTAGGAAAAAAACTCTGGATGTAACAGCACTTCCTCTGGTGAAAGAGTGCTGAATGGTGTCCCCTTTGGAGCCTGTCAACAGTGTTTTGTGTTAACCTAATTCCTCACAGCTAGAAGATGAGTACTCTGAATGTTTGTTCTTTTTTCTCCAGACCTGCTTGTCTAAAAATATGATTTTTATATTTGGATAAAAAGAACATTGAACTCATGTGATCAGTTGAATACAACCTGTCTTAGTGTACATGTTACAGATGAAAGTGTCTATATACTTAAGCTGATGCTTCCTTCTGATTAACTTGTCATAATTAGAACTGAAGGATAGTATAGTTTCTCAGTGCAGTCTGACATGAATCTTCTGTGTGATTTCGGCTTTGTCACCTTACCTCCTCCGCGTGGTCACTTTAAGCAAAAACGAAGATTTTCTGTAGTATAGGTCTCAAACCCTGAACAAACATACTCTAGTTCTTTAGGGTTTCAGTTTTCTTTCAGTTACCTGGTTCCTTGTCTTGTGCCTTTCCATTCTTACAGGCAACTCATGGATTTCTTGATTCTTTCATACAGATTAAAACAAAAAGCAACAAAGCATAATTGTTTCTGTGGAGTATTTTTTTCTTCACGAGTGGCAGAGTAAATGATCGCTCTCTTTACTGGGAGCTGCTCAGATGCCATCCTGGCAGTTATGTAGCAAAGAGGAAGAAGAGGCTGTTTACAGAGGAAAGAAAAATAAAAAAATCATCCACTGATGTAAGGAATAATCATAGAAGGGAATAGCTCATTGCTATCTAATGCACAGTCTGATAAAGGAAAAATATTTAATACGTAGATCTTCAATACCACATCCGAAATTGCTGAATCTTTTTACTTAAACTGGTAAGGCTTTGTGCACGGGTAAAAGGGTTAACTCTCATTCCATCCTGATCTTGATTGTACAGGTTCAATAAGAAACCAAAGAGGGGGATTCAGTACCTGCAAGAGCAAGGAATGCTTGGCACTACCCCTGAAGATATTGCTCAGTTCTTGCATCAAGAGGAAAGACTAGATTCAGTAAGAAAACTGTTTTCCTGATGGTTGTTTTTGCTCTTGTTCATGTTTTTATACTAATTGCAAATCACATGGTAGTGTTTTAAAGTGTTTTTATTGTACAGTGAAGAAAAGGAAACTTCTCTCTCTTCTAAAATTTGTAAGCTCAATGAAATTGAATTGGGAGTATGTGTTAGAGGTATACCCTGTACTATATGTATCCTGCAGTTAACAAAGTGTAAAGGAAAAGACTGGCCTACTTGAACTGACTCAAGTCTTTTACTTAATTGCTTGCATAGCTAGAAGCACCTTACTAAACTTCAGTCCAATAAGGGACTGCCAGAAGTAACTGTCTTTCAGAGATGGCTAACAAATAACATGGTGCAACAACATGAAAAGCATTTTTTGCTGCCTTCCAAAGGAAAGTTATTTAATCTAGATTAGTTCTTTGGTTTTATTTACAGCTAGCAGCTGTTGCTGGACTTGGAAGAGTGCTGCAATAACTGACTGAGGAGGATGGGGATATCTCATGTTGGTATTGTCATGAAGAACTTAGCTTTCTGAAACAACAGTCTGCACCATTGTGCTTTAGTAGCCACCCCTGTTGTTTTCCGAGGAAAGGCTTGCATATGCCCATGCTTGCAGCTGTGTCTGAAGTCACAAATTTCAGTATTAGAACTTAGAATCAGCCATCAAAGCAAATTTTTAACCTCGGTTTGCATATGCAGGCGTCTTTATCTGAATGCACAGTATTTTTCACTGTACTGTGTTGTGTTGACAGCGATCAGCTTGAATGTATTTGAGTACCAGCTATTTATATGTGAGCATCACTCGCATCTATTTGAGATCCGTACTTTAGTGAGAATTAAGTTGAATTTAGTAAGCTTTTCATTCCTGTAATAAGTTTCCTAACTACAAAAATCATTACAGCAGAGAGCAAAGAATCGTTGCTAATATTAACTTTGTCTTGTGCACGTGTGGAATTCATCTAATAGAAAAGAATGGTACACGAGTAAAACCAGAGGAGGAGTAAAGTAGGACAGATACAAGCATGTAAGAACATTGTGACGGAATATATGGCCAAAATACTTTGCTTTAGAGAGTAGAGGAGAAGCAGGAATATGTCTTAACTGCATGCAGTTAAGACAGTCTGTTTCTGTGAGACATATGGACAGTATGACTCTGTTTTTCTTGTTTGCTTTTCTTTTATCCTTCAGTGTAAATGCACTAGTTTGACTTTTCTATCCTTATTTTAGACTCAGGTTGGGGAGTTCCTGGGAGACAATGATAAATTTAACAAAGAAGTCATGTATGCATATGTAGACCAACACGACTTTTCAGGAAAGGATTTTGTTTCAGCTCTGCGCATGTTTCTAGAGGGCTTTCGTCTTCCAGGAGAGGCACAAAAAATTGATCGCCTAATGGAGAAATTTGCTGCTAGATATTTAGAATGTAACCAAGGGTAAGCCATACTCTGTCTTCAGAACTTTGGAAAACTGAATAATAAGTAAAATATCCTAGTATTTATATTTTCCTGTTCTTTTTCTCCTTTTCCCCTTCAGGCAAACTCTTTTTGCTAGTGCAGATACTGCATATGTTTTAGCTTACTCAATTATCATGTTGACAACAGATCTTCACAGCCCACAGGTATGTTGCTAGAAAACTATCTGTGTAATGCATAGACATCTAACTTCCAGGCTTTGTGACAACATAGTTGTAAAAGCTTGATGTTGAATTTAACACTGATATGTGTGTAAGAAATATGGTAGCTTAAGTCTGTGCATCTTTTAAGTAACAATACTGTGTTTCATGGGTGTTGAGCTTTAAGTTGTTTTGGTTAGTCCTTTCTGTAAGGTATCATTTCCCTTCTCTGTGTTGAATAGGAGTTGTGTGGATTTACTTTCATTTTATGGCACTCACAGTAGTGATCTAACCTACACTCAAAGCCAGAGCTTGTGTGTTTGCTTACCCGTTGATTTTAACACAACTCTGCTCCTGATTTCAGTCTGTTTGAAAAAAAAAAATGCTCACTTCTGCAGTGCATAGTATTCAAAGTTGCAGTGATTAGCCATCATCATTTATTAAAGGAACATCAGGAAAGAGTATTGAACTTTTATGACATTGTGGGATTATGTTTAAAATAGATAATTTGGTCTGTAAAGATAAACCACTTTTTTGGTAATGTATGTCTAAGTGATCTGCGGATCATACTGAATGATTATGACTGTTGTAACGTCCACGTGGCTTTTTGTTATCTTGTAGAGTCAACTCTGTAGTCTTGTATATCTTGCATGCTTAAAAGTATATTGTGAATCAGCAGATTTGTCTTTGATGGTAACTCTTTATGTGTTTGGCTGCTTTATAGGCACCATTGTAACTCACCTCATTTGTTGGTATTAAAAGCTTCTTTTTGGGTTTCAGGTTAAGAATAAAATGACAAAAGAACAGTATATTAAAATGAACAGAGGTATCAATGACAGTAAAGATCTCCCTGAAGAGTATTTGTCTGCTATCTATAATGAAATAGCTGGAAAGAAGATTTCAATGAAAGAAACAAAAGAATTAACAATACCCACAAAATCCAGTAAACAAAGTAAGTAGTTGCAATATTAGCTTTCTTCAAAGTGTTGACTCTTCAGTTTCATTGACTCTACCTCCTTTTTAAAATGAGAGATGAATGAAGCAAGCACCACTTAACTCAAAATGAGTCCTAACTTCTAATTTCCTGTCCTTTTCCTTTTAACATAAATGCATGATACTACCTTCAAATCTGTCTTAAATGCAACCACTTATTTTCACTTCCCTTTGCATCTGAATTCTCCATTGATCATGGAGAACGCAGGTTTTGCTGTTGAACAGCAACACAGCGAAATGCATTTGAGGGCTTTTTGAAGGAACAGTGTTGCTGCTAAGCATAGTGCAGAACAAACGTAGTAGTTGTGCCTTCTATTATGTTTTCCTGCAATAACCAACCTGTCATCTTCAAACATTTTGCATTATTTGGTCTGTAGGGCACTAATTTATGGACTTTTAAAATTAGTCATCTTTTCCTCTCTCAAATACCAGAAAAATATTTTTGTGTTTTGCACAGTGTGAAGATTCAGATGTTATTCATTCTAGCTTTTCTTTTCTACATTGAGAAACTTGACATTTTCCCAACATAGTCAAATTTGTATAATTTTAAGTTCTTGGTTAGCCTTACAAACAGATTGTTTACAGGAAATTTGCACCTGGAAAAAAGAATCCTTCTTGCTTTCAATATTTGGTCAATTAATGTCATGTTTTTTATTGTAATTTTAAAGAAGCCAATTATTACACTGTATCTGGGTTTCACTTTCTTGATGAGATGGAGATTCTGTTAACGAAACAAAAAGATGATCAAGGTAGTTTTCCCGCAGAAAAAGGTTGTCCACTTAATTTTATTGTTGTTTTTCTGTGCTGATGGATTGATATGAAGCTTCTGTTCACTTTGAATTTAGCTTAGTGCATGTGGTATTTATATATGTCAGTTGAGGTGATGGAGAAGACGTTTGCTGTGCAAATCTTTAAATTCTGTAAAGGTTTAAAGTTAGATTACATTTCACACATAAGTTTGCCTTAAGTTAAATTTTATCTATATTGTAAAAGAAGTATCTTGCTGGTGTGGTAATTTCGGAAAGTAAAGATAGTACAAAAAATGCATCTGAGTATGGCATTCAGTGAAAAATTTAAAATTATTATATTCCTGAAGACACTACTGCTAAAGATGCACAAATGAGAGAAAAAAAAATGTGTTTACAGGTGTTGCTAGTGAAAAGCAGAGAAGACTCCTATATAATTTGGAAATGGAACAAATGGCTAAAACAGCTAAAGCTCTTATGGAGGCAGTGAGCCACGTTCAGGCACCTTTTACTAGTGCAACACACCTGGAGCATGTAAGACCCATGTTTAAGGTGAGATACATGTTCAGATATTTACTTAGAATATCACTTAGTTTCTTAATACAAAATACTGACTGACAGGATTTGTTGAAAATAGTGAAGATATGTCTGCTATGTTTTGATAATTTTATAAGTTATTTAACTTGCTACAGGAAAGAAGAGGTTTTGAACGTCCTACATAATTTTCTTTTACCCTGGGACTTAAGGTTCTGTGCTGGCAGAAGCAGCACCTTGATATAATGGATGAGTTATGAGAAGCGTGTGGAAGGGACAAAAATATGAAGAGTGTTTAAAAACTTGAAATGATAAGGTTTTTATTTCAGGTGTAGAGGTATGGTCAAAACAACAGATTTATATAAGTGAGAAATTACTAATCCCAATTCATTGTTTGAGTCCCATCTGCTGCTTCTAAAGGGAGATTATTTCATTGCATTTTGGTGGAGCAATTGTCAGAACAAACTTCTGTCTAAATTTGTCTGTTGCAAATTAATATTTCAGAAAGACTAGGACTGTCATCTAGTTTTGGGGGAGTTAGCTTGAACCATTATTCTAAACACTTGTCTTCACTATTGTGTAGGTGCAAAGCTTTTGCATCCCAAATGCCTTTTCCATACCAGTGATTCACATTTGTAGATCTAGAGTATGTTCAGTAGTATTATGCCTCAGTATGCTATTGGATGTACTCTTTGGCATAACTAATTACGGTTAACTGCCACTGAAATAAATTACTGTGTGTGTAACGTGCTCTCATTTGCTGCCCTTGTGCAAGTAGTGGTCCTCATATGACCCCTTTGTGAACTCCTCCAGAAAGGTAAAGTCTCAGACTGCTACCATTACAATAAACAAATGGTTCCATGCAGTGGTGTGCTGGGAGGTCAGGTTGAGCTCAAGGCCTGGGCCCAAGAATCATAGAATCATTTAGGTTGGAAAAGACCTTTAAGATCACCAAGTCCAACCGTTAACCTAGTACTGCCAAGTCCGCAACTAAACCATGTCCCTAAGCACCACATCTACATGTGTCTTAAATACCTCCAGGGACGGCGACTCAGCCACTTCCCTGGGCAGCCTGTTCCAGTGCTTGACAACCCTTTTGGTGAAGAAATTTTCCCTAATATCCAATCTAAACCTCCCCTGGTGCAACTTGAGGCCGTTTCCTCTCATCCTATTGCTTGTTACTTGGGAGACAAGACCAACACCTACCTCGCTACAGCCTCCTTTCAGGGAGTTATAGAGAGCCATCAGGTCTCCCCTCAGCCTCCTTTTCTCCAGGCTAAACAACCCCAGTTCCCTCAGCTGCTCCTCATAAGACCTGTTCTCTAGACCCTTCACCAGTTTCGTTGCCCTTCTTTGGACACACACCCCTCAATGTCTTTGTTGTAGTGAGGGGCCCAAAACTGAACAGAGTGCTCAAGGTGCGGCCTCACCAGTGCCGAGTATGGCGGACGATCACCTCCCTGCTCCTGCTGTCCACACTGTTTCTGATGCAGGCCAGGATGCTGTTGGCCTTCTTGGCCACCTGGGCACACTGAGGATCTAGCTGTAATATTGCTGTCCATGAGGCAAACTTCAGAGTTCTTTATCGCCATATTAATGAAAGTAGGGTAGTACTAGTACTTGTACAGAATAACACTAAAGAAGCCCCTGATCTGCCTAAGATCTGCTTTCAGGTTATCAGGATGTCACTTAGCAGAGGTGTGCTGTACGTATTTCTCTCTGACTTTAAGGCTGAAATGGAATGATTTGCCTGCAAGCATCTGAAAAATTCATAGACTATTTTTCCTTAAAATACCAGCCCTATTACTCTATAACATTCCTGGCCTTTAATGTCTGAAAAGTACATTTGCAAAATCCATTTTCAAGGGAGTAAAATATGAAGCAGCAGAGTAAATTCACACCCTAAAGGTCTTTTGTGAAGGGGCTAAGAATTAGAAGTCATCTTACTCTTGAGGATGTTCATAAACTAATTAAAGTACTGAGGACAATATAATGTGTTGAACAGAGAGCTGTCTTCTCAAAAAAGGTGAGAACTGTGGAAATTAAATATTTAATTTCACATTTTTTATTTAGACTTTTTAATTTTTATTTCAGCAAAACTTTATAAATTTCTGGGTGTCTTTTTCACCCATTGACACCAGCATAAAAATTATCGTTATAACTATATTTACAGGTAGATCTGTTAAATGATTAAACCAGAACAAAAATTCACTTTACGCTCCCACCTAAGCAGCTGAAAATTGATTGTCTATTTTAGAGGCTTTTCACCTTTAGTGACAAAACAGTCTATTGTAAATAACAGCATAAATCTAGTTATGAAGCATATTATACAGATCTCTGAATAGTTCTTAAAGTATTTCAGTTTTGTGATTTTGAAGATTTTTTTTGGTTTCAGTAAAAATTAGGAGGGAGGGGAGGAGAAACATACACTTGTGGAACAGAGAATCATAGAATAGTTTGGTTTGGAAGGGACTTTTAAAGGTCATGCAACAGGGAATTAAGTCCTGAGTCTAGGAATTCATCTGATGCTTTTAATATCATCCCAGAGTTACAGTTTGGTGTGTCCAAGTGTTAAATGCTTTTCTGAGTTAGTGCTTTTGGAATTGCTGACTTCAATGAAACCAAAGCGCTGTGGTACATCATTTTATTATTAAATTAAGTGTGAAATCTGTTGCTCCCTGCTGTGCCTGTTGATTCTATATTTCGTCTCGGTTGACTTCAGGTACAATTATTTCTAAATCATTCTGGGGACCCTGGGGCTTCCTCTCCATAACCACATGTAGTTACAGCAGGATCCTCTGCATCTTCTGATGGGTTTTCCTGCTTCTGGAGAGGGAGCCTTGACCACAAGGACTGTCCTGCAATAACTTGCAGTTGAGTGTATTACACTCTTGGTCCCACCTAGGGCAAGAGCAATGGAAAACATCAACAGTGGCCTTAGATGCATAAGGGTGGAGGGCCGAGGGCAACAAAATGAAGAGCAGAGAGATCAAGGAAAGAGTCGTGTCCTGTCGCTTACTGTTGTTGTCTTATTCTACCATAATTTTAATGGAATTAATAATATTTGCTACCCTATTTTACCCTAGCTTCTCTTTGTTTTTTTCCCCTCTTCTGGTGTTATCAGGATGAACTTGTCCTATTTAAACACATACTTTTCATCGTAAAGGAATCTGTTATACACTGTGGTGGTTCTTGCAATAACTACAGACTCTGTTTCTCACTGTGCAAAGATAAAGGTTATTCCAGGAGTGCCAGAACTCCAATAGACAGCTAACTGACGTAGATTTGGGGATTGTTTTTTTCCAGCTATCTGAAGATGGTTGTGTGTGTTGGTTGCGGAGGGAGAGTGCTTCTGAGGGGAGCATCAGTCTGCATTACTTCTGTCCTATTCTATGTCTCATGTCTATTCTATTCCACTTCCTTTTTGGCAAAAAGCAACTTCAAGGTTAATGATGTGAGTTAAGGATGGAATTTACACTTTAGCAAGATGTTGAAACTGTAACATTCCCTTCAAGTACTAACTGCTCCTAATGTAGCTTTTATTTTGCATATGTTCCAGTTGGCATGGACACCTTTTCTAGCTGCATTCAGTGTGGGTCTGCAGGACTGTGATGACACAGAAGTCGCCTCTCTCTGTTTGGAGGGTATACGATGTGCAATCAGGATTGCTTGCATTTTCAACATTCAGGTAAAAAATTCAAGATTGAGACAATACTTTGATTTATGTACCAGCAAAATGCTATTGGGGTTCTAAGAGTCCTTGTTGCTGAAGCTGTGCAGTGCAATACCTAGAGGCTGCCTGCTTCTGCAATTACTACTTCATCTGATATTTCACTGGAAGTGTTTTAAAGTGACCTTTATTTTTCCTGGTGTTTTGTAGTAAGTGCTGCTGTGCCAATGTGCTGAATTTTTGTTTCCCCACAAATTGACTACTTTTGTGTCAAAGTACTTTCTTTCTAGCTTTATTAAAGGCTATTTAGCTTTGTTGTGATGTTTCATAAAATGAGTCTTTCTATCCGGTTTCATAAGTAAAATCGTATCTCTGTGAACTGTGTTTGAAATACTGTTCTCAACTTCAGAGAGATTATACTAATCTGAGACTTCTATAATTGGATACCATTTTAACAGTTAAGGCACTGGAAATGTCATTCCTGATGTAATGCATGAATGTATCTTGCATTAAGCACAATGCCAAGAATTCCAGACTGTCTGGCTCCAGAGGGTAATTCTGATTAAACTTGGGTGGAGTTTTTTGCCTTTTTTTTTTTAATTTTAAAATCATTGCTAGTGAACATACTATTGTGTTATTGTAGATTATTAGTTAATAAATGGACTGCTGATCTGCATAAGTCCGTTGTAGGGATAGCTGAAGAGAGGGGCAAGCAAAATTCATATGTTTGACATGATGTTATTTGATGTGTACGTTGAAAACATTAAAAAAAAAAACACACTCAAAAACCCCACAAGTTTGTAAGACTAACTTTAAGTAAAAACTGGTGAATTTTGATATGGTAATGAATGCTTGGCTTCCCACTCCCCTTGCACTTGTATTTAGCAAATTAGATAACTTTTTATCACTAACATGGAAAGGCACATTGGGACCTCTGATACACCTGCTCTGAAAAGCCCATTTGAGATCACGTATGGTTTTCTTCCTCTGTCTTTCTACTTCATTCCCCCTCCATGTGCCCCCACCCCTGAACTGAACAGACTTAAAAATTTGATTAAGAAAGCCTTCCCTGGAGCCTGCAGCTGTTTAATGAAATTCACATTCCTGTTATTTTTGTTTCTAAGCTGCAAAAGTGGAACTGGTACAAATATCAGTTGCAGCAGCTGCAGAGGTTAGCTCCCAGTCCTGCAATGGTCTGCCTTGGGTGGGGAGGACAAGGATACTTTTGCCTTAAGATCTCCATTCTCTGAGAACGTACCAGAATCAGTCATACCCTTCCATTGGCTTGGGAGAAACTTGACTGAACTGGAGGTGTTTCAAAAACCACATTTCTACTTGCTGAAATTTAACTTGTTTTTGTATTTTCAGTATAAGTGATATTCCTTTTTCATTTCCTATGGGAATTCTGTTTTGTTGATATCATTGAAAACAGTACTGCTTTGTTGATGATTTCAACCAAGTTACAGGGTGATTCCATTGCACAAGACCCTGATTAGATGGCAGGGGTTTCTGATTTCAAATGCCAGATAGTTCTGGTGGTTTGAAGGAGACTGACAAATCTGTATTTGAGCTGACTTAAGGGATCTTTTCTGTTAGAAGCAGGTTTTTCCTTTTGTGCTTAACTGGTGCTGGCAACTTTTATTTCATTGGATAAACATACTGAAGTTAAGGTTGGTGTGCAAGAACAGTTAACATTACTTTACATACCTTGAGAGATAATGGAGGGAGCTGGAGGCTTTTAGTTTTAAGAAAATTTCCACATTACACAATATAGTTTAAGCTATACATGCTCACCTCTGAAACCTCAATTAAAGATTCTGGATTTAATTATTTACGCTTTCAATCTTACACTGTCACACAGTCTGGCTTTTGTCTTTAAGTGTCTGGGACAAGATATGCATCAAAAGGATGTACTTAATTTGCTTATATCATCTGGTTTTACTTTCTGGTTGATGGACACATTGTAATCAGTTGTTATCTGTTCATGAGAGATCTGACGAGTTTCCTTTGGTTTATAGATACCCTATACATAAAAATCAGGTACCTACCTGTGGAACATTCTTCTTTGTGACATTGATTTCATCTGGCTAGATGCTACATCACTTGCTGTTTACCCACCCATGACAGTGTCGCCTCACAAGCTTCTGAGGTGCTCCAAACAGCATTGATTAAGTCAAATATGTTTTGAGCAGTTTGTGAAATTGACAAATCATGCCTTTTAGGTACATTATTTAGATTCTGTTGCCAAAAGAATCCTACTGCTTGGGAGAGTTTGATAAGGCAGCATTTTCGGAGTAGGCCCAGGTATAGTACAAGAATATTAAAAGCTTAGCTAAGATGCCATATTTCTTCTGAAACAGCATCCTGTTTCCCTAAAAAAGCCCCCCAGAAGTCCAAAAAGACCAAACCCAGAAACCTAACAGCAACCTATGTGTTCAGTGCTGTCAGACATTACATTTCATGTTCCTGAATAGAGGGAACCAGATTGTATCCCACAGCTTACTACAGAAGAGCAACAGATATTTTCACTATGTAGCATACTTTGGAAATTCAGTTCAAGGAGGAGACAGGAAACAATATAGTTGCTGAAATAATGCAGATTGTACTAAGAACAAGAAACTGAGAAAATACTTATAAGACTTTTTTTTTCTCCCATTTTAGCTTGAAAGAGATGCCTATGTGCAAGCGTTAGCAAGATTTACGTTACTTACAGTGAGTTCTGGTATTACTGAAATGAAGCAGAAGAATATTGACACAATTAAAACTCTCATCACAGTGGCTCATACAGATGGAAACTATTTAGGAAATTCCTGGCATGAGGTACAGGAGTCATTCGTACTTAAACTGTAAGAAAGCGCGTGTACTGATTTTGAACACAGTAGTGTACTTGTTTGTGAATAAATACAGTGGGTTTTGGATAAGTGCCGAATATATACTTTTGTACATACATTATGTAGAATTGCGTATTATGCAGCCAATCAAAGTAGCAAACCATGTCCAAGTGAGAAATAAAATTGAGAGACTACTCTGATAGTATTTAAATTCATATTAATTTTAGAAGAACAGAAATACTTGTCTGACCTTGAGTGTTTAGAATTTTTTTTTTCTTCTGAAGACCTGCCTTGAATTTTTTAATTTATTTTATTTTCTTACTATTTTAAACTGCTTTTTGGTGATAAACAACTTTATTCTCTGGAATAGATTCTGAAATGTATCAGTCAACTTGAACTGGCACAGTTAATAGGAACTGGAGTGAAACCTCGCTACATCTCAGGGACAGTGCGTGGCAGGGAAGGTTCTTTTACTGGAACAAAAGATCAGGCACCTGATGAATTTGTGGGACTGGGACTGGGTAAGTAATGCAAATATGAAGTATTTAATTTAACTGGATTTGTTCAGACTGGTATTAAAGTTTGTCTTTAGATTTCATTATTGTTGACTATGAGGTTTGGGGACAAGACCAGGAAGTAGTCCTTGTAAAACTGTCTTAGGCTTTGAATTAGACCTATTCCTATTTCTGAATTATTTGTTTTGCTCTGTTAAGTATTAGTGCTAGGATGGGAGAGTGGGAAACATAAGAAAATGGTGCATTATTTATTTCTATTAAAATGTAGCTGACCAAGTACGAATGGACTGCTGATGGCGTGACCAGATTTAATATTGCAACGTTAGTGTAGCAAGTATTTTACCAAACAGACAAGTTTTAGTGTAAGTTAAGTATCCTGTTACCAAATTTTGCGAAAAATACACAGTATTCAAACCACATGGGAGATTACTTCAGCTTAAATTCTGAAAATCTGTTTCCTCCTGTTTTGGTTACTTTGGTACCGAATAAGTGCCCTTTTTAGGTTGGTCTGAGAGCCAAAATTTACTCCATTAATAAGATGATGTTTCCTATGTTCCTAGAAAAGTATAGCATACCAGCCTTACCTTAAATTATCTTCGAAAGGCTGATTTTAGGTTTGAGATTTCTTTAATAGGAACACAGTTAAAGACATGCATATTAGGAAACTGTGGAAGCATCAGGGAAGTATATATAACTCCATTTAACTGTTAGAAAATTTCAATTTTAGTGTGATGCTTACTATCTCCTGCCTTTTGAACAACTTTACCCACAGCCAAGCAAAAGCTCTGTGTTCCCTCAATTTTTCATGTACTTCTTTACTTTTAAAATTTTTGTTGTTGTTGTTTAATTTTTTTTAAAGTAATGATTAATTTACTAGTTTCCCTGATCTTAGCCCTCAACCAATCCTAATCTTCTGGCTTTGTGTTCTCCTCAGACAATTTTTCTTACTCTGCAGTCAGTCTTTTTCTTTCCATTCTGCTCTCCTTTGGCCTGCCTCTATGTACTCCCTTCACCTTGCCAAGAGCTGCTGAAGGGAAATCTTATGCCTGGAAATTAATGCATCTGCCAACATCTCATATACTGAGCTCTTCCTGCCCTTCTAATATGCATCCTCCAGTTTTAGTGTTCCCCGGTGACCTATCCAACTTTGCTGTTTACAAATGCTGGCAGTTTCTCTACGCTGAAGTGACTGGCTTTTAAAAATTTTAAGTCCTAATAGCTCAAGAATGTAAACTGTAGTCAGATGTCTCAAATCATACTTGCTAGTTGTCGGTGTAGATCCAGCTCATAAAGGCTTTTTTTCCCCTCTGTCAACTACGTTTCTAAGGAAAATAGTCTGTGCCCAAATGCATAAAATGTTTCTCTCAGAATTGAATTTCTGGAATGCTTGTTACAGTGCACATACGGAAAATTGACTTTTTCTTGTTCTAAAACCACTCTTACAGGAAAATGCCGCACTCAAAGGAATTTGGGTTTCATGCACTTGGGGGCTCCTAAAACATAATCATTTTCTCAACTGTTCTAGTTTTTTCGCTCTTCTCCACAAATCCCGTGTTGCAGATACTTTAGTTTTCTTCCTATGATAATTCCGAAGTATCCTGTGGAACTATGGCTTTTCAGCAACCTTCCTATAAATCTAAATTCCTGTGAAGGACCCATAGTGCATATTTCCATATATATAGAGACACAGTTTACAGGAAAATAGTTGTTTAGTTAGAGTAACTAACTGTCACTGTCTGGTGACACAGAAGCTTCATCTTTCAACCCTACTTGCAAAATCAGACATGCATAAGCAGCAGCATTCACTCTTCTTGCTGAAGTTAGAAGTGAGTGTTTTTAAAAACAAACCAAACCTACCCCAAAACCCCCTTTGCTCATTTACTGCCTGAAAAGAACTCGGGTCTGGCTCTTCAGACATCTACATTTGAATGTCTTCATCACTCTTGCGTTATCTTCCTGCTGTGGCCCTTTGTTTTATTCAGAAACCCAAGGCATCACAAGCATGTGGGTTGTAAAAGTAAACGAATAACATCTATTCCTTTGCTGCTTTGGTAGGAATGTTGTCTTACCTGGACTTGTAACTGTGAAGTTCAGCTTGCATCTACTCTAGTTTCTACTCATGAAGTTGGAAGACAAAACCTGCTGCTGGGAGTAGGTCGTAGCCAAAGGGTACTACTTAGGTAACCAGAAATCCTCTTTGGACAATGGAAATACAAATAATCAGGTTTTTGTAAAGCAGTATTTTATAGGTGACTCTGTTTCATTGTAAATGATCTCATAAATCTGCTGTTTGTTTAGGTTTTCCCACTTTGATTATAAATCCTACCATAACAAGGAATTCTCATGTAAATTGGCAGAGTTGGTTAGGGTTGCCTGACTTTTTGAAAATAGCCCTTCAAATTCACTTCAGAAAGCTGCTCATTCGATATGTTTCCTAGCTGATGCGTTACCAAGATTCAAGCTAATTGATACTGGCAGCTTGTGTTGCTTACAAGAGAAGGCTTGATCAAACCCAACAGTATCAGAAGTTGCTGAAATCCTATAATAAGGTTACATATGTGTGTACAGAAAGGTTACTCCATAAATGTCTTAGAAAAACACTTCAAATAGGTCAGTTTATCCAGATTTGACAGCCAGTCATCTCCAGCCACCTCTAAGTATGCAAGGCTTAAAGACAGGCTTTTGGGAGGCAGTCTGAAACATGAGAACTTTTTTTGTCTCTGCCAAGCTCTGAGAACAGAACTGCTGGCCTTCTTTCAGTCTTCTGTTCTCCCCTATCTTTCTGGTAGGCTGCCTAAGAAAAAAACCTAAATACAGGGTAAGTGGAATTACCCAGAACAGTTGCAAGATTCCTGCTTTTCTTTTTCTTTTTTTTTTTTTTTGATGGGGAATGGAGTGGGACTTAGAGATTGCCAGAAATTTCAGAAATTTGCTCAGTGTGAAGTTAGCATTTTCTTAACATGAGCTCTCCCAGGTGTCGGTTACAGTTCCTAGCTTACAAAATAAATACTGCTTTTTTTATTTCTCACTGTTGTTAGGTGATAATTTTGCTGTACGTGAGATACAGCTTTGAGATGGAGTTTTGATGGGAGTTCTTCCCTGTGAATGATTAAAAAGAAAAGCTATCAGGACGGATTTACTTGCTGCTAATAAATTGTGAAAGTTCTCCTCTGTGCAGTATTCTCTATTGTATGTTGTGTATTTTCCGTAGCAGAATCACCAAAGATCCATTGAAAGAATGGAGAGAAAAAGGTGGTTCTTGTGATTTTGACTTTTTTTTTCCACTTGTATCTATCATACAGTTGTTTCAAATGTAGGACTAATAGAGTTTATACACAGATAGAGAATCTAAAGAATAAGGACTTAGACCAGCGCGCAACTGTTCACTGAGATGCCCAGCTCATGCAAGGGAAATTAATAACGTACTTGTCTCTTTTTGTGAATTAGATGTATATTTTATTATAGTGGTAGTGGCATGACTTCTCTTCCTCTTTCTTCCCAGCACTTTTTGTTATCTCTTACTCATTTTTCAAATTTTATTCATTGTAGTTGGCGGAAACGTGGATTGGAAGCAGATAGCAAGTATTCAGGAATCCATTGGTGAAACTAGCTCCCAAAGTGTTGTCGTTGCTGTAGACAGGTATTGTATTAAATTTGCTGTTGCCACCTCCAAGCTTTTTAAGCAACGTTTTAATACCCTATGCTAATAATAGGACATTATTAGTTTAGCCCTATTTCAAAAAACTACGTAAGTATTACCATATTAAAGTGCTTTTCAGTTTTGTGGGTGTTTTCCTCTTTTTTTTATGAAGCAGAACTATTTTTGCAAGAAGTCACAGAACAAAGATCAGGCAAGAAGCCTTTTTACTGAGATAAAATTATTACAGAATGAAGACTGCTGTACTGACCGGTGGATCTTGATTTGCTATATATAGTAACATATAACAAATCTTATTTTGCCTTAGTACAGGAAGCATTATTAACAGACCCTTTTTCTCCCAAATGTTATTACTGACTCCTGCTTTCCTCTAGGTTACGTAGATGTTGTCTGAAATGACCAAAATTATTATTCCAGTCTTCCTTTCTATGAATCATATCTGTCATAACTGGATTTGATCAGGCATAATACAGATCATAAATATTCCCTGTTTACGTCATAAAGTACTGATCAGACTGAAGTGTTAATGGATCTCACGCTCTCAGCATATAAGAATTCAGAAAACATGATTTTCCTAATGGTTGTCAAAAATTATGATCTCAAAGGGTTAGCATTCTGAAGGCTTACAAGCATTTCTGTGATTGAGTATAGGCAGCAGTTCAGTGAGAGTTGCCTTGCAGTAAAATCACATCAAGCGAACTGGAGGCTTAATGTCAAGCACCTAATAGCTCTTTAGGTTTGCAGTATTTCTACCCACTTCGTAACGGGAAGTGTTTCAACTCTCTTTGTCAAGGCGAATATGAATTGTGCTCACTGGAGAAGTTTGACTTCTGTATTTGGAACAAGGCTGAGTATATAAATTACTGGCACTATTCATCAGTCACTGTCAATGAGTTGACAGTGTTAGAAGCAATGCTGACCTCCCACTCTCCATGCATGCTTATGGGAGTTATTTTTAAATATTAGAAATAATGGAAATATTTCTCATTTTATTTTCAAAGCTCAGTATTTTGCAACAATTACTAATTGTTTTTTAGTAAAGAAGTCGGGGGTGTCTATATGTATTATTAAAAAAAAATCTTAAATACATGTTTACTACATGATTTTTAAAAAATTGTAACCATGTCTTAAAAATGCACTTCACAGAATATTTACGGGATCAACAAGGTTGGATGGAAATGCTATTGGTAGGTTTTATCTTCCCCTCTCCCGCTGTAAAACTACAAAGCAACTTTGTCTTAAACCTTGGAAAAATATTGCATTAAAATCTGTGGTCATTTAACAGTGGATTTCGTTCGCTGGCTTTGTGCTGTATCTATGGATGAACTGTTGTCTGCTACCCACCCTCGAATGTTTAGTCTGCAGAAGATAGTTGAGATTTCTTACTACAACATGGGCCGGATAAGGCTACAGTGGTCTAGAATCTGGGAAGTTATTGGAGATCATTTTAATAAGGTATCCTTGTTAATGATTACACTGCATGCTCCTCGCATTATCGATACAAATAAATTTTATTTAGAGATTTGTTGGAAATGGCGTGTGCTCATCTGAATTATCCTAGTTTTTCTGTCCAGCTGTATAAGTAGCTTAAAAGACAGCAAAAATTGTGAAGCTGGAAAGGCCTGCAAGAAGGCAGAGGTACACAAGATAATACATGTAAAACCAGGAGTAGACACTAAGTTATTTGTCATGACCTGGGTCTAGAACTGACTGCCCTTAGTTATGTGCTCTCATTTTTTTGGGGTGTTTTATGAAGCTTGGGATAAGAGGTTGTTTTCTGTTCAAGTCTGAATTGACTATTTATCAGGTGAATATTTGACATGCATGGTACAGCTTGTTGAAATCTTTGTAGACAGCTTGCTTATTTTTAGAAAATGTTAAATGCTAGAATGTATAGTGTGAAAAATAGCTGAAATTGGTTAAGGATTACTGAACTGCATTAACAATGTGGTTTATGGAATTGGCTACTGTTTAATTTGGTTAATTTTCCAGTACTGCTTAGTTCTCCGTTATCGAATGGGAAGCAGCTTGAGCTGAATCCATAAAAATTCTGATGCAAGCTGACTGTGCGTTTCTATTCTACGTTATCAGGTTGGCTGCAATCCCAATGAAGATGTAGCTATTTTTGCAGTGGACTCATTAAGGCAATTATCAATGAAGTTCTTAGAAAAAGGAGAACTTGCTAATTTCCGATTCCAGAAGGACTTCCTAAGACCATTTGAACATATCATGAAGAGAAACAGGTAATAACATACAATTAACGGAATCGCCTAAGATCGTAAGCACCGACTTTTGCAATTAATGTTTCACATTGCTTTTGTAAAGTCAGTTGCTGGAGAATTATACTGTTCTAATTGATTATGTAATTTAGTTTAAACAATTACTGTTTATTATCTTAATTTAGGTCTCCTACTATTCGAGACATGGTTGTACGGTGTATTGCACAGATGGTGAATTCCCAGGCTGCTAACATTCGTTCTGGCTGGAAAAACATTTTTTCAGTATTTCATCTGGCAGCCTCAGATCAGGATGAAAGTATAGTGGAACTTGCATTCCAGACTACAGGGCACATTGTCAGTAAGTATTGACGATATTCAGACATCATGAAAGTGGATGTGACTCCAGAGACTGAGATTTGTTTATCTTTTGGCTCTACAGCCTGCATAGTAAAGCCCGCTTTATGCTTTAAAACCAAGGTTTTACACTTTTCAACCAATCTTCTGGGAAAATATTTATGAAAATAATTCAGTAAGATTATAGTTATCTGTCTGTCTGTATGCGTCTTCAAAAAAAATTATGTTCATAGCATCTTGTAGTAAAACAAGTCAAGTCTTAGATAATTTTACTTAATGTGTACATTTTTACGTCAGTGAAGATTCTTTTTTTTTTTTCCTCTCCAAAAAAAAATTATGGTGTAGTCATTTTACTGTTATGTTGTTTGTTTATCTTTTTCCTTCTTTCCGAATTGTGCTTGTCTATGGCCCTGTTCAGGGCAAAGTGCTGACCCTGGTGGCACTATGAAGTTGGGTTGTTTTTCTCCCCTTCCCATTCTAGTCTAGATCTCAGACTTGAAGTGATAAGGGATCTCTTAATTGTGTCTCAACCTCTGCAAGTTCCTAAAACTTTTTCAGCATTGATGAAGAATATTTTTTTTTCCTCAAAAGTGACTATTTAAAGCCAAGGCAACAGGACCATATTGCTGAGGAAGTCCTTTTGTAGACGTAACTCCATGTTTTATGTAGCTCTTCAGCTCTGATCACCCAGACTAGTGTTAAGCAGTAAGCCTATTGCTCCCTTCTTGCTTAACTTTTAGATTTCCCTCCTTTAGACTAGAAGCTACCTTGATTTATTTTAAACACTTACTTTACTGACAAAATAGAATGCCCTCTAGGTGATTTGGGGGTGGGAGGCACACATGAGTTAAGCATTCATTTCTTAGTTTTTATTAGTACTCAAGCATTTGACAGCACCAATCAATGAACCAGTCTCTCGTGACTTCTGTTACAATCAGTTCATATTAGAATTAATAAATTTTAAAGCATGACACTTTTTTTCTTCTTCTGTTCACACTTTTCTCCCAGCAATTGTGTTTGAAAAACACTTTCCAGCAACCATAGATTCTTTCCAGGATGCAGTAAAGTGCTTGTCTGAATTTGCCTGCAATGCAGCATTTCCAGATACCAGTATGGAAGCGATCCGCCTCATTCGCCACTGTGCAAAATATGTATCTGATAGACCTCAGGTATAGTCTGTATTAACTAAATTATAAGTGCTTTAATCAAACAGTGGTTTTATAAAGTAAAAAAAAGTACGCTAATCTTACTGGCTTCCCTTCAAGTTTCAGAGATTAATGAGAAATGTACTTTATTCAGAAGCAATAAGAGTATAAAATGCCACAGGCTTTCAAAGTATCAGCAATTCTTTTCTTTTTTTTTGTCTTGTGTTTCCCTCCTGCCCATCCCCATCCACCCAGGTCAGCTGGTGGCTCACTTTCCAAAGAGCCGCTGGAAACCAGTGAATCTCAGGATCTACTCTCTGCTAAGGTGTTGTGAAGAATGGATAATGACATAAGCAGAAATGCTTGAGATTCTCAAAGCGTTATGGTAGATCCTCACTTTGAATGGTGTCTCTGTAGAAAGAGAGTGAGAGACTCAGACTGAACTGCACACAAAAGCTGATGCTTGAATGTATCATCTTATTGTTTTAGTTTATTTTTCATAATATACTAAGCGTTACTTTGCAAAGTACTTCATCTTCTCATTTGGATCTCAGTATTTTGATTGCCAGCTCACCTGAGGTATCCAGGTGTAATACTAGTACAGCAGAGATTGTTATTTACAGTCCAACTTGTGTTTTATTCTGAAGAATCTAACTCCTATGATTCTGTATAACCCTGTGTTTTCTTCTACAGGCATTCAAGGAATACACAAGCGATGATATGAATGTAGCTCCTGAAGACAGAGTGTGGGTGCGAGGATGGTTCCCAATTCTGTTTGAGTTGTCCTGTATCATCAATAGATGCAAATTAGATGTAAGAACCAGGTAACAATCAGTATTTGTAATTCAAATTTTGAAAGGCTTACTTTACACTTCTGAAATAAACTCTCATAGTAAACTTAACCATTGTAAAATGACTTACATATTTAATGTAGGTGATATCACACCAGACTTTTTAAAAGCACCTTCTAAATCGATGCTGGCATCTAAAGAGCGCAGATATTAAATCTGTGTTCTTTACATATGAAACATTTATCTTCCGTTATAATAAATACTGAAGTTAGGTGGTTGTGATTACGTTATGTTAAATAGATTATACTTCTTTAAATGTACAAATGGAGCCTGTTTAGGATGAATAGCCATGAAATCGCAAAGATAAGAACTATTTAAGTAGTTCATTTAAAAATAAATTAAAGCTTAAGTAAATTAAAGTCAAGTGACTGTTTTCCGTTTATTGTAGAACCTGTAAGCTATTTAAAACAGCACAACTCCACTTAGTCAGGTGCAATGGGCACAGTTTATGCCTAGAACACAGTAAAATGTAAAAGTCAGCTTCTGACTTTCCTAACATATAAGAAACAAGCAAGATTTTAGTGGTCAATATGCATTAAATCCCCCCTTCCTTTTTTTTTTTTAGAGAAGCATAATTTGGATTAATATGCAGATCTGTATTTTTCCAGTGGCAATACTGATCCTGTCTATTCACTAGTAAATACAACTATATGATATTTGATTCCATTATATGACCCTGTTACTTACTCCATTTTAGTGATATGTCATAGTTGACCTGGTGTTGTGGTTTAACCCCAGCCAGCAACTCAACGTGGGAGTGGAATGGGAGAAAGAACCGGAAGGGTAAAAGTGAGAAAACCCATGGGCTGAGATAAGAACAGTTTAATAATTGAAATAAGATATAATAATACTAATAATAATTGTAATGACAAGGGAAATAGCAAAAAGATGAATAAAACCCCAGAAAAACAAGTGATACAAATGAAGTAAATGAAAAATCAGTTTATATGCTGATCATGATGTCATACGGTATGGAATATCCCTTTGGCCAGTTGGGGTCAGCTGTTCTGGTTGTGTCCCCTCCCAGCTTCTTGTGCACCTCCAGCCTTCTTTGCTGGCAGGCCATGAGCAGCTGAAAAGTCTTTGGCTTAGTGTGAGCATTACTTAGCAACAATTAAAACATCAGTGTGTTACCAACATTATTTTCATCCTAAATCCAAAACACAGCACTATACCACCTACTAAGGTGAAAATTAGCTCTATTCCAGCTGAAACCAGGACACCTGGGTAAGCCTCGTGTCACATTTCTGGTTTTGCTCTGTTCAAAACGTATAAAAAGCTCCATGCAATGAGCAGGTTTTGGTTTAGTGGACTGCAACAGCAAAATGCTGTTGGAATCTTGTTCTGGTTTTAATTAAAACTCATGACCCTGGTCCTGCCTACCTTCCTGTGTCTTGCCCTTGGTAGTTACTTCGAGAATTTTAAAACCGGTGGTTTACTGGTCCGATTCCAGAAATGGTTGAAAAAGCAAAGCTGTACTCTGATTTCATGTAAAACCTACTTATTTTCCTTGAATACGGCTTTTCCCTTATGAATTGTATTCTGTTGCAGTTCTCATGCTAAATATTAGAGGCTGTGTGTAAATCATTTTAAATTTACACATCTACAAGCGAGCTGTGCATCTGGACTCCGTTTGTAGCTGGTGAAGATTAATACTTATTTCTAGACCACTGTATTTCTTACCTGGAACTACGTGTTCCTTTATTTTTTGTGGTCCTTTATAAAGAAGTTGTTTTCTTACTTTAATTTGCAATTACCACAGCTCTCATAAGTATTTTCTGGCTATTGCCTGTGACCTTTTTAAACAAACTAATTTTCTACTTAATTTTGGTGTACTAGTGTGACTTATCCACATCAGATCAATGTATGATGTTCTTAACGGTGCTTGAGGTTGTTGTTGTTGCAGTTGGGCATTTTTGGTTTAGTGCCTGTATTTGTGTAACTCTAAATGTATGTTGCGCTCCCTTCGTTTCAGGGGCTTAACAGTGATGTTTGAAATAATGAAGACATACGGCCATACTTACGAAAAACACTGGTGGCAAGATTTGTTTCGGATTGTCTTCAGGATATTTGACAACATGAAACTACCAGAACAGCAGACTGAGGTGAAGGAAGTGGGGGAGGATAATTTCTGTGAGATCTATATTTACAGTAGAAAACCTGATTAGTAATATAGCTTACCAGGTAACGTGAGGGACGCCTCAAAACTTAAATCGTTGACCTGTGGTCTAGTAACCTCACTTTGTTTTATTAAAATTCTGTTGGAGGTATTGTCACTTCTCTCTTTTTTTTTTTTTTTTTTTTTTTTTAAACCATGTGTGTAAAAGGCCTAGTAGTTTATGCTATGAACAATAGCCCAAAATGCAGCATACCTAGATTGGTAAGAACAACTGCAGCTAGTACACATGATTTCTGGAGTCTGACACACATCATTTCCTGGCAACATGCTCAATGAAATGAGGCTTGTAGTCAGCAGTGAAGTCACAATTTGAAGAAATAAGTTCCGCTTCACTTGGTGGTAAACCATTGAGCTAGGGTTCGACACTAAGTTTAATGTCAAAGTCAGTATCTCATGATGGTAGGTGCTTGCCAGTCCTATAATCTGGTCACTAAGAATAGTTGTTTATCTGTTTCTGTTGTTTTTTAAACCTTCTAGTTAGTAAAGCAGAAGTTGGGGCTCCAACTTTTGGGGATTTTGAGATATAGAAAGGAATTTCATGTCACTATAAAGCAATTCAAATGGGGTAAATAAGTATCTGCATCTGCCTGCAGGAATGTGCATCCTAAAACTTTCACCTTAAACAAAGTTGTAACTTTTTTTTCCTTCTCCCTCCTAGAAAGCTGAGTGGATGACAACTACTTGCAACCATGCACTTTATGCAATATGTGATGTATTCACACAGTATTTAGAAGTACTTAGTGATGTTCTTTTGGATGATATATTTGCACAGCTGTACTGGTGTGTGCAGCAAGGTAGGACCATACTAAATTATCTGAAACAATGTTAACATTTTACTGTGTACAATGTGAATAAACAAATGCACTGTTTGTCTTTTCCAGACAATGAACAACTGGCACGGTCTGGTACAAACTGTTTGGAGAATGTTGTCATCCTAAATGGTGAAAAGTTTACCCTAGAAATCTGGGATAAAACTTGTACTTGCATGCTGGATATTTTCAAAACTACAATCCCTCATGCGTAAGATGACTGTTAATACTTATACTTGGTAAAATAGTTTAGCTAGATGACTTACTGATTTCAAACTGTTAGATACCTAATAGGTGGGGTGAACAAAAAGCTGGTATGTGTGGACTAAATAAAAGCAAATTTTCTTGGAACATGATGATAAATTAGGCGCTATATATACTACTTCTATGTGGTAAACGATTAGAAACTAGAAATACCATGAGGGATAAGCCAAAAAAACACCCCAACCCAAAACTGTAACTTGATTCAATTTTAAAAGACTAGATTTTTGTGGTAATTTTCTTTTTGTAATAGAAGATGCTATTGATACACAGAGTTTGAAGTTTGTGAATAGATGTGAAGCTTTTTCCACAAAATACTAAAGTACTGCAACAATCTTACAGATTTAAGACTGTGGTTGATGGGTTAACTTCCATCATATGTTTCTATGAATCCTAATCCTTTTATGAAAATTATCTTGCATATTTAGTAACCGTCTTTCCCTTCATGTTACAACTCTTTGTGAAGTTTCTTGGAACAAAACTGTACTCTTCTGAGTAGTATGTTGTATATATATACGTCATAAAGCAGAATAACCAGAAATCATATCCAGCATCATACCAAAGATGAGGGGGTTTTTTTCCCCCCCCTACCCTACCAACACTGAGGTGAAATATTGCTTATTCTCAGATCTGATAGTCTTAATGTTGAACTGTCATGTTATTACTTGTCTTATGTCTGTCAACTAGCTCACAGCGTTTGCTTCTGAGCATCACCTAGTTCAGGTCTGAAGAAAACTGAAGCAAAAGGGAATCTTCTGCACTCCAGCCTTTCCTTAACTTTAGGGTTATGTATCAGATAGCACTGTAAGAGAGCTTCGTTCATGCTTAAAAGATAAGTTAGTCCATCTGTCACCACCTCACCCACTTTTGTATGTGAATAGGTATGAATTAATTGCATCCAAAAAATAATTCTAAAATAAAGCTGAAACATCTGGGACCTAGCAAGATCATTTTTTTTTTTGCGCATTTTAGTATCTGCCAAAACCAAAATTTGAAACCAAATCTCTGGATATAAAAGTCCAATTGAATGAGCCCTAACTTCTTGTGTCCCATACTTGGCAAAACTTTGAAGTGAACGCTCACTGGCAGAGCATTTGCTTTGGTTTCCACATAGGATCAAAACTGAAGTTTCTGGGTATTCTTATAGTTGAATATTAAAAGCTTTTCTAGAAGTAGCGTTTTGGATATCTTAATATTGAGACACATTCAAAATACTCTTGTTGTCTGTAGCTACATCCAATTTGAAATACGTGTATTATTCCCTTTGATGCTTATGACACTTCAACTTGGTTATTTTTCCTAGGAGAGTATGTGACTTCTCCCACAGATCTCCATTCTTTACTTCCCATCTCTTTTTTTTTAATCTTTCTGTGCCTTCTTTGAGAACTTCATTATAGTGTTCTTTCTTAGATTTCTCAGTCATTCCCAACTTTTGCAGGGTAGAGTAAATCTTAATTGGATTTTATCTGAGAGTAATCCCTTGAGCATATGTCATCAGTCCCCTTTCCCATGGTGAAAGTATGTTTGGTCTTCTCCAGACACTTGTTGGGTGACACAGAACTGCTCAAAACAGTCTTTTCACTTTGACCATATTTGATTAAAGCTGAAGTTTTTTAGATGGGTAAGAAAAATTGTGATAACAGTATGCAGGTATTTGTTCGTATTTTTAATGGAGACTTCGTACTAATTTTTTTCCATCTCTTTCTGAGCCCTGGGAGGATACTTTCTCCCTCTGTACAGCTCCTATTTTTCCTCTTTTTTATGGAATCTGGTTCTTTTTCTGTGACTTCTGGTTTGGCTGGCATTTCAGATTTGTATTTCTTAATCCCTCTATTAACCTTATTGATGCAGCAGAGCTTTTTCTGTCCTCCCAGCCTTAATTTTTTTCTTTTTTTTTTGACAACACGCTTTGAATACCCAGCCTGTTGTGGAGGCTGCCCCCGTACTTAGAGAAGGCAGCAAATGCTCTTTTTACCTTTGTTTTCCCATGTCTGGAAGTAGCACAATAGTTAATGTTAAAATGAAGACAGTGACAACAGAGACAAACCGCACAGTGGTACACATGAAAGTTTTATGGGCAAGTGCTTTATTGCTAATTGTCTTGAAATACTCTGATGCTATGAATCTCTGGAGCGTAAAGTATCTTCTGGCAAGGTTTTTTATAATCTGATCAGGTTGGGGATATTCATCTGATCAGGTCTTTTTTATCATTCATATAAAGCATCTTCCAGGTATTGTGTAACTTCTTCAATTTAAGAGTTGCAGCATTGGCCGCAGGAGTTTTTAGTTGCAGTACTAGCCTCTGCTGGTTCCTGGCAAGTTACCTTTTTGCAAAGAGAGGTTATCATATTATTTCCTTGCTTGGAAAACTTGTACTAGAATATTTCCTCAGCCACTAATTTCAACAAGAATCACTTGCTAGAAAAGCCCAAACTGTACTCGCACCAAGCTTCCACAGAATCACTGAGGTGTTGATACCTGAAGGTACTAACACAGAATCATACAGAATGGCTGAGGTTGGAAGGGTCTCTGGAGGTCATCTGGTTCGGCCTTGCCTGCTCAAGCGTTGGCCACCCAGAGCAGTTTCCCTAGAACCACGTCCTGGCTTTTGAGTATCTCCAAGGAGCGAAGCTCGGCAGCCTCCCTGGGCAACCTGTGCCGGTGCTCGGTCACCGTCACAGGCAGAGGGAACCTCCTCTGTTTCAGTTTGTGCCCATTGCCTCTGGCCCTGTCACTGGGCACTGCTGAAAAAGGCTGGCTCTGTCCTCTTTCCATTCTCCCTGTGTGTGTACTTACACACATTGGTGAGATTCCCCCAGACCTCGAGGCTGAACAGTCCCAGCTCTCTCAGCCTTTCCTCATAGAAGAGATGCTCTTGTCCCTTCATCACCTTAATGGCCCTTTGCTGGACTCTCTACGATACGTTCATGCCTCTCTCCTAACTCGGGAGCCCAGAACTGGGCACAGTGCTGAGCGGAGGGGCAGGATCACATCCCTCCACCTGCTGGCAACTCTCCTAACGTGGCCCAGGACACCATTTGCTCTCCTTGCAGCAAGGGCATGTTACAGACTTGCATCCAGCCCAGTGCCCACCAGGACCCCCAGGGCCTTCTCAGCCAAGTTGCTTTCCACCTGAGTGGCCCCTAGCATGTACTGGTGCCTGAGGTTCTTCCCAGTGAAGAACTTCGCATTTCCCCTTGTTGAACTGCATGAGGTTCCCATCAGCCCTTTTCTGCAGCCTGTCAAGGTCCCACTGGGATGGCAGCATGACCCTCTTGTGTATCAGCCTCTCCTCCCACTTTTGTGTCATCAGCAAACTTGCCGAGGGTCCACTCTGCCCCATCATTGAGATCATTAGTGAAGATGTTGAACAGTATTGGACCCAATATTGACCCCTGGGGTAAACCACTAGTTACTGGCCTCCAACTGGACTTTATGCCCCTGATCACCACCCTCTTGACTCGGCTGTTCAGCCAGTTTTCAATCCACCTCACTGTTTGCTCATCCGTTATCTTATTTTATAGATTCTTTGATTCTTCTTTTTATTTAATTTCAATTCTGTTTATAGCTTTTTTTTTTTTTTTTAGTTGACATTTTCTGAAGCTTCATGAGAGCAAGTCTTGGCTTGCTGGCGCTGAGAAAGCCAGGCTGAATGCTCTCTCGTCCTTGGGAAATTCAAGACCTAGAATTGGTTCTTTGCACAAATTACGATGATCTGGGCTCTACTAGTTCATAATGACTCATTATTCCAATGCCTCCTATGTCAGATGGAAGTTTAGGACTTTATAGCCCAAAATAAATTACACTGTATTGAACAACCTCTAATCCAGGATAATCTCTAATTTGTGTCCTGGTAGCTTTCAAGACTCAATTCAGTTTTCTGCTCTGCTTTATTTGTTATCTTATTACATGCCTCAAGATTTTATCTTTTCTTATCTCCAATTTGTCTTTTTAGTTATATGGTTTTTAGTTGTATGGAGATCAGTGGTATGTTAATTTAGGATCCTTAACACAATGGGGAAGATCTCACTTAGGATATGCAGACAGAAATGTTCATCAAGCGTTGCCTCACACAGATTGAGGCTAAATAGTTTGAGATGTTAACAATGAGAAATAACTTTAATCTTACTTTGTAGCAGTAGATTTGATTGAACAAGAGATGATGGGACCACTGAGGTTATTTAATCCAGTGTGCCTCAATTCTTGGCAGGCACAGACAGCCTCAATAAGTTACAATTAACATAGAAATTTTTTAGTGCTTAAGTCGAAGATCCTCAAGACAGCAAAGTGCTGTAGGAAAACAGCAGGGAAGAGATCAGAAGTTTTGTGAGTGAGTTGGTTCCCCATAACAGCAATGAGTCCTAGATGGAAGAGTTGAATCCTAAATAGAAATAGAACCAAAATGCTGGAATGTATCCCAGACACAGAATGCAAGACATCTCCAGACATTCATGCTCATTTGTCTTGGGGTATACTCACTCCTTATTCAAGGTAACGCTTAAGGCAGGGTGAGAGTCCAAGGCCCACTAATGGCACGAGAGCACTGCCTAAAGCCAAATCCAGTATTTCTGAGGAAAAATTAATCCACCTCCACATAATCCAGTTGTCCGTCCAAGGCAATTGGCAGAAATGTTGAAGTTCAAAAAACACAGTACTTGAATTTTTCATTATGTGTGAAAGAATAAAATGGATACTTGAAATTGAATTTACTTTATTCATTTATGGAAGTATCTATATCAGACACTTATGTTTGGCTTCCATTAATTTAAATTAAACAAAACCCCCACCATATCGAAGTGGCCTTTTTAGAATATCACTTATGATTTTTCTTTCAAACTTACTAAAATTGGTTCTGGTTTTGTGTTTTCAAGGCTGCTGACTTGGCGACCAGTCAGTGGTGAGTTTGGCTCTGGATCTCCCTCTGATGCAAAAGAAAAACTGGTAAGCTGCTGAAATAAGTAATATTTTAAAAGCCTGCAAAAGTATGGTACAAATGTGTTGTGATGTAGAGTAAATGAGAAGTATTCTGAGTTTAAGCCTGTTTTTCAAGTTTGATTTACTTGAAAAAGTTTTTTCCAGATGAAGTGCTATTTAATACTTAAAAATGGCAAGGAAATAATTAAGAAAGAGTAGTATGTATGTGTTTGCGGCAAAGTTGGCTTCCAGAAGTTGGCTGTAGGTCGTTATCTCTGTGTTAGGTAATGTCCTGTGTCTGGTAGGTTTCTGTAATACTGTATTTAGGGTTTGAGTTGTTTTCTGGTTTGGGGCTTGGTTTTGGTTTCATTTTGCTCAATACTCTCTTTGATACATTGGCACGATTAGAAAATGCTGGAGGTGGAAAGTTTGCCAGTTGGATTGACTTTTTTCCTTCAGATTTTCTCGAGTAACAAGAACTTAAACATCAATGTTTTAGATAGAAAATGTGTATAACTGTCAGATTTCTTAGCACTGATTGAAGAGACTGGTGTAAAATTTGGATTTGCCTATAAGTGGCAGCCCTGTAGCTACTGTACTACTGATGAGAGTTAAGTTGGCATTTGGACATTCTCACAAGACTGCTGCGTGAAGTTCTTTGTAGATTAATGAAGCATTTCATAAAAATTCTTCAAGATATGGTCCCAAATGAGTTTTACTAAGAGAGACCAACTCCTTCCATTTATGTGTCGACGACACCAAGCTGAGTGGTGCACTTGATACAAAAGAAGGAAGGGATGCCGTTCAGAGGGACCTCTACAGGCTTGAGAAGTGGGCCCGTGTGAACTGTATGAGGTTCAACAAGTCTAAGTGCAGAGTGCCGCACCTGGGTCGGGGCAGTCCCAGACGTGAGTACAGACTGGGAGAAGAACACATTGAGTGCAGCCCTGCAGGGACAGACTTGGGGGTTCTGGTGGACGAAAGGCTTGACATGAGCCAGCAGTGTGCGCTTGCAGCCCGGAAGCCCGTGTCCTGGGCTGCATCAAAGAGGCGTGACCAGCAGGTCGAGGAAGGTGATTGTCCCCCTCTACTCTGCTTTTGTGAGACCCCACCTGGAGTACTGCATCCAGCTCTGGGGCCCCCAGCACAGGAAAGATGTGGACCTGTAGGAGCAAGTCCAGAGGAGGGCCACAAAGATGATCAGAGGGCTGAAGCACCTCTCCTATGATGAAAGGCTGAGAGAGCTGGGGGTGTTCAGCCTGGAGAAGAAAAGGCTCCAGGGAGACCTAATTGCAGCCTTTCAGTACTTAAAGGGGTCTTATAAAAAGGATGGAGAGGGACTCTTTACTCAGGTAGATAATGATAGGACCAGGGACAATGGTTTTAAACTAAAAGAGAGTAGACATTAGGAAGAAATTCTTTACTGTGACACCCTCACAGCGAGGCACTGGAACAGGTTGCCCAGAGAAGCTGTGGAGGCCCCATCCCTGGCAGTGTTCAAGGCCAGGCTGGATGGGGCCCTGGCCAACCTGATCCAGTGGGTGGCATACCTGCCCATGGCAGGGGGGTTGGAACCAGATGATCTTTTAAGGTCCCTTCCAACCCAAACCATTCTACAATTCTGTGTCTATGGAGTGTTACCATAATTTACTTATAACAGGGTGTAAATGTTTGCGATGGCCAGTTCTCATTATGCAGGTATTTTACATCCGTGTTACCAAATGTGCTTTCTATATCTTGACTCATCTGTAGTGGTTTGATATATAAAATATTTAGTCTAAACATGTCTGTGGTTTTGATCCATAGATGACAAATATAATAGCATGCAAAAATGGCAAATACATTGAATGCCTAAATCATGAGTAAACTGAAAGTTCTTTTCTCTTTGAAATACCTTAGCATGAATATTTTCAAAAATCTTTTTTTGTCTTCAGTGTATAAAGACACTTTACAACTTCAAAATTAACAGAATTAGTACAATAAATAGTGTTAAAGGAGATACATTTTGAGTCCTTTCTTTTGGTAGGACACAATTTTTTCAGGCTTTATATATTTCCATCTAATTTTTCTTCAGGTAGTTAAAATATAAGGATGCGTTGTGCTATATAGAGACATAATATCTATTAAAAGTATCTTTGTTCTTAAGAATTAAAACCTTGGTTGTTTACTGGTATGAGAAGTTGATAGTGTCTTCATAGGAACTGTATGTGTGGATTTAAATCTTGCTGACAACACCATGCAGGGAATTGATGTGTAGTTGCTGGTGGCACTTAATGGAACAAATGCCAATGGAAATGTGGGGTTATTGCAAGGGACAGTAATCACTATATATAACTGCTTTGCAGTTAATTATCACATCTTTTGTTATTAATTACATTAATTGCATTTCCCTCTTTCAACGAATGCTTTCTGAAATGAAAACAATAGGTATTTCCGTTGATTTTAATACTTTACATTCAACAGATCAAGAAGGAAGATACTGATTTAAAAAAGAAACCAAACCCCCAAAAATCCATCTTCCAAAGTCGTTGAGTTCTGACTCACAAGAGAACACACTACAGCATGGACAACCAGAACATGCTGCAGGAGTCTGCTGAAGCAGTTCTCTGGCAAAGGGATTTTAAATTAGAACATTTTTCTTGATGTGTATATTCTCCATCATTTTACTGTAGCACATTCCTATAGCACTTACAAACAAGCCGGTAGGAGCTTTTAATTCAGAGCATTTAAGGAAGTAAAGGTTAAAGTTTGATGGTCCCTCATACTGTTTGGGCTTGACATTTAAGAGCTGTGCGTTCACACTGTCACCCGTTACAAAAGGAATGCAAACTCTCACAGAAACTGTTAGAGGGTTTTATTGTAGATCAGGGTAGCTGCTGCATTTCCCAGTGTTGGAACCTGGCAGCAAACCTCCTGGTAGAACTGTTGGCTGACATACTAAATGCTTGGATGGCGTAGAAAAACCCTGTGTGCAAAATACTACTCATTGACTTTGCTGTGTAATTATTTGTTGCCTGTTAAATTTTCAGTTCCTTCTTAGTAGGTCATTTTTCTAGTACATCTTTCTTGAGTGCTAGTATCAAATATGACTAAAGTGAATGAAAAAGTGCAGTGTTGGAATGGCAAATGTCTTAAGCTATGAAGAGCACAACCCTGTTGACGATTAGCTCGCGCAAGTTTTCTGTGAGTTAGTTTATTTACTTAAGCTTTTTTGCTTTCTTTTCAGGATACAATCTCACAGAAGTCAGTAGATATTCATGATTCTATTCAGCCTAGAGCTTCAGATGGACGTCCATATCAACCCAGCGCAGGGTCGACAGTAGTTGAAGAAATGAATAAAACCAGGCCAACAGCAAGTGCGTATCTTGTAGTGATTTGGCATTTTATATCTGTTCAGAGAGTAGTATTTATCAGATGTTTGATATCTTTA
Organism: Psophia crepitans; assembly: GCA_013399095.1. Taxonomy (NCBI): domain Eukaryota; kingdom Metazoa; phylum Chordata; class Aves; order Gruiformes; family Psophiidae; genus Psophia; species Psophia crepitans. The sequence continues at coordinate 63,591 of VWZZ01000199.1, forward strand.
GTTAGACCCCCAGCTATGACTTTGGAAACGTTATGTGAAGAAAATTACACTAGCTAAATTTTTGTCTTCATGTAGTGTGACAGAATTCTGTTGGTCCCTTTTGGATCCACAGTTTTGACCTGTGCTTTTAAGAAAAAAAACAAAACTACAGTTCAGCTGCTACCTTGCAGGCTTTTTACGCAAAGCAAAATAAGGAAAATATTAAAGTTAGTACTCTCCTGATTATGCTGCAGAAAGGAGTAATTTATTTTTTTAAGAGCAAAGTACTTTCTGTGTGGAATGCAACAGAAGCAGTAGCTGGGGAGAACAAAAGTGTGTTTAGACTGATTTGAAGAGAGTTTGTCAAACCCTTAAGATACTTGTGCGAAGTTATGTGTTGGTGCTTAAAATTCTTATGTCTGGTGGTGTTAGTACTTGCCACGAGTACAAACAAGCACCAGGAGTGTCGGTGCTACCCTAAGCGGCCTCTGCCTGTGGGCAGTGTCAGCCTCTGGTTCTTGCCATTGCACTGATGCTAACGCCAAGGGCACTGATTTGGTGATTTTTAGGTAACACTGATTATCTGTCCAATATATGACAAGCAACTTTGAAGCTAGGAAATCGGGTTTTTTACAACCTGCCAATTGTTAACAGTCTGGTTTTAGAAGCGTCATTTGGATGAGTGGATTCCAGATTTGGTTTGTGAATGTGCCTGAAGTTAAGCTGTTCTTCACCTTACCCTCAAAATAGCTCAAAGAATTAAAAAAAAAAAAAAGTATTGCAGTTCTTTAGTTAACAAGCAATTTTTTTTCCTTTAAAGAATTTCCAGAACAGAAGTTATTCGCTGCTCTTTTGATCAAGTGTGTTGTACAGCTGGAACTCATTCAGACTATCGACAATATTGTGTTCTTCCCAGCAACCAGCAAAAAAGAGGACGCAGAGAACCTAGCAGCAGCACAAGTAAGTAGAGCTGATAGATGGGTAGCTCTCTTTTTAACAGCTTTTTTGTCTAGTGGATAAAGTTTCATAAATTCCTGTAACATCATCTAATTTACAATTTTTAGAAGCGCTTGAGAAGTTCCAGCAGACTGTTGAGATCTTTTACATCTTGCATTAAATTGCCTTGGCTGTGCTGGGACAGCACACTGTGGAGATGAAACCTGTATTCTTCAAAGGGATTTATGTAACTGGGATGTGGGTACAACTTATAATACCCTTTTAAGTTTAAATACAAGTACAGGTGAAAACAGGGGAGGATTGAGTTACCACAAGAGCTTGCTGAAGACAATTGTGAATTTTTACTTGAAATCTTTTTTTTTTCTATTTTTTTTTTAATAGAGAGATGCAGTGGATTTCGATGTCCATGTGGATACACAAGATCAAGGGATGTATCGTTTTCTAACATCACAGCAGCTTTTCAAACTTCTCGATTGTCTGCTGGAATCTCACAGATTTGCCAAAGCGTTTAATTCAAACAATGAACAAAGAACTGCTCTCTGGAAAGCAGGTGAGTCAGTCACCTTGGAGAAATATTTTGTGAGAACACTTTACTGTGCTTTGAATTGGCCCAAAAATAGGTCAAAAGTACTTTGATGCTGAATGTGAAATTGAATATCAGGCTGTAACTTTATAACCCTGGAAGCCCTAAGGGGAGGAGACTTCATCTGTGCCGGTGCAAATATCTTTTCGATTTCCTAAAATTTAAGGTTTCACTGGGTTGCAGCTGCCAAACTGATCCCCAGCTGTAGGTGCGAGCCCTGTGCTTGGAAGCTGCAGGCCCACAAACCCCAGAACTCCTTAGGGGTTTGTTTTTTCACCTACTGGTGTATAAGTGAAGTATATGTCGTGTTCTGATGGAAAATGGACTCTGCATAGCGGTGTGTTTAATCTATCCCTTGCAGCAAATTTTGCTATGTTATATTTTTAATTGTGAATGCATAGCTGAGTATGCAGCAGGCTGTTGCATGTGTTGCTCTGTGTGTACACAGAACCACTTCAGCTTGAGTGAAGGAGTATTAGTATTTATGGTATGCGTATTGCTGGTATGGATCTTCACTAGCAAACTGAGTTTAATTATACAGCAGCAGCTCTGGGAACTGTAGTGTTGTAGACATTTTTATCAGAAACAAGCAGTAAATCAGGTGACACTAAGACACATGACAGAGAAGAGGGCCCGTTGTTCGGGTGGTTAGAACACAGGTTACCGTATGCCCAGGTTTCACATCTGCTTGGAAGCCTGCATACAGACAGGGGCCACACACAATTACGGTGCGTATATACGTGGGTTAATTTTTAGCAGTGCTCCGCTGTACTAAATGTCGTGAGAAATTAATTAATATGAAGTGGTTCTTCTGACTGTCTACGTGCAGAAGATGCTTAGAAGGAGAAGTGGGGGACTCTGAAGAAAAACATCAGGTGAAGCAGAAATCTAAATGGATTCTTGGAATTTCTCCAGGTTTCAAAGGCAAATCAAAGCCTAATCTCCTGAAACAGGAGACCAGTAGCCTTGCCTGCGGGTTGCGCATCCTCTTCCGTATGTACATGGATGAAAGCCGTACCAGCGCGTGGGAGGAAGTCCAGCAGAGACTGCTAAAGTAAGATCCACTTAGCTGAACCTGTTGCTGTCATGTCTGATGTTGAAGAATGTTGATTTTTATTTAAAAGGATAGACCTCCTCTGTTTGCAGCAAACTTCCTAGAGCTAACGGGGTGTGGTGCTGGGCACAGCTAATATTAAAAGGTTTTACGTTGCGTGGAGAGCGCTGTGCCTCCAGCCACTAATGCTGCCTCTGCTTTTTCTCATTCCATGTTTTGCAGGAGAGAACAAAGGTTTTGTCAACCCTTTTTTTTTTTTTAGTATGTGGGTAAGTGGGGGATAGTTTTAGCTCCTCTTCAAAAAGAAAAGAAACTGTCACCTAAACCCTGCTTGCTTTTTTTTTTTTCTTTCAATAACCTCAGATATTTTAGGGAACTGATACTGTTTGTTCTCAGCTGTAGAAATGAGCGCTGGGCTTCAGGAGCCTGTGTCACACAGAAGCTTTTGGCTTCTTGGTTATTCATTACCGTGAATCCTGAGATTCACCTGAACATTTTCAGTTTATGAAGTTGTTCAAGCAGGCGTTGGAATAACAGAGGTCTTAAAACCATGGCAGTAACGCAGTGAAAGGATTTTAAAGTTTACAGACCAGTTTTGAAAGTCTGCATATCATTTTGTCATGTGCATTTTAATACCTCTCAAAGAGCGCTTGATTCGCTGTGAATTCCTGCACAAACAGCACCGTCGTGTTTTGTCAGCATGTTTAATACCGAAATCCCGGGGCTTTGGCTCTGAGCTGAACAAAGTCACTGCCTTCTCTTACTGCTCAGGCTTGCAGTAGCTGTCGGAAAAGGACGCTGTTCTACACCAGGGCTCCACGCTGGTGGAGTTGCAAAGCTCCCTCTCTGCAGTAGAGCTCGGAATAAAATGTTAGTTACTAGTGTTCGTCTTTCCTCTGCAGTGTCTGCAGCGAGGCTCTGAGTTATTTCCTCACTCTTACATCAGAAAGTCATCGGGAGGCCTGGACTAACCTATTACTCTTATTTTTGACTAAAGTCCTGAAGATAAGTGATGAAAGGGTAAGTAACTGTTCGGAATGGTATTTGAGACAACGTTTACAGATAGGAAGTAGTTCCAGACTGGTTCTTCATGCGCAGTTACGTACTCAAGTGTAAAAGCTGCTGCTGCTCTGCAGACAGACCCACTTTTGAGGGGATGTACACTGACACTGCGCTCGACAGGTACTGCTGGTTGGAATGCAGAGTGAGGGCGCAGTGAGCGATAAAACAAAATGTGACACAGGAAATTTAAAAGATGCTAAAAATCCTGTGGAAGTGCATGTTAAGTTGCTTTTACCTCCCTCCTGCTGAGGAAGAGGATTTGTGGCTGATACTTTATTCAAAAAAGTAACTCCTGTTTCTGCTTCCAGTGCTCCGAGTACCTCACCTTGACCTTCTCCAAAGCAGTTCTGCAGTAAATAAATCCACGTTTAGGTCTCCCTCCTATTTCAAACAAAACTTGGCTGAAATACTGTGTGAAAGGGGCCAGCTCCAACAAAAAACTGATACGAGTAAAGTTCTTCTTCTTGAAGAACAAGGCTTAGCAGGGAGCTGTGTGTAGTTAGTGAGCATCTGTCAGCATACGTCACAGCCGTCGTCGCCTTATTCTGGCACTGCCCCCCTCGGTTATACTGATGGGTCTGATGTCACTCTGGGGGTTCCTCACCTTGGCTCGGGAGAGTATTTAGCCACTTTCGGAGGGGTACTGATGCGTAATAGAGTAATCTCTTCTGTTTGTTTTCTCCTCAGTTCAAGGCTCATGCCTCATTCTACTATCCTCTGTTGTGTGAAATTATGCAGTTTGACCTTATTCCTGAACTTCGAGCTGTTCTACGAAGGTTTTTCCTGCGGATTGGTGTGGTTTTCCAAATATCCCAACCACCGGAACAAGAGCCTGGAATAAGCAAGCAGTAGCAGCTAGTGACTGAGCGTTGCTCCGTTTAGAAGTTTATATTGCTCAGCTAAATAAACGGACCAGGTAGCTGAGCCATTCTGTCTGGATATCCATAAAAATGGTTTCTTTGTACGGCAGTGTGTTCCCGAGGGTTAACGGTACAGATGCTTACAACTGTAATTAAGGCTTGCAACACTCCAGTCCCTTTATTTCCTGACGGATTATCTCTATCTGTTTCTCTTCCCTGGCTCGTGCTGAGCACAGAGCCAGTTTTTAGCACAGTCCTCTCGTCAGCACGGGCTGCAGTATCCTTTACTGTCCTAGACAGCAGTATAGCAACAGATGTTTATGGCGGGTGTGAAAGTTAAATGTACCCAAAGAGCTATATATGTAAAGGTTTGAGCTTCTGCGAGAAGTACAACTCAGGAGAGCTGTATTTTGAAGGATAAAATGTTTATAGTGAAAAGAAAATGGAGATTATTGTTCATGGTAAAAGATATTTAGCAACTATGTCTGATATTCTTATTCTAAGATTTTTGCACACTCAGGCTGTCTGAGACATTGGTAATCATCCTTCTGTGAAAAATGTACAGAGATGCAGGTCTGTAATATAAACTCTTTAACACTATACAGTTCTTCCTGAATTGTTTTATTTCTGTATTATTGATTTGCTGAAAACCTGTAACACTTCATTGTTTACCAAATGCACTAGAAGTTTGGGGTTATTTTTTGGGTTGTGATTTTTTTTTTTCCCTCTTTTTCTTTTCTTTCTGTTTTGTTTTGTTTTGTTTCGTTGTAGCCCGGAAGTTAGTGTTGCTGACTTGTCAAGAACCAAGGTAGAAATATCACGACTGACATAACTACCTGTAATATACTTGTTTTAGGGCTTTTAAATATAACGAGCCATTGAAACGATGATCCTTCAAGGACTGGAACTTGAATCACTGCAAACAAGTCTAGGTTGTGTCTGCTGTCACATGTTTTTTTGTTCGATGTAGATTTCACTCTTATGTACAGAATTTAATGTTGAATATATTCAAGTAACAAATCTGGCATGGTTTGGGGATGGTTAAATTTATTGGAAATGTATTCATACTGTGAATCGTGCTCTGATGGTTGAAAGACGAGGTTGTCAAGCATTCTGTATTACAATGGATGTAGAAATTTTTTTCAGATGGACAAAATGTATATGGTACAGATATGTAAAGTTTTCTATGTAAAAAAAAATTCTGTACAACTTTCTGTACAATATTTGGTTCTCATCTGGCATATTCTAATCAGGTTATAGGTCAATAAAGTTTTTGAACTCTTTCATCAGTGCAATCAAAACCAGTCTAACCCACAGCTACTTGTTTTACAGTTTCCTTTGCCTCTCACGCTCTCCTTTCAAAGAAGCGGACCCCAGCCCTGGGGGCAGAAAGGCCCCACTGACGGGGACGTGTCTTCTCCCTGCTAGGCAGAGACAGGGGGGAGAGGATGGTAAGTGTAATTAAAAAAAAAAAAAAAAGGAATTAAAATACTGCTAGTCAAAGGAAGCCTGCAGAGATCGAAACTCAAAATACTGCATTTTGCTGTCTGGGAGTTAAAATATGAATATGAAGCAGACCCTGGAAGAAGGGTGAGGGGGAAGGAGAGGCCAGGCCTGCAGTTCTGCCTTGCAGTACGTCAGCCGGCTCAGCCTGGTCAGCCCCTTTGATCTTGGAGGTAACGGTGGAATCGGGTTGTTCTCCAGTGGGTCGGCACAGAGCGCGGGACCAGCTGAGGAGAGAAGCGTGCGGCCCGAGAAAGTGGGTGAGGGAGCCGAATCTGAGAGAGGAGGGAATCTCCCTGCAGCCCTTCACAGCGGGCTCCCAAAATGAGCGTGAGCAGGTCAGTGAACAGCCGTGGAGCAGCCAGTGAAGGGACCTAAGAGCCATTGACGTTTGACTGGGAGTTTTCTCACCGTGTTTGCTGGGGTGGAGCAAAAGCCAGTGGCATTTACCAGAGTCAGAAGGGGGAGAACTCAAGTTGTTTGGATTAACTGGAATAGTACAGCCTTTCCTCTGGGGCTGTATTTGATTTTTTTCGCTTGTTGTGTAATGTTTAAATGCTAAACCCGTGTACGAGGCCAGAGCTGAGGTCAGTCGTGTCTGTTTGGCAGTGGCCAGTAATAATTCTGGAAGTATGATGTGTCCCATCCCTAGTGATGTCATACTCTCCCCCATGCCTGTGGCAAACAGTTCTTGGTGCTATTTCCAAGGTCTTTGTGATGCTGTTCTGCAGAGCGCTGTTTAACAGCCCAGTCTCTGCCCAGCTCCTTTTGAAGGGCCTGTTGGAGGTTCTGCGGCAGTGAGTACAAATAGATAAAGTTTGACATTTTGGGGTTGCTCCTGTTGGGGTGTGTTTTGCTTTAACTGTTACTGCTGTGCTGTTCTGTGGCTTTACTACTCCCAGTTAGTGATGACTGTTCCTGCAGCTTGACTTTGTCCTTTCTTGCTTAGGTGGAGAAGGCCCGGTAGCTCTTTACTCTTGGGTTGCTGGAAACTGAAGTCCTGTGTCATCATTGCGCTCTGCTGTACGTCGCTGCCGTTCTCACAGTGCCAGAGCTGCGCTAGCAGCTCCCTAAACACGGGGCACTATCAGAAAAGTGGGTTTTATTTTATTCATCACAACCTCGAGCTCACGCCCTTGGACTGCAGCTGCGCTTATTTTGCAGATGAGACTGTCAGGATTTAAAAAAAAAAAAAACCACAAATCTAAAGGAACGTAGGAAAGGCAGCAGCAAGGCGCTGCCTGCAGCTGAGCTGTGGTGATGCAGAGAAAGCTGAAGGAAAGGCTGGGACAGGAAGGGTGTGAAGGACCAGGAATATCCTGGAGAGCAGCCTGGCTGGCAAAGGGAGGGGGCGATGCCCTGTGCTGAACGCTGCTGAGCCCTCGGGTTAAAGTGAGCTCAGTGGGTTCAGGTCCCTGCAGCGGTGAAGGAACTTCCAGGGGCATGGGCACTGTCTGAGCCTTGCACTGGAGGACAGGTCAGTGACATTTAGCAGACGTCCTCACAGTTATATGAGGCTGCTGACTTTATGCTTCTATGGGGGTAGAAGTTTAATCAAAGTTGAGGGAAAAAAGAAAAACTAAACTCTGTAAGATACTGGATGAGGAAGAAAAGACAACTTCTGTATTCAGCCTGGAGCTGGTGCAGTAACTGTATCACAGTTCAACTCGTGAAGCACCTGAAGAGAGCCAGCAGGCACCAAACCCCAGGCGCAGGTGATGAAGAAAAGCACGAACAGTGTAGGGAGGGCTTCATCCTGAGCCGCTCTGTGGTGGGGTGAGGGCTGCATTGTAGAACCTTTGCCTGCTTAGAATGACGTTGGACTTGCGGCCCCTGGGACACTGAGACCAGAGCAGCCAGCCATGAGGTCTGTTACAGGCCCTGGCCGGGGGCATGCACTGCCCTGCGCCCTGTTACCTCCTGGCCCCTGCGGTCATACCTGAACTGCTGAACATGATGAGCCTGTTGGTTGATGAGCCAGGACCTCACTGGCAGTGAGCATCACCTGCTCTGGCCCTTCCTCCCTGGGCAGGAACATGCTAAGTCACACAGTGCTGAGGTCCATCTCAGCCAGCTCCTGCCAGCCCTCAGCACAGCCCTGCCCTGGCCTTCAAGCAGGCAGACAGAAGCTGGGCTATCAGTACCTTAAAGGGGTCTACAGGAAAGCTGACAAGGGGCTGTTTACAAGGGCAGGGAGTGATAGCAGAAGGGGTAATGGGTTTAAACTGAAAGAGGGGAGATTTAGATTGGACATTAGGAAGAAGTTCTTTCCTGTGAGGGTGATGAGGCACTGGAACAGGTTGCCCAGAGAAGCTGTGGATGTCCCATCCCTGGAAGTGTTCAAGGCCAGGCTGGATGGGGCTTTGGGCAACCTGGTCTAGTGGAGAGTGTCCCTGCCCATGGCAGGGGGGGTTGGAACTAGATGGTCTTTGAGGTCCCTTCCGACCCAAACCATTCTATGATTCTATGATTTTAGTAAAAATACGTATAAATTGTTTTGTTTCATCATGTGTTTTTTCCCTGCTAGTCCAGCTTTGGCCTCTGGGGACAGAATTGGAACACCACCTTGGTGTTCCAGTTCACTCAGCTCCTAACATGGCGCTTCCACCTGCACGTCCTCCTTCCTTAAGGCTCCGTGCTTCCAGTCAGTGACTTTCCTATGTTTCTCCTACTACTTTGAAGGCAGCCTTGACATTCTACTTTATTTGTGAGTAAACGTAAGCAGAAGCAAATGATGAATTAAGGAACTTGAAGTCTGGTTTCACATTTTTAGTAACAAAATAATTTATTAAGTCTTAAATCAGAACCATAAATTAAATATATGCAAGAAGATCTGTATTTCCAGCACATAACAGATTGGGGAACACAAGGTACATCACTAATAGTCATTTTTCCTGCTGAGCTTTCATGCAGGGTAGCACTCATCGCTGTAGGAAAGACAAGTGCCCTTCTCCAAGTTACTTACTGTTTCGGCAAAAGCTTAAACTGCACCTCAGCTGTTGGGTTACTCTATTGCCAGACAGTTTCGGAGTTTGGCTATAAGCAAAGCTAAAAATTAATTTTGATTTAATATCAAATACACACACACACACACACACTCTGTGTAAAGTCCAGCTCTCAGGCTGAAACCTAACTTGTATAAAAAGTGCAAAAACCACCCCGCTCTCCCTGTGCTTCCCACGTCACATAAGCCACACCAGCCCTGCTCTACGGCTCTGTCGCCCCGCAGCTCCTGTTACCTTATTATTGCTATTTTAAATTATACATACGGCTCCCCACTACGGCCACGGAAGAGAACGAATCCCAAGAGGAGCCCCTGGAAAGTGCAGCAGTGCCGAACCCGGCGTCCCTCCGGGGCTGCGCTCAGCCGTGCGCCGTGGAGAGGCCTTGCCAGCTGAGCGGGAGCGCGTTCTCGGGTGAAAGCTTTGCAGGGCTTGACTGTTCAGCCACGAACCTCTGGAGCGTCTCTGAAGTTCCCGGTCGCAGCCAGGGCTCTGTTGCGACTGTGTCGACTGAACTGGGCCGTCTGCCGGCCTCCGATGGAGCGCGCTTCAGGAGGTCGTCCGCTTCTCCTAAGGAAATGTTGTCGCCTGAGGGAGACGGAGAGCAACGGCCAGCTGTCACAGGGGACAAACGCTTACCGCATCTTGCTACAACATTTGGTTACCCTGAACAGGCTTATTTGTCTGCAATACATGCGTAAATAAGGCTTTTTAATTACATTCCTTTCTACTTCACACACATTGTTGATGGTCCGGGGAACTGGGCCGCTCTCGAGCTGACAGCTAAAGACTAGAAGTCTCTGATGCCCAACGCCCACAGCTCCCCTGCCAGATCAGCGGTCTGGGGCGATACAGGCAACCTTGGCCCAGCGTGGCAGAAGGTTCTTGCTTTCCCAGAGCGATCTATCACAGCCACAGGCCAAGCCTGCCAGCGCATGTGAAAATACGGCCGTTAAATGACAGTGTTACGGCTGAACACCGTTGCACAGGCAGTCCCTCACTCGGGCCAGAACGCAGGAAGAAGACAATTATTTTAACACTGGGAAACGTAATGCGAGCAAGTCTGTACGTCACAGTCCAGCTAATAACTGTAATGCAACATCATCATCTTCCAGCTGCAACAACAAAAAAACCCACCACCACAGAACCACCCAGCCTTGCCCTCTGAACTGGGGGCCGTTGCCATCCTGACCTCTACTGTTTTTGTGAAGTCAGTCAGCAATCCTACGTACCTAGTATCTCAGATACATTTTAGTGTGGAATATCAAACAACGAAGATTTTTATTTTTTTTATATATATAAAAATATAAAAGGATATAAATGTACCATTTCCCTGTGCTGCAAATTTTTGTGATTCACAGCATTTAAATTTTACATATATAAATCAGGAAATAATGCAAAAGCTTCCCACCTACACCAGGATTTAGAATTGCGATATGTTTTCCTTTCTGCAGCTGAGTCAAGTGAATGAGGGAGTTTCGATTTGTTGGGGGTTTTTTTTAAAGCTGGGCAGAAAAAAAATGTTTGAACACTTCGGATGTGCCCCACACATCCAAAAACACAGAAGCTTTTGCAGAAACATGTTAATTCCAGTACAAGAGAAGAAAATTTTATATTCTTTAGTGATAAAATATTTGACTTTTAGCAATTCACATCACGTATTGGATGTATTTGGATGATTTTCCAAACTTCAGTTTGTCATTCAGAAGGAAATACTGTTCCTTCTGTAACAGGACAGTCTACTTTCCACCCAGCTCTAGCCTGCTTGCAGTTAGTTTTAGGGTTTGTTAGTTAAAACATGCAAAAATCAAAACAAAACTCTAATTTCTTATCAGTGACACACGGAGACCTGGCTAGTTTCTACTCCATTCTTAATAAAAATCAGCAAAGCAATTTGAATTAACCCTCAGTTTAACATGCTTAATAAAGAACATACATAAAAAAATGCATTTTAGCAGAAGTTAGGGCTGCACATGTGTGGCACAAGAGGTGGGGGCTGCTTTACTGCATCTTACACACGATTCGCCACACAGATGCAGGAGATTCAAAGTTCTGTCTCATCTTCCCTCCTTTCCCGCCCCCCTCCCCCCCCCAGCAATTCCTCTGTTGGGCTCTTCCCCCACTATATTCATTGAAACTTGAAAGCTGATGGCCTAAGCATGGGTGTGAGAAGCCAAGTCCTGCAGAAGCAGCAGGCAGGTGTGAAGGCAAAGACAGACTGGAGAGCTGGGTGGAGAGGACCCTAATGAAATTCAGCAAGGGCAAGTGTAGGGTCCTGCACCTAAGGAAGCACAACCCCAGGCACCAGTACAGGTTAGGGGCTGACCTGTTGGGAAGCAGTGCCATGGAGAAGGACCTGGGAGTCCTGGTGGACAACAAGCTCTCCATGAGCGAGGTGCCCTTGTGGCCA
>VWZZ01000199.1:75183-137191 GCA_013399095.1 Psophia crepitans
TGAGGGTGACAGAGCACTGGCACAGGCTGCCCAGAGAGGCTGTGGACTCTCCTTCTCTGGAGACATTCAAAACCCACCTGGACGTGATCCTGTGCAACCTGCTCTAGGTGATCCTGCTCCAGCAGGGGGGTTGGACTAGATGATCTCCAGGGGTCCCTTCCAACCCCTACCAATCTGTGATTCTGTGACAGAAACTGCTCAATCCAACATACTGAAGGCTCAGCTTCCCTCTTAGTACCTAAGGCAGGATGCAGCTTCTAAACCAAAATGCCACTTTTTGTTTCATAAGAACTTGGCAGTGAATCCAAGAGTTCTGTCACATCACAGAGACAGTGATCTGATCATCCTCCAAGCCTTCTTAGCCTGGTTAAAATAAAACTTCCATGTAACATTAGAAGTGTAAACAGACCTCCCTCTCCCTAGGGGCTGTCACCTCCTTTGCTTGATGCTGGGTTTAAAGTTGGCAGAGTGAAACCTCTTTGTCTCCCAAATCTTGGGCCAGATGAACTCCTGCAGGTTGGCACCCACAGTTTTTACATACACAAGTTATGGTGGGGTTAAGAAAAGTACACAGCAGGGAAAACTGTACCTAAAGAAAACAAATCTTCTTTTTGCTCCTTTTTTTAAGGGATGATATTTAGAAATAATAAAAATAAGGCAATGTATTTGTTTCAAGACTAACTGTGGACTTGCAGGCCAGAGGGCTGCATTTCCCTGAGTTTAAATATTACTGCTTTCAAAGGTAAAGCCGTCAGACCTTCCAGCGGTTAGCGGTAAGAACAACTTGCCTGTCAGAGGGAGGGTCACAGCACACCTCACTGCATCAGCCTCATTTGGTGCCGCTTTTAGAAAGCACACCAGACCAGCTACAGCACAAAACTTGCTTCTTCATGAATTTTAACACTTTGTATGCTCCATGAAATTCTTAATTGGGCCTCAGATAGAGACTCTTTTTTGGACTCGCCACTTGATAATTCAGTTATCAAGGGATAACTGATCCCTGGAGGCTAGGGATAAGCAGACCTCTTTCCTTCCCATGAAACACTGGTTTAGAAATGGAGAGGTGCTGGTGCTCCCGCTAAACATTGACTGCGGCACATCCTGCCCCTAGATGAGAACAAACTCCTCCTGTCAGCCCGCACGTACCAGGAATCGGCACTGCTGCCCGCTGTAGCTCCCCGCAGGCTCCAGCACTCCTTTACTTAGAGACACAGAGGAATCCCTAAACAGGCTCCAGCAATTTAGGCAACTTCTCTGACATAGCGCCGGGCCTCAGCCACATGTCTCACGGGCTCAGAGCTGTGAGAATTCTCTCTTCTGCACCTGAACCTGCTCTCGTTTATGCAGATGTTGCATAAACACAGATGTTGCCCGCTGGAGAAAGTAGCTGCTGGCTGGCAGAGGTTTCATCGCCCAAAGTACCCACCGAAGCCCATGCCGATGGGAATGGTTTTTTTTTTGGATGACTGAAAACAGAGGAGGAGGCCTGGCTCCAATAGGCACTGATTTTGCAATTAAGAAAGCAATTCTAGGGTGGCTTTACGATTCCTGCATCAGTCCCATAAAGGAAAGTGAACTACTGGGCCAACAGGATCAGTTCCTAAAATGTATCAAAGCTTGGAAATTGCCATCTCCTGGTCATTTAAAGGGAAGATAACGAGTTAAGAGTTCCTTAGTTACATACGGAGTTGTTTTCTCCCAGCAGTGTCTCTGAGGGTGGAGGAGAAATAAGTCCTAGCTGTTGGGGAAGCAAGAAGATGCCACAAGGATTCCATCAAACTGTTAGGGCAGAGGAATAAAATCACTTGGCTTTTTTTTTTTTTTTGGTAATGTCACTGAGCATGAGGAGGGAACAGGAGCGCAGGCAGCAGCGCAGCCCGAGCGACCACAGCTGAGCAAAAGGAGCTCTTGTTCCTTTCCAAGAGGCACATATGCTAAGGATGAGTGATAGGTCCCATGTGTTCCAAAGAACAAGCTACAAGCACACATATAAATATATATATATATACACACACAAAAAAATACGTATATCTAAAGGGTGAAGCTCTGGAGATCATGACAAACTGAAGGCAAACAAAATAAAAAGTGTCATTCACATGACAGGAGGTGAAATTATAAAGAGGTGAGATAGAGCAAGGGCAGAAAAGTAGAAGAAATCCACATAGCAAAACTGTTTGGATGCAGTAAAATTAGTAAAGCATTTGTTTAGATTAGAGAAGAAATGAATAAGAGTGGGTTTGGGATTTATTTTTTTTAGTGACTTAAAAATCACAGTGAGATGGTTAAAACAAACAAAAACAGGATGAAGAGTAAGAGTACCCATAGCAACAGAATCAGAAAACCTGTCAGCATCAGTACTCTCATTAAGTTTATAAAAAGGATACTGATACTGTAATTGCCTAGACAGCATAGCAACTGCCTCCTAAAAAAAGGGAGATTTCAGACTCATATGAAAGAATCATTAGCACAAAGTGTATCAACTGGGTCATAATCCCTGTGAGAAATTCAAGGCCATTAATGGCTGCTGTAACTTGTACCTCATGCACAAAGAGGATCTGCATCAGGCAGCTGGCCTATGGAGAAGCTCAGAGCTCCCAGAGTGTGATGCATTATATGGTCACAAGATATGCATAATAAATTCAATAGCGTGTTTAGTGAAAGAGATATCAGTAACACCCTCAAATACTGAACGATCACTCATGTTAACAAACCAATGGAAAATCCAAATGAACTAGAAACTGAAGCACTCCTTTATACCTATTTTTTGGCATATCTCCATGCTGGCCTGACCACAGACATCCAATTCCTGGGAAAGCCAATAAACCCACCCAGGCAGCCTATCAACATTAATCACTCTGGAGTTTCATTTCTCTCCACTAAAATTTCAGCTATGCAGCTGGATATCCACATCCTACTGCTAGCACCGACACATCGCGATATTAGAAGTGGTACAGACAGGAGTAGTGGCTGGTCAGACAGGAATTAGAGCATCTTTTCCTACGACCCTCCTCTAAACTTACCCTAAAAAGCTGTGTTGGAGTTTGCTGAGGAACCTCTTGCACCAGCTACAGAACTCTATAAATAATTCCTATGGTTGAGCCAGTTGCTCACTGTTCAACTACAGGCAGTCTATGAATATTTGTTCCTTTAATTATTGTAATTACTTTATATTAACATTCACTGCATCACCTCTACTACACAAAGCGTACCCAAGTAAGCAGATTTCTGCTGGAGCTCAGTCAGTCTGCGCAGTCGTTCTTCATTCTTGCCTTTCAACTGATCAACATCGAGGCTGAAGTCTGAGTGCAAAGAAAGGCCGTCAGGCTGCAGCAACGGTGTCTGGCTCGGTGGAACATCCTCCTGCAGAAAATCCAAAAATGCACAGATCCTTTGGTTGAATAGCGCAGTTTTTAAAAGGGCAACCAGCTATACACGTACGCCCGCTGTATCCGTATCACCCAGCCACGAAGAAATCGCAGGAACTGCCTGACAGTGTTAGATCTGTGGTCTACTTTCATATTTAAGCCAGTCTGGTTATCATACATACAGCGTGCTCTAATGCTTTCTGCTTTATTCGTCTCCTCTCCCTTGCAGACAGTGGGAGCTGTGGTGGTAAATTAACTTCTCCTAAGTCAGGAAACGTTTCCCCATTAGCACCTGAAAAAACAAAGGTAAAATTATTTTCAGATAAATCAAAATACTAGACAGTGTTCAATCCGGTTTCTGTTTGAAATGAGCCAATATACTGTACTTGATTTAATCACAGGAATCAAAGGAATGTATTCAACCAGGACATCTTGCATGAAGCCAGGGAAAATCCAGATGCAGACAAAAGAACAAGGAACCACAACAGCAGCAAGGGATGAACTTCAAGCAGAGGCAAAGAATATATCAAGATCTCTCTTATTTAGAGGATAAAGCATTTCACATCCTGCAGATCCACCACCTATCTTACTTCACCATATATTGTTTATACCTAGACCTTTAAAGAAAAAGTACTCCAGTGAGCAGAGTATCTCTGCTTGAAAGAGAGAACACCAGGCAAATTGGAGGCATAAAAAGATAGAAAATCATGTAAAGAATTATGTATGTAAATATGTTACATGGAATATATAATAATGTTACATGGACTATGATAACACAAGCAATGCCTTAATCACATATTCCTAGGAATATCTTAGCCTTTTCAGGTTATAAAGTGTTAGAATCTGTTCATACAAAACTAACTAAATTTTTTGATCATACCGCTATCACATTACAGCAGGGGGAGTTTAATCTATTTTTACATTATAAATGAACCCTAAG
Organism: Psophia crepitans; assembly: GCA_013399095.1. Lineage (NCBI taxonomy): Eukaryota > Metazoa > Chordata > Aves > Gruiformes > Psophiidae > Psophia > Psophia crepitans. The sequence continues at coordinate 79,489 of VWZZ01000199.1, forward strand.
GTGATGTCTTCGTTTTACACTTGTTTTGACTATTTCCCCTTCCTTTGCCGACTCTGGAAAGTACTTTAAATACAAACTGTTTCTAACAGATACTTTTCCTCTCTCCAGGACCAGTAGCCAGTGCTTGGGGGCTGCTTGATTTATGGCTTTGCCGCTGGCTTGGTGCAGACAGTGGGCTCTGGTTTCTCGTTCAGTCCCTCTGTACCTCCCAGAAAAGGAAAGGGCTCTGCTTAACCAAACCAGTACAGAATCCATTACCACCAGTTACTCTTTGTGACAACGAAGTCACCTTTTGGAAAGGCTCTTAGTCTAGTATGGCACATTAAGTTTTTTAAAAAGAGATAAATGCGTGTGAATATATTTATAAACATACACAAACACAGAGTACTGAACAATTCTGCAGCATCTGTCTGAAATGACACACTGTGACATTAAAAATAAACCCCAACTGCAGAAAGAATAGGGTTTTCATTTCCTAGACATTTGAAAATAAATTTTAAGGAAATATTTTATATAATTCACAAGTTTCAAAGATCTTCAAATGAAATTTTAAAAGTAACAATTAAACAATTACTGTGGTTGAAAACTGAAATACTTGCGTTTGAAAAATAACTTTGATTGACATCAAGGAAGTTCCAAGAAACAAAGACATATTTTTAAAAATTCTTTCATGTTACCAGTTGTTTTTTCCCTAGAAATAAAAATTTTATTTTCCTCTCCTTTTTTCCCTGACCCAGTTTCACCAATGCTCTCATCACAAATGTTTCAAGTAAAAAAATCTAAGCGTAATTTTGAAATGGTGCGTGGTTAGCAATCCACTTATTCTAGTTACAAGATCAGTTGAACTTCATTATATTCAAAATAGTGCTATTATCAGAAAAAAAAATTGTTTAGCCATGTGAATTTATCACAGAAACAACGAAAAAGCTAAGGAATTTGTTTGTACCTTTAGCGTTTCATCACTGTAAGATGCTGCCTGTTCCTTAAGCCCCTATCATTCAGATACTGCTAGGCAGACGTGCTTTCAAACCACTGCATTAACACTAATGAATTCTAGGTTTTCACATGAGGCAAAAAAAGGGAAAAGGAACTTGATAAACCTCTTTATTCGTAACTGCCTCAAATTTGTGAGCTCTAGGAGATAAAGACAAATTTGTTTGTAACGCTGGCATCTGTCACAAAAGTGAGTTAGATTTTAAACCCATGTCAAAAAAAAACTACCCTGAAACAGAGGGTAGTGTTATGATCTTCTTAGGAGATGAAAAAGATTGTTAAACTACACCGTGAGTATTTCACAAAAGACCCTCAGACAATGCGAGCGGCACAATTCACAGAGAAGGCAGCCCACAGATAATGAGCAGTTTTGTTTTTCATTTCAGGGATAGAAGTCACCAGATTCACGTTCAGAATTTTAATAGCTATTTCTAAAGCCCAAACAATGCAAACAGCAACAAAGTTTTAGTGTCTACAGCTCAGTATTGGGGAACATGCTTTTCACAAAAAAAAAACAACAAAAACAAAAACAACCAACCAACCAACCAAACAAACAACCAAAAACCCACCACACCTGAGGGGGGTGAGTAGTATCGTAAGTTAACTCCATCACCTCACTAAGCTTCCAGAATCAGCTGGATGGGGATAAGGAGGAAACAGGAGAGAGGACTACCAGTATCATGAACCTTGTGAAGGTGGTGAATAAAAGCAAGGAGCACCCCAGATTCAGAGCAGGTGAAAGGAGATCGTTCACAGAAGGCACAGTGTGGCGATTTATCCACCCAACACTGCTGATGGTAAACAATTAGATGGATTCAAGAATGCAGATTCCTGGAAGACAACCTTTTGTTGGTTGGCTTTTAATAAGCCCAGCTTCGCAAGACTCAATAAATGCAAACACACAGCACTTGACTCGGGAAAGCCTGTGAGCTCCAAGTCACAGGAGGCTGGATGAGTACTCTGCAATGGTGCTGCATCTCTGCCCTCTGCATTATACCCTTCTCCATGCGCCCGTGGGCTCTCCTAAACCATCCTATCATCAACAGAATAAGCTAGAATGCATTTCAAATGAAAAATTCTGCTTTTAACCAAAGGCAGAGGTAACAATCATTGGTATATATAGAAACTTTTGATATCTAGTTTCATTAAAAACCACGTGCAGGAATCCACTGCGTCTCTCCTACAGCAAGGAATAAAACCTCATGATTTCCCATAGATGATTGAAGATAAGTTCAAGGTACTGTAGTGCCTACTAATGGAAAATAACACAGAGAGGCCTGAGCTGGTTGTTTTTTTTTTAAAAAAGAAGAGGTAAGTTCTAGCCTTATTATTGCTATTGACTGGAAACAAAGCACACCTGAGACAGCACTTTTACACACATGCATATAAAGGTTGAATAAAGAGACATAAGTCATACAGACGTAGTCATCTATACAAAAACCTTAAGAAAACTAAAAATCATCTGTTTCAGATGAGTAAGAAGTGGCAAGGTTTACAAGTATAATGTTGCAAGTTATGTGAGATGAAGGAATGTGTGAACAGCAGAAAAGTGAGTCATTTAGAATTAATCACTATTTTATACCCATATAATCATCCTTAAAAATCAAGCACGCTTGTAAAACAAAAATAAAAATGCAAAGAATCATTGGCTGCCCAACACTTTTATATTTCACTATGGACAGCTCATAATTGTAAGCTGTGATGGCTAATAAATCACTTTGCTGCAGAACAATAGAAGAGCATTGCATATTCTACCCCTGTAAAACATTTGCTGAACAAATACTAGCTTTTCCTTATCCAAAGCTGGGAAGATGTCAAAAAAAAGCTCCTTGACAAAGCTAACATCCCAGTCAGAGCACAATGAGCACAGAAAGATGCTTTCTCACGAAAAGATGTGAAGTGGTAAAAGGCAAGTGAGCAGCATCATTAATTTTAGGTATGACCTACATAGATTTATTGCAATACAACTCCATAAAGATCTGCATTTTAATTTGGAGGCATAATTTTCTAATACTTTAAAGCAATCACCATAGCTACGCCCACTGTAACTGTACAAACGGTAATAAACATTTTAGAGACACATCATTAGATTAAATGCCATGTTTGTACATCTGTAACATGGTTAAGGGGAGGTATAAACTCACCGATAAAAGCGCTATCTGATTCCAACAGTGAATTTTTCAAGAATTCATTAGATTCATTCCTGAACTACAAAAGTGAAACAGAAGACATGCAAATTCAGATGCATCAAAACCCTTCTGGGGCCAAATTACAATTAATGCAAATTAATTGCAGAACCACTGCAAAGCAAACAGCACCTCGACAGTGTTCTGTACTATTCCTTACTCTATGGCTATAAAACCCTATACATATTTAAATAACTCGTGTTCTCTTTAAAGATTAGGGTTTGTGGTTTTTTTCTTTTCTGCAGTAATGCCGTTTGCTGAAATTGCCTACACATGGCACCCGCTGTGGTGGTTTGTGCAACACCAACATTTCCATCAAGAAATACATCCTCGTCACTCTGCTTGAGTTTCAGCACAGTCAGCGCTAGAACCGAGCTGTGCGCCTGAGGTCTGTATGAAGTATCGATCAAATAAAGAACGATTCCTGATGTTTCACTTACCTACCACATAAAATCTTTGATCAGCACTACAATAACATATTTTTTTCATAGTAATAACAAGCACTAAGAGTATTACTTCTAGTTCATTGCATAGTTGCAACCACTTGTTACAGAAATTCTACTGTGGAATAATTTGTGTCGAAAACCACTCTGAAACCAAAGCAGGAGACACTCTCAGAGGAAAAAGTGAAATTATTTTTTTTTTTTTTACTGCAAAGCATTGCTCTGAAGAAGAATTTCAGGCAACAAATTACAACTATAAAATGTATTAAGGTGATTTTTTTAATAAAAACCGTTTCATTTCTGTGTGTAGTTACAGTATTATCCTTGAGGCTAATGGCTTTGCTCTTGCACAGTCTTCCATTTTGTACAGTTTCACACTCCCCTGAGACACAATTGATCTCTGTTGTTCTGTAGCTTGGGTTAGTGCAGAATTCCAATCTGACAGCACTTTATTTCGCTCTTTTCACCAAGTCAGAACATAAGCGTCCCATTTGAGACAACAGATCTAATTATTTATTGACTTCCACATGCATCATGTAAGCCACCTGAATTCAGAGCAAAAGCTTCTGGTTTGGCTTCTTCTACTAATTCCCATCCCCAGCAGCAATCTAACATTATACGAATAGAAAATAAATACCAATGAATATAAAAAGAAGGGAGTTAAAGAATCAAACTCTCTCCGATACAAAGATAAACAATGTCTACGTCAAGTTTAAAGAAGCTGTTACTCATTGTACTGACAAGCAAGAGAGGTAAATAAGCTTGCTGTCTTGTTACTTAAGTGTAATTCCTCTCTCCAAATCTGTGAAAGACAGTATTTCTCACATTTGAAAAAGGCAAAGTAATATAATAAAAAAAAATATTTTTATTCTTACCAATCCCATGGTTTGTGGGTCACCACTGGAAGCAGAATCACCTTGAGCAACAAAAGGCACAGAGACAAGGGACAAGACAATAGCATTGACATAAAAACAGTTAATATGAAAACTGTTAATATGAAAAAAGTATAAGTTTTATCATCATTTGTTGTGGTTTAACCTGTCAGGCAGCTAAAACAACCACACAGCTTTTTGCTCACTCCCCCTGACCCCAGTGAGATGGGGGAGAGGAACAAAAACTAAAAAAAAGTAAAACTCGTTGGCTGAGATAAAGACAGTTTCACAGGACAAAAAAAGGAAGATCATAATAATAATAGTAATAATAGAATATACAAAACAAGTGATGCACAGCACAATTGCTCACCACCAGGAACCAATATTCAGTTAGTTCTTGAGCCAAACCGCCTCCCGGCACACCCCCTAGTTATACATTGAGCATAACATCATATGGTATGGAATATCCCTTTGGCCAGTTTGGGTCAGCTGTCCTGGCTGTGTCCTCTCCCAGCTTCTTGTGCACCTCCAGCCTCCTTGTTGGCATATAAAGCTGGGGGAAGAACTGGGGGGGAAATGACACATTGGGAGTGATGGCGTTTGTCTTCCCAAGCAACCGTTATCCGTGATGAAGCCCTGCTGTCCTGGGGATGGCTGAACACCCGCCTGCCATGGGCAGTGGGGAATGAATTCCTTGTTTTGCTTTGCTTGTGTGTGTGGCTTCTGCTTTACCTATTACACTGTCCTTATCTCAGCCCATGAGTTTCTCACTTTCACTCTCCTGATTCTCTCCCCATCCCACCAGGGTGGAGGGAGCGAGCGGCTGTGTGGGGCTCAGCTGCTGGCTGGGGTAAAACCACAACAATTACACACACTGTCACGAATATTTTTTAAACATTTGAATGCCATGTTTATTCCAGTTTCCTTACGTCAATTTAAGTAGAATTAAAGAAATCAACCAGGGTACCAAACAAAACACCCTGTAAGTGACTGTCACCCTTCATATCTTGGGATCAAGTTTGTTATTCCTACTCACGTAGCAAGTAACACAAACAAGCCTCAAAGCACAAGCCATGATAAGCAGCATTCAGTTTTTCTAAAACAGGATGAAGAGGTGTAACTATTTGCCTTTCATATGTGTTTGGTATTTTTTATGCCAAACTTTCACCTCACCCTTAAAGGCTAAAAAAGTCTAAGGAGCAATCTGAAATTGTACCAGGTGTCTGTGGCAAGAGTGGTGCTACAGGGCTGGCTGCTGTGAGAAGATACCAGGGCCTGCTGCATGCCAGGCACAGACGGTGCCACAACAGACCCACAGCAGGACACAGCTTAGCCCAGTCAAGCTGGCGGTGCCTCTGTGAAAACATATTGAAGAAAGGGCAAAATGAAGCATGGCAGTGACAAGTGAGGACAAAAGCGTGAGAAGCAGCCCTGCAGGCACCAAGGTCAGAGCAGAAGGGGGAGGAGGTGCTTCAGGTGCCAGAGCAGAGATTCCCCTGCAGTCCCTGGAGCAGTCCATAGTGGAGCAAATGGTGGGAAAAAAAATAATAAATAATTAAAAGCAGACCAAGATGAAGACAAATGGGCTGCATTTTAACCAATTCACGGTTTCAAAGCCACCTACTTCCTCAGTGAGGACTGAAGAAATGCCACAAGGAACTTACCTGCTAATGCTTTTATCACAAATCAGCTCAAGAGTTTTACTGCTCTGTAGTTCTCTAAGAAACAGTAATCAAACTACTTTTGCATTTTTCTGAAGTAGGAAGCACCAGTTAAATTCCTTTCAGGGAACCAAAGGGAAACAATGACAGTAATTAAAAAAAAAAAAGAGGGCAATTTCTTTATGCTTCATTATGACACAATTTCACTGTTTGGCTGTTTTGTACTGCAGTGCTGACATTGAACTTGAAACTAGTAAAACTAGAGCTACTGTTTTTTAATTCTTATCAAACAAACCAAATAAACAAAGATCACTGGAATTATCTCAGACCATTCATTCCTTACCTTCTGTTTCTCTCCTCATTCTCATTCTGTCAAGTTTCTTCTGCTGCTCCCTCAACAGTGCCTGCTGCTGAATCTCCAGAGTCTGGTCATCTTTTGGAGGATCAGGATACATGTGCCTCAAGCCCATACGCGTTTCAGAATCTAGAACAAAGACATGAAATTTAAATTTTTCCCCAAACCAACATTTCTGAAAAACATTTTTCAAGAATTAGCTACAGATACAAAGTCATAAAAAACATTTTAAGAAAGTGACAATGGCCAACAGGATGAGTCACTTTAGCAATGATTTTACAATTTTACTAGATTAATAAATATATTTTCTGGTAAAGGAGAAACAAAGTTACACAAAATCATAATTTGTTGGTGGGTAAAAAAAAAACAACCCACAAATTCACTCTTTCACTAACATTGTAATATCAAATGCGTAAGAAGTTTAAGCAGCAACAACTGGAAGCTAGAGGAGTACTCTGATTGGTAACTCAGCATTACAATGCCATGAACTGTCAGCACTGGTAGAAATGACCAGACACACAAAATACTGTCCACAGCGTATGTTGTATATGAGCAGGAGCTGTGAAGAGGCTGATTTTTATTTTTGTCTTTAAACCCCAAGTGGCATGGAAGATTGAGGAAAAGAACAGATGTTTCACTGCCTTGCTTCATCAATAACAAGATCTACCTGCCTTTGTGTTTAAGTTCATTAAATTCCCAGATGTTCTGTACATTGACAGGATCTTGTGTCTCTTTTGACGAAGGTCGCCTTACTGGAGCCTGCAGACGAAGCCTGGCCATCTCAAATATGTCCTTGGGATTCTTCTCTCTCCTCCTGCTTGAAAGGTTTGTAAAACAAGCAGAAGATAATTTAACACCGTCTATCAACGAGTTGTGTGGAAATATAATATTGATAAAGTCACTTCATTTATCCTTAAATAAAGCTATCAAAACAGGAAAATAAATGTGAAAGTAATGACACCACATACTGTGATGTAATGACAACCTCATACTTTATGGTGTAGAACTAACACTGATAATCTGATGAGTCTTTTCCAACTAATCAGTATGATTAACTAATACATCATGGATATTTATTTTTTTAATAAAATGGATATGATTTTCAAGAAGAATGAAAGTACTTCCACAGCACTATGTTATCCATATGCATATTCAGCAGCAGCAGCACTGCAGTTTACAGGCACAAATTATGTCCTAGGCAAAAAGGTAATGAGGTAAAATTCTGTCTTTGACATCTGCTTTGGACCACTCTCCAAGACAGAGCATTGCTCCTCCCATCTTGGCAATACAGCCATTCTTACACTACACTTTTCCAAGCTTCTTGGAAAAACGCAATAGCCATTAGAAAAAGGAAAAAAAAAAGAAAATGTTATATACAAGTTCTCTCTTTATATTTTCATTCCACTCATATATATTAGCCAACTAACACTAGCTACTAATACACAGTAGGTGGGGTGGCTGGAAAGCTGTGCAGAGGAAAAGGACCTGGGGGTACTGGTTGACGCTCGCCTGGACATGAGCCGGCAGTGTGCCCACGTGGCCAAGAAGGCCAATGGCATCCTGGCCTGTATCAGGAATAGTGTGGCCAGCAGGAGCAGGGAGGTGATCGTCCCCCTGTACTCAGCCCTGGTGAGGCCGCACCTCGAGTCCTGTGTCCAGTTTTGGGCCCCTCACCACAAGAAAGACATCGAGGCCCTGGAGCGTGTCCAGAGAAGGGCAACGAAACTGGTGAAGGGGCTGGAGCACAAGTCTTATGAGGAGCGGCTGAAGGAACTGGGACTGTTTAGTCTGGAGAAGAGGAGGCTCAGGGGAGACCTTATTGCCCTCTACAACTACCTGAAAGGAAGTTGTGGCGAGCTGGGGGTCGGCCTCTTCTCGCAAATAACTAGTGACAGGACAAGGGGGAACAGCTGCAAGTTGCACCAGGGGAGGGTTAGGTTGGAGCTGAGGAGAAACTTCTTCTCGGAAAGGGTGGTCGGGCACTGGAACGGGTTGCCCACGGAGGTGGTGGAGTCACCGTCCCTGGGGGTCTTTAAGGAAAGCTTAGATGTGATACTTAGGGACATGGTTTAGTGGGTAATAGGTGGTGGGGAGATGGTGGTTGGACTAGATGATCCTTGAGGTCTCTTCCAACCTTAATGATTCTAATGGTCTTTTAAAACTGCAGATGAAATTCTTACCGTGCAATCAGTACATCATCATCACTGGCGACATTTAGCAACTGTTCCTGCAGTCGCCTCTCTTCGCTACGAAGCTGTTTCCTCATCTCTGATAATTCACTTATCACATTCTTTCTTTCCTCTGGAATTTAAAGCAAATAATTTAAAAATAAAGCATGTCAGAGACACTGACAGTGTGTCACTGTGTCAGACACAGTGTGTCAGAGACACACACATAATGTAAGGTGAAAAAAAAAGATAATGCATTGTTAATTAAAACAAGGATTCTACAAACATAAGGACTGCAGCATTTCACAAAGTAGAAATTAGTTCAGAGCTTGTATTTTGAGACAGCAGAAGGACTAGATCCCCCAAAGAGCAGAAAGCAATCCAAATTTAAATGGAAACATTTTGCTGTACTTGAAGAAAAGCTATGAAATACCAACAAGTGGACACTGCCAGTAAGTGGCTTTATTTTGAAAGCAGCAAATCTATACAGTCCTCAGAGTCCCAGGGGCAGATGACAGGAACTGAGGTGGTATCAGCAAGCACACAACCCCATCTCCTTTTCCGGACTCAAAAGTAGGGTATCTGTCTGCTCAGTGCAGACTCTCTCAAGTGTTCAAGAGCTCCAACTTCAACACTTATTTTCAGTATATGTGCTTATGTTAACTTTTTAGACCTACTTTGGGTTTAAGCTGTTGAGGTTTTTTGTGGCCAGGACAGCATTCCTCCACAAGTTAAAACAGTTTCATAAATTCCTCATTTTCCAGATAACACACTTGATATTTTACTGACTTTTAGTTGTAGTCCAGAACCTTGCAGACAAGCAACTTTTACTACCTTAAATACTCAAACACAAGATTTAATTCAAATGTCTATTTCTCTCATGAGAGATGGTCCGAGTCAACTGATTTCCAAGAGCTACATTAAGAACCACTCTGCCGTAACTGCCCAGAAAGGACCCAGGGACTGACTGCAGGGGGTTAGCATTTGTAGAACATTATTTACTGTTACTTTCCATGTGTTGTTTCTTTTATACTTGCAAAAAAGAGTCAGAAGAAAAATCACTGCTTTTCTGCCCACTCAAGTTATCTTAGTTGCCAAGATAACTAACATATAAAGAGCAAAGGAGAACCTCCCAGCATGTCTGAACTTTAAAACCACCAGTGAAGACCAAGAGGCATGAGCAGAGGATTAGGCAGATTAACAAAGGAAAGCAGAATTTCAGAGTTACGACTGCAATGCTCTACATATCGTTGATTAGAAATCCATTACTCGGCTAATCTAAAACTTAGTGATCACCACTGTCCTGACTAAAAGATCCAACACTTCCCATGCAGGCTATTCCATTACCAGAGGTTTGAAAAATAAATAAATAAATCGTGAAGATGACACACAATAAATGCATTTTGTATTAATACTTCACACATACCGTACTAAACTGACACAGAACACACACAGAAACGCAAACTTTGTAAGACTATTCCTCTGAAAGCAAGCAAGAAAACTGTGAGAACAATTTCGTTGTAATAGGAAGTGAGCTCACAATGAAGACTACACCTACCAAATGCACGCAACTGATTTCTTCTGGCAGGGACAGGTGGAGAAGGAACCCTTGGCGGTGGAGGATCCTAGTGATCAGAATGAATATGAAATGTTAATATGTCAAAAAAAAATATAGCAGACATAAGTACGTTTTATTTCCTTATTTTATGTCCAATTTATGTTAATTACCACTACTGAAAGACAGAATAGTAACCTTACAGGTTGTTAGTGCCTAAGATTTTTTTAAAATCTGATGCCTAACCCAAATTACTATGATAGTGCCGATAAATCACGATTCAGAGATCTAGACAAAGCTATACCAAGTACTGCAAAGACATAGAAATAAACTGACCTTCCTCCAGAGCGTTCTTAATGTTTAGGGAAAGCAACAGTTTTAAATAAGTTTTAAAGTCTTACTTAAAACATTTTCTGAAACTGTGCTATATTTTACCAAATTATCATTTTCGTGGTAATTTAATCTTTTTTAATTTTTTTAATTTTTAGCCCAGCTCATACAGACAGTTGGTGAAAAAACACCACTTCCAATAAACAAAAGTCAGAAGTATAGCTTGAAATTCAAATATCATAGATGATTATTTAGTCTACTCTTCACAAGACAAATTAAATTTATTTAAAAAAAAAAAAGAAAGAAGTCCCAGGGAAGATTAAATCAAGTGAAAGAAATGAGTAGTCTCAGGACCACTACTGCAATTCATTCATGAAAGTGAAGAATATTAGGAGTTACAATCTTTTCGTACCTTCAAAAACATAAAACTAAACCAATAAAGTCTGTAGCTAGGAATCAACATCGAACTTCATACCTAATTTAAGTTCTCCTCTGAGTGAACACAATGAGTTGCTAGACTAGTTGTAAACCTTCTTATCCCAAACCTTTAGATCATTAGACCCTTTGTAAGCTGGGCAGAGTATGTACACTTAAAAATGAAGTGCTCATCTCTACAGAAGATGTGCATGCAAAAAAAGATTTAAAATAACACGCCACAAAAAAATTTCTTCAACACTTAAATAAAATTAAACATTAAATTTCAGAACTACAAGACTGGCTGATATAAAGACTATCTCCAGTTATTTGCAGTATTCCAGTAATAACTGGCAAACATTAAAAACCTGGTAGGATTTCATTCACTGCACTGTCTTAAATAAATCAGGAAGTATTGACTATAAAAATCATACTTGTGCGCAGTACGATATATGGCTCTCAGCAGAGGGAGTCCTTTCTCCTTTTCGTATTGATTTGTTCTGAAGAGCGGAAACAATTGGAGTAGGCTGCCTTGAAAACTGCAAGAAGGAAAGCAAGACTGAAACTACATTCCGACAGATTCTGAATAAAGTATTATTTCGGGTTGGATGAGTTTTGTTAATATTTTTCATTTGACATAAAAATGCTTTTCTGTATCTTAAATGAATTATTTTTCTATCTAACTTGTTTTCAACTCTTAACCACATAAAACTATTGCAATAATTATTTCATGTGATTTTTTTTGCTACCTAGAGTAATTTTAATACTTCTTCTATGATGTGGTTCTTTTAATTTATGTTTAAGGTACCTATTTTTTTTCCTCTCGACAATTCCATTGTATCTGTCCAGTTTAGAGAAATGACATGTAGAAATTTCTAGAAGAGAAACAGTTCTATGATTTACTTAGATTTTGTCCATCAGAATTCTATGTGATAGACTTCTTACGTCATCCAGGTTGAAGGAAAATAACTACACTAGACAGTACATCATTGTTAAATATGAACAGTCCTACAGTCCTCTAAATTATATGACTGTATTTGGACCTCAGCAGAAGTGAGCCACGGTACTTCACAACAGATACAAAAATCAACTATAGAGTGCAGCTTGCTTTTATTTATCTTTTTTTTTTTTTTTTTACTACTTTTTAACATTAATTTCATCAGCAAGATAAGTTCCTGCTGTAGTATGTCTGATTTTTCCATCAGCTGTTCTCTGTGTGTGCGCTAAGCATACCACAGCTTGATAAACTAAGAGGGGAACAACACTGAAGGCAAAGGTCTAAGAAATCATGCAATTTCTTCAAAAAATTCAGTTATTTTTAAAATCTATGAAGTAGTACTTGTATCTTAGAAAGTCACTGAAGCATACCATCTTCTTTTCCTCTTCCATCTTTTCCTTCTCAAAGTCTTGCCTAAGTTGTTCATCTTGCTTGTCTTCTTTTTCTTGTCTTCTTTTTTCTGCCTCTTTTTGCCTCTTTTCATCTAATCGAATTATTTCTTTATTTTTCAATCTTCGCTGTAACATAAACAGTATTAAACATTACTAAAGTTTTGCTTAGGTTTTCTTTGAGAAGTTAAAATTACACATCAAAGTCATTAGAATTAAATGAAAAGCATATTTCATTAGGCTGACTTCAAACGTTCCAATTAAAAACTATGCCATGCAAATATTAAACATCTGCAGTCCTGGCTCTGCTAACATCATTTAACAGAATTCCTAATAACTTCAGTAAACACCACTTTGTGTCCCCAAATCTGCTGCCAGTTAAGGCTAAACTGCAGGATTCATTTCCAAAAGTTCAGATTCAAACAAAACATACTGTAAACATGCACCACTCTATCACAAGCCCACAGAGAAAATTACCATCCAGTCGCAATTTTAGTCTTGTGTCTGTGCAAAGGGATGACCAGTTAGCTTCCTACTCTATACTAGACCAGCTTTATTATCCAGAAGATAACTCATCCAACTGACTAACATACTAGAGAAGAGAATCTAGAATACAGGCTGTGTTCTGTCTCAGAAATCTTGAAGTCCTACATCCTGAACTGATCTTTCATAATCCTGCAGAATACAGAAAGATTTTTCCATCTCTGCGTTGTGTCCTTTTCCTACAATTATTTATGAGAATCTCAATTATGCAGATTCACTCAATTTTACAAACCTGATAAATAAAGCTTCTGGGTTTGAATTAAATCACAAGTATACCTCCATGAAAAGTATTCATTAGATTTGCTTGGCCTTCTTCCAAAATACGCAGTTTTCTTATCTTAGAAATATATCCCAGACAATTTTTTAAAAGGCTGTACAAATCTTCCTGTATAGCTACATTCAGAATACAAATAATTCCAAGAGAGCTAGACTTAGGAGGCTAACAAAAAAAAGCTGATGTTTTGGGGTTTTTTTAGTTCACAATTTGACAAAGCTTTTTATTGGCCTCACAAACAGTTTCCTTTAGAAAGGAGAGCACCACTGTCCATTATAAAACTACACCATTTTCTTAGAAGAATTAACAGCACTTCAACTTGGTAGTATACCATCAAGAGCAAGAGAATGTGCCAGTTAATACTGGCAGTTTTCTACCCCTCCTCTGGCTAATACAGACCCATTTCAAAACAAAGACCAATTCACAGGACACTTCTCAACTTATCATCTTAATCTAGAGGACAAATATTACAAAGGGTTAGTTCAGAATGCAAGAAGTCAAGGTATCAAAATACTATACCTCCTCCTCTTTCTTTCTCCTCTCTTCTTGTTCATCTGCATATGCTTTTTGAATTCTCATCCTCTGTTCAGCTAGTCGTTTTTCTTCTCTTTCTTCTTCCATTCTAAGTTTTTCTCGCTCTGCTTCTTCCCTACGTCTCTTTTCTTCGATCTAGAAAATAATTTGACAGTATTCAAATAATTTTGTCAGTATTCAACTGTCAATAGCCAGCAATAATCTGATGAACCAACATTTAGCGCCATGATCTTCTATGGAATTTGCAGTACCTATTTGTGCAATCAGAGATTGCATGAAGACACTGTAAGGATTCTAGGGCCAGTCTTACATTCAGCCTCAGAATTCCTTAAAAATGAGCTGACATTTTACTGTTTCTTTTTGGTCACTCTTTACTGAACCACCCTCCAGTAAGAACACTTATTATAAATGCTAGTAATAAAGTCTGAGTATTTCCTAGAGCTTACTCTACTCCAGATGTGCTGGAATAACACCTTTTTTTCTTTGATTAAATAATGGAAGTTGGGAAAACAAAACCAAAAAGACATAGCAATTATCTTTTTCCTTTCCACAATTATAGTATTTTTAGATACATTGCTGCATTAATGAGGTCAAAGGTCTGCCCAATCTTTATTCTTCTGGCAGCACTAGAAATGGGAAAAACCTTTATCTTTTCTATTTAAGAAATCCACAAACTACTGCATGACACTTGTACTCTTTTAAATTACCTAGCACTTTCGTGATACTGATATTTAATTAAATTGACATTTAATTGTTGTGACATAAGATTACATGCAAAGTATTATATGGATGGAAGACAAACTGGTAGAACAATCACATTTTATATACCCATCAATAAATAACTACGTTATTATTATTGTCTCACTGATCACCATTTCATTCTGATGAACATGCATTTGTAGCATGCAGCCTTCTGAGGGCAAACGTCTCTGTTTCTTTACGTATTGTACATGTATGCAAACTTTTACCACATAGACAGTTTGAGAACTCAATACTGTATTTAGAGAGCTGTACTTAGGGGAAAAAAAAAAAGATACGATCTAGATTAATGAAACCAACTATTAACAGCATTACTTTTATAGGCATTTCTTATGCGAAGCAAAAATCTGAAATGCAACAACATATAGCTCTTAGTACACCTCTTGTGTACAGAATTGGCTGTGATTGGAGAATGCCTTTGGTCAGCAGTATCTGATTATTTACTTTGACTGTAATCCTTTTTCAAATCTATTTAACAAGATGATAACTGGTGAATGCATTCATTCACCTGTAGACGAAGAAAGTTCTTGTATGACTCTTGCCGCTTAAGATGCTGTGGAGATGGCGGTTCAGCGAACACATTACCTCGAGCAAAAGGAGAGGTCTGTGCAAATGTAAAACCTAAGGGAGGAGAGGGGTAAAAAAAAAAAAAGTTAACATAAAAAACAAAGCAAATTTTATTAAAGACAGCAAGCCACAATGAAGCAGTGGGGATCTGAGACACTTATTTCAAACGGTAGTTTATGACAGCCATAAATCAAGGGTATAGCTGGAAACAGTAGCTGTGATTAAAAGTTCTTACATTGTCTGCCTAGAATACTGTCAGGTTTTAACTGCTCAATTAACAATGTCCAAGCCAGCTGTCTTTTTACAAAATAACATCTACAGAAGTCACATATTCTGCTGTTCAATCTACAGTTTAATATCTAAAAATGTTACCTGCAAGTTAATTAGAATAGCAAGAAGATTTTACATCTTTCAACATTACTGCTTGCAATTACTCTGACAGAGCATACATAGCCCTGTTTCTTAGGCTTATTCAATCTTTAAAACCAAAACATCCTAACAGAACAAATGTTTAGGTAAAATAGGCTTTGGGTTTGTTTTTTTTGTAGCATCGATTGCTAAAACTGGCAAATAAAATCCTAAACACTCAAAAAATTGAATTCTGTCAGTATAAGATGCCTTCCATACTATGAAGGTTGAAGTGTCAGGTGTCTTTCAGCCTTGAGTTATGAAAGCATCATAACCATACAGTCCCAAAGGCTCTACAAAGGAGGACGAACTCAGATACCACACAGAACAGCTTTTGCAGAACAGGATCCCCATAGGAAGCAGAGAAGAAAGGAAGTAAGTAGAGTAAGTGGTGTTAGCTTTTCCCTTGACACAGCACGTTCTTCATTCATATCACGTCTGCACCAAAGGACAGTGCAAGGACGTGCAACAGGAGCTATAGCTTCACTGAGCTGAGAACACAGCAGTAGCTGTTCTCATGTCTCCCTTTTACCTTTCCCTATACGGTGACACATCACCTGAGACAGATGAAAGTCAGAAATAACACATACAACTTATCCCTATAGGAATGAACATGCTTACTGCCACAGCCTAGCCTCTGGAGCATGTGCTTGCATAACCATGTAGTTAGTACTACTTTCCTTACATGGAATCACTGAATACTTCAATAATATAACTAAATTTACAACTGGCTCTTTCCGGACAGATTTACTTCACTCAGGATATACACTATGTAGTAAGTCAGAATAAAGTTTATACACCATTTAAAAGGCATGGACTCAACTCTACAGCTACCTGAAAGGAAGCTGTGGTGAGCTGGGGGTCGGCCTCTTCTAGCAGATAAGTAGTGACAGGACTAGGGGGAACGGCTGCAAGTTGTGCCAGGGGAGGTTTAAGGTTGGAGATTAGGAGAAATTTCTTCTCTGAAAGGGTGGTCGGGCATTGGAACGGGCTGCCCAGGGAGGTGGTGGAGTCACCATCCCTGGGGGTGTTTAAGGAAAGGTTGGATGTGGTACTTAAGGACATGGTCTAGTGGGTAATAGGTGGTGGGGGGACAGTTGGACTAGATGATCCTGGAGGTCTCTTCCAACCTTAATGATTCTACGATTCTAAGACAAACACATTACTATTAAACGCATAGAGGAATGAACTTACTACGTACCAGCTACTATCCTGCAAGTTCCTCTTTAAGGGGAAGAGTGGGACAGAAAAAAACAACCAAAACCTACAGAAAGCCACTTTACTGCTCAACTGTTCAACTGGAAGGTGTAAGACCATAAATTTCACATCCCTGATCTGCACCACCTCCTGACCCAAAAAAAAGCAATCTAGCCAGGGTGCTCTCTGCCGTTCTGCGTTACTGTCCCTGTGACTGGGGACAGACCTGGAGTGCCACAGCATTCTCATTTAGATGTTTCACAAAACATAAGAAACAAGAGAAAGATGAGTAAGTTTTATATAAGAAAATAAAATACAAATCCCTAAAACTTGGAGGCAGTGGACAGGGCTGCATATATACATGATTTATCTGCAAGTTTGCAGAACTTGTTGACCTAGTTACTGTACCAATTTAATCATAACTTACAACATCATTGATCTGCAGATCCTCCTCCTCTTTTTATTACATTTTCTTCCCTACTATACAGTTGTGTTTTACTGCATCATTTAGAAGTAAAACAAGTATGTATGAAGATTTGATTAGATAACATTGAACCTGGAAAACTAATGTACTCATTCTGACTGTTCGATGCTAAAATAGTTATTACTTATCATTACTGACAAGACAGATAAGAAAATACATTTTCAGTGCACACAGTGACAGCAGTGAAGTAGTCTGGGAAAGAAGCATGATATGGACTTCGCAGGTAGAGAGCACTAACACTAGCACAGGATACACGAAAGGAGTAAAGAAACTACAGAATTTTGATGACTAAAACCTATAAATACAGCTGTAATACGGTATTCTTAAAAACCTGCTATTTTATTTGTAGATGCTTCTGTGTTCTCAGGTCTCGGGGAGGCCAAACTTAGGTCAACAGATACAATAGCCCTTTTATCTTCATACAGTCTTGCCTGTGGATTATGAAATGCATCTTCATTTTGCTTGTGCATCATATGCAAGTCCGCTAAAGTAAAAGGGAAATAACTGTTTGTAATGTTTTCTTCTCACAAAAGGCATGTTCACCATAGACTCTGAAAAATACAGGGATTTTTGAGCAGACTCCACTTTTCCTGGGCATATCAACTACGGGAACAAAAGATTTAAGCAAAGACAAGACTTTAGAAGCTGTAGTCATCAGAAATTCACTGATTACAAGATTTTGTTGATTTTCTTTTGCCAGGAATGATTCTCTACAGCAAACCTCCCCTCTTCCCCACCCAACAATGCTATAAACTGGAAAGATAAAGAGCTCGAAGACAAATAAAGAATGACAAGTCTGTGTTGATGAGTATGTATTTAGAAACCACCCCTTCTTTCATGTCCTTAAAGCTGCAAAATACTTTTGAGTTTAGCATTGGTGTTTTAAGTACTGAATCTCTATTTGATTACTATTGAGGGCGGTAACGACAATGAACCATTAAAGTGTATTTTTGTCTTCATGTCTGTAGTAACGATCCCAGTGCAGATTCCTATATGTAAGCAAAACACCATCATCCAACATTTGCACCAAAGTTTACATGGTACCTCTCAGCTATGATAAAAATTCTGATCAAAGAATTCATTCCAGCTCATTTTGAAGTGTTCACCATACTACACCTAAAAGGCCTGTTTCAAAACAAAAGAGTACTACAGAGTTTTCAGATTCGTTTTAAATAGTGTTTCTGATAGTTATGAATTACTGTAGTCATTTAAGCACACAGATTCCAAGAACTTTAAAATTACATCCCTCTGCTGTAAAGCAGCTTTTGCATACATAAGAGTCTCAAAAGCTACTTAGAGACATTTTCAAGAGGATAAAAAGACAAGTCACACTGCATAAAAAAGAGACATGGCAGAAACGGCATGTTATGTTTCACGACATTTGACTCATAGCTTATCCATCATGCTCCTAAACTACGGTGGGAAGAAATAACTTTACATATGTAATTTGGGAAAACAGGCTCATAAGCTTCTTTCTCTTGGTTCCTCATTTACAGACAGAGAAAAGCTTCTCAGGAGGTACAGACAGAGCTCAGGTTAAGGTGAGCAGCTTACGCTATCATCTGGCCCACTCTACTCACACCATTATAAAAGCCTAGAGAGAGAAGCCAGGCACTTCAACACAGTGCCTGAAGTTAGGCAGCGTGAACACCTCTACCGCTCTGGGGATAAACACAGGCTTGGATTCTCAACACAAGCTTCTAAACTTACACTTTGGACACATATTCTTTAAAAAGCATTTCAGCTTTAACACCTACCCTCAAACTACACCGTGAATTTAGCGATGTGTTGCTCAGGTGTCATAAAACCGAAGCTAATTATTCATACATAAACTGTTATCCAGTAAGTGTTCCATGCTTTGAAAATTCTCACATGTCATTACCAGAAGACATATTTTAAAAAACTAATCAGAATTCATCATCATAGTCCAATAACAAGAAAATCAATTTGCTTCACATCAGAAATGGATAGTTTAAAAATTGTAAGACAGACTTTCTTTGAAAGTTACCACTTCTATTAATTTTCGACTGTAACTACTACCACTTCCACTAGTGTATTCAGCTTTCCACAAGAGGAAACTGACTGACAAGCCTGGATGTGTATGAGAAATGCTTGTCTCAAATATTCTACTTCACTTCCACTGGGTAATTCATTAGGTATTCTCTTTTTTCCCAGATTAATTGGCAACATTCAAATTCCCAGGGGTGGGAGAAAAGAGTAAAACATTTCAAGTCCATTTGACTTAGCTAAAATGAGACAGTCACCTTTAGGGGGATTCTAAAACTGTTCTGTAGATTATGTGAGAGACTGCTCAACAAAAGAGGACCTATGGCATTTAAGTGAATTTAGTGTTAATAATTTTATCTTGAAATACACAAATCTAATTGTGCCTACTGAACGCTATTTTTATCTAAAATAAAGTGGTTTTGTAGGGTTCAGTAGGAACCAGAATCAGAAATATGAGTTTTAATCTTATATCTAGCTCAGATTTACTGGAGGGGTGGATGAACAACATGCCCGAATCATGGTTATCTCCTAGCTCACTACAGTCCCATTTTGTATAACACTTGGGGGGGAATTCTTAAAAAACATTACTGCTATCTGACTGCTATTTATACAGCCATATACCAGCAGTGTTACTTGGGGAAAGTTAAATATTTCACCTAGCTTTATATATTTATTCAAACATGTCTCCTTTTTCCATGTCACAAGTAGAGCTTCCTAAGCCTAGAAGTGATTTCAAAAAAGAAAATAAAAAGAATAAAAAACTGTCTCTGGAAAACGTTTAAATAAAAGTTTTCGCAACAAACTTTGGCGTATTTGTATTGCAGCTGATTCTAGGAGCTTGTTTTCCTCCTTCTCCCTTTACTATTACATTTTGAATTCATTTATAGTTGACATATCCTGTGTTTCTGATTGTGTTCAACTTATACTCTTTGAACAATTCCAGTGAAATCAAAATTACTCAAATATTCTTAGAGTGCATTTGCTTGAAACAAGTACTTCTATTTGTCAATATAGGGCTACCAGTGTAGATATAACATATCTGAATAACAAGGAATAACACATCTGAATAGACCCTTTACAAGAGCAAGAAAACATCAATCTTAAAAAGACAATCCATAATTTTGACAAACATACTTATCAGATTTCCTTTAGCATCTCTGAGAGGAGCACCACCACCACCTTTTCCCCAGGGGTTATAATTCCTCATTTCTGCTTCTAACTTGGCTTCATAACGTTCCTTCTCCTCTCTCTCTTGTCTGCGTCGTTCCTCTCTCTCTCTTATCTAAAACCAAACAAATCAAAGTCAGTTGCATGAAAATATCACATTAAATATAACTTTTTATTAAAGTTAATGGAGCAAGCTGAATGCTATCATTGCCCATTCCCCTCACCTATATCAAGCAGATTACAAACATGTCACTGCCTATACTGCAGACAGTGCATTGAATGCTGCTGTCAAACTGTGCACATGCAGTTGTGCACAGAGACACATACAGATACACATTTTAAGACTTCTAAGTTCCAGAAATGTTCGCATCAGACACTTGCAGTAGATCAAAAGTGTCTATCCTTGGATCTTGTGATGCAAAAATTTATACTGCCTGAAAATTAAACAGGCAAGATTCTATAATATTGCAGCACTTGCCCCTCTCAACCTGACATATTTTGTTTCACCAAAACTTAAGACTAGAGGTGATATGATATAAAGAAAGACTCTTCACAATAAATGCCTTAATAGAATGCTACACAATGGTATAAACATTCATAAAACAGGTTTTTTTAGCAATATGTATAAGCCCAGAAGGTCAACTGTGTCCTGGGCTGCATCAAAAGAGGTGTGATCAGCAGGTTGAGGAAGGTGATTGACCCCCTCTACTCTGCCCTCATGAGATCCAACCTGCAGTACTGCGTCCAGCTCTGGGGCCCCCAGCACAGGAAAGATGTGGACCTGTTGGAGAGGGTCCAGAGGAGTGCCACAAAGATGATCAGAGGGCTGGAGCATCTCTCCTATGATGAAAGGCTGAGAGAGCTGAGGATGTTCAGCCTGGAGAAGAAAAGGCTCCAGGGAGACCTAACTGCAGCCTTTCAGTACTTAAAGGGGTCTTATAAAAAGGATGGAGAGGGACTCTTTATTCAGGTAGATAATGATAGGACCAGGGACAATGGTTTTAAACTAAGAGAGGAGATTGAGATTAGACATTAGGAGGAAATTCTTCACTGTGAGGGTGGTGAGGCATTGGAACAGGTTGGCCAGAGAAGCTGTGGAGGCCCCACCCCTGGAAGTTTTCGAGGCCAGGTTGGATGGGGCCCTGGCCAACCTGATCCAGTGGGTGGCATACCTGCCCGTGGCAGGGGGGTTGGAACCAGATGATCTTTTAAGGTCCCTTCCAACCCAAACCAGTCTATGATAATAATACATGTAATATATGCAAATAACAAAGAATTGCTTACATGGTTTGTTCATCCTTTTCTTCAAAATCAAGTTAAATTTATATAACTAAGTCTCCTAACAATTTAATGTAGTATTTATAAAGAGAACAGTTGTTAAAAAAGTCCAACTTCTTTTCAGAGCTTTTAAAACATTAGCTACTATTTATGTAGCTGAAATATATTCATGTAATTTTCTTATTTCATCTGTGCATTAGATAATGTTTTCCTTTACCAAGTAGTCAGACAATTTTCTAAGAGATATAATGTGTCAACGCAAAGAGCCATCTAGCCCCTTCAACTGTTCACAAAAATAGTCAGGTTTGTCTATAGAGGAGGGAAAAAAAAAAAAAAGGCAGAATACATTCTGCTGACTGTCAACCATAAGCAGCATAACTTTCAAAGACTCTATTGTGTCACATTTATTAGACCTGTATGTCAAATTGTGCAGTCTTTCATATGGCAAGGTAAAATTTACTTCTTCAGACTACTGTGAAAAAATGCCTTCAGAGAAGCATAAATGCAATATCAGACACTATTCCTAAATATTTATTATATTCTTAATTTGACCTTGATTGGCAGCTTCTCCTTTATAGTAATTACTTAATTCCAGTGAAGAAATACATAAAAAAGAATAAGATAAAGTATTAGTGCCACTGAACTGGGTTCCAGCAACATCTCTTCTGAAATAACACATCTTCTCATGGTCAAATACGTTTATAAATATGAACTCCCACAAGGTGCAGCAGTAAAAGGCCACTAAAATGAGTAGGGAACTAGGACATCTGCTGGAAGATGGAAACTCAAGACATTTGTCTAGTCTATCAAAAAGGAAGCTGAAAAGAGGTAAGACAGCACCTACAAACCCATACTGGAAGCAAACATAAGCATTTTAATTAGTATCCAAATGAACATGAAGAACTTACTGAAATTAGAGTGTTCCTAATAATTATAGCAATAATACTCAAAAGTAATCTTTCAATAGGAATATCAGAGCAATACAATTCATTGCTTTTAAGATGCAGGTCCTTATGTTTATGAAAATAATTATATAAAACTCCATGCCTGGAACTAATCTGTTTGCTGTCAGTCTCAACATTCTCTCTGTCCCTGACAAAACAAACAAACCAACCCCTAAGAGCTTACAGTCCACCTGAAGAGTTAAAATGAGCTAAAGCAGGGTCCGAGGGATGGGAGGAAGGAATCAATGAAGGGAGGGAGAGTTAGGAAAGCTTTTTACTTGCAAACTAAATAAATATGGTTGAAAAAGAATACTATGGCTACAATCATTATGTGTTGGAAAATAAAAGCAGAAAATGTCAGAAGCTTCATCACTCAGTACCTGTTGTTGTAATTCTTGTTGATAAGATAACGTCGCCTCTTTGGAAGGCCTTGTTTTCTCTTCAGAAAATACTCCTATGCTTCTTTGTCTGTCTCCTGTATTCCTCTCTCCAATGTTACTTCAGAATTAGAAAACCACACATATAAGAGGACAACATCATATGGTCCATATGGGGAGGAATTTAAAAAAAAAAAAGTCTTAACATTCCTGCCTGAAATATTTAAGAGCTGTTGTTTTCCACAGCCTGGTAATTTATAATCTCAAACATTTTCATAAATCCATATAAAAATAGGAGTTCATTGAATTATTGTTTAGACAGAAATTCTTAATTGTAAGTTTGAAGAGTTGCCTTTAACACACTTTATTTCAAAGGTATATCCGTTGTCAGCAAAATATTCCCAACATGTAAAGCATATCAAAACCGATTTATACAAACAAAGAATACGAATACAGATAATACTTACACAGATTGCTCTACTGGGGCTTGGCCTAAAGGAGGATCCAGATTAGGTGTGGCTTGCGTTCCCATCATACCTGTACCATCTACACAGTAAAAAAATTGCTACTTTAAATTTTGAATGTTCAGATATAAACATTTGCCATTACTTAAAAGAACAAAGCTCACTTGTCAAACTCTATGACTGCAGAATTACAAAAAGGACTCTCAACTAATCCTTAATGCCCTCTAAAGCAAGAAATACAATGCCAAGGTACAACTCTCTTAAATTCAGCTAAATCCCTTTAAAGTTTATGAATGTCTTCATTAACGTATTCTACAATGAACTAACATAAAGAAATAACTTGTTTAATGTAACGCTTGTCCTCACACTTTCCAGATGTGTCCTCTGTTGTGAGGAGAGCCCCATTGCCTCCTGCAGGCATGCAGTACCTTTGACATCTGTACTCTTCCTGAAAGGGGACCTACAGCACTCTGCCACAGCAAGGCTTGGAATTACTGCGCATACTACTGCTTGCATTCAAGACAGTAAGAGATTCATCTCTAAAACAGTTTCACGCTTTCAAATTTTAAGCATTAGCAATATTTCTGTTTGTGACAACAAGCTTTAAGACAACCTAACTCTCATACGTGAATTTTAAGTATTGTTTTCTTTAATACTCTAAACTGCAGGCTGTTTTACCCTAGAGGCTATATTGATACAAGGATAAACCAAACAAACAACAAAACACCAAAATAAAACACACAAAAAACCCCAAAGCCCCTCCAAACAAACTCCTCCAAACCACTCAAAACTTTTATGAGCATAGTCTGAAAATAAGATTACAAAGATAAGGTAAAAAAAGGTGTCTGCAACATTGAAAAATAAAAATATTTTTAAAAAAAATCTCAAACCATAAGTTGTTATATTTCAAGGTAGTGAGAAGTAGTTTACATTGGAGAAAAAAAAATCTAAAAATTTTTGCTCTTAAATCTCTAGCATTCCTGAAATTCCCTAGTAGATACAAATCACATTCATATCAACCAGTAAAACAAAGCAAGGTTTTCTTCTCCTTCAATTGAACTTTTCTATGAAGGTAGCACAATAACTTTTTAAAAGTATTTCTGTTGTTTCCCTCTAAAAAAGTAAAAGAAAAAAAAAAAGAAAAAAAAAGAAACACGACATAATCCAGTCCCTCACCAAACACATCACAGTTTTTTAACTCATGAAGTCATCATAAAGCAGTCAAAGGGTAGATTAAAAAAAACCCACGAGTTCTTAAAATAAAAAGTTTGATTACTTCATACAGTTCCTTTCAAATATTTAAAATTATATCTGAAATTGTAACACTACCTAAACACGTAATCAATTATAATATGATTTAAGCAATTTCAGAACATAATGTTTTGATTATCAAAACTGTAAAGAAAATTATCTGGGAGGTGTAATGGCTAAGTAGCTGAGACTAGAGCTTGTTCAAGCGATGAACAAGACTTCTGGAAGCCATAGCCCCTTCTGCAGTTGGAGAAAACTACTTCATTCAAAACCAGTATTGAAAAAAAGCCTACTTTCCCTTCAATATACATCTAAGAAATGGGTTTTAATTGCTGCTACTAGTTCTACATTATTCATCATTTAACTAGATTAAAAGCAGTCATCTAAATCACTGTAACAACCAATCCACTTGAAATCATCAACTTACAATATGCAAGATTGGGATCCAAAGGATTCCTAACTCCGTAAAAGTAATATGCATCATCATAAGGCGTTCTATAGTTGTCTGTCAAAACTGGCGGTGGAGGCGGTGGCATCGGTGCAAGCCTTAAAGAAAAAAGGAACACAGTTTCTTGTTTTGTTGTACAACTAAAAAGAGATTATCAAAAGAAGAAGGGGGGGGGAGATAAAGAATTCACTATGGGAAAATTCTAGATTTAGCTCAGCCAAAGACCTCTCATTAGTGCCATGCAGTGAACGACACAATCAGCCTCAGTAGGGACTTAACCTTCCCTCAGGGAGTAGTACATGAAGCCACACTATTCCAGAGATCTAAAGAATGTAAACCAAGCATGCCTTCTTTAACTGGTTCAGTTAATGATACTTATTGGTTACATCAGTAACAGTACATAAAACAAGCCAAGGATTAGTCTCTGGTCAAAGGGCAAGTGGCACAGCAAAGCTTCGGCCACAGGCCTGAAGCTCCTTCTCTCTCCCTGAACAGTTTAGTCTCGATCACAACACCTAGTGGAAGCTGTCCTTGCCTACACTGCATTCCTGAGCTTAGGCCTGGGAGATCGCTCA
The DNA here is from genome assembly GCA_013399095.1 of Psophia crepitans. Taxonomy (NCBI): domain Eukaryota; kingdom Metazoa; phylum Chordata; class Aves; order Gruiformes; family Psophiidae; genus Psophia; species Psophia crepitans. Next base: position 105,129 of record VWZZ01000199.1, read on the forward strand.
CCTGACAGGGGCCAAACTCACGCCATACCAGCCTTCTAACAACACAGACACCGCTGGGCATGTGCCCAAGCATTCTTGCAACATGGTTCAATATGACAGGCATGGACATCATTTCTACACCACAAGCCTTATTCTACACAAAGATCCACTAAGAGAGAGCTGTCTTCACAGGTAATCCTGCCTCCCCAGATTATTCAAAATATACTGTGAAGAAACAGACATTAGAAGTTTATTTCAGCGCAGAGTAGTTTCATTTTCTGTTCATTGTCAAAATACTATTTCTGCCTTCGTTAGTTCCTTGTAGAAGGATCGATAGCACCACTGAGCTCCACCTTAGCAGTAATAACATACTTAATCTTATTTAATACGGAAAATGAACATTTTGGTGAAGCACCTGGGAGCTGCTATTTCACCGAGAGTGCTGGCCAGCCCCCGGTGAAAGTCCTCAGTCAATGGAGAGGCTGAAGAAACGGGCACCGGAGTTTGGAAAGCCACCCTAGGCCTTTCAGGAGGTACTTTCTCTTCAGCTGCTCTTGCTGTCAAGCCAAACTCTCTCAATCTATTTGGCTGAAGGGAAAAAACACAAAAACAGAAAAAAAAAAACACACAATAGAAAAAGAGATAGAAAAAACCCAAAACAGTTACCTTGTTATAACTAGGAAATATTCTGAACTTCCATTTAGGTTGTGTTAAACACTTCACTGGGTCTCAAGTAGCCGTTCAACTTTCAGGTAATTGCATTTTTTTCTCCCAAGGAATTACTGGAAATGTAATACTACAAGGAAATCTAGCACGTTTATCACAGACTTACAAAAACCAACCTCTATGGCAGGTTTCAGGAAGTATATGGTTCTAGTTATTGTCCAGAAAGAAAGCAGTATCTCCACAGTTGTCTGTAATACAGGTTATCTAAAGCTGCCAGTTTCCTACACAGACAGTATTCTCATATTATGTATAGGAGAAGTTCCCTCCCCCTGGGCTCAAGATTAAAACAGCTCATAATCAGTAAAAACTAAACCGAAACACATTCAGAGACTTTTTCCAATAAACATAGCAAACAATGCAATAGCATTATTTTAGTTTTTAAATGTCTTTGATTTTATTAAATTTTTCAGACACAATAAGCACAAAATTTTGGGAGGTTTCTTTTTAAAATAAAAATATCAAATGTTTATTGATAACTGGCAGCCCCAGAAGATAGTCAAAGGCAACATGCAATTAATGTGAAGGCATGCAAGTCAGTTTCTGAACTATCCCCTCACACCCAGAAAGCCCTTACACCAGCAGCTGTGCATACATATTTTAATGTTTGTTTAAATGAATCAATATAATAGAAGACCAGAAAACATTCATACATTGTATAAATAAAACAGATTGTTTCTGAATTTACTGGTCCTAACATTGTAGTGCTTCAATTAACATGCATTCAGACAAATACCAGCAACCAGCTTCATATTAAATACCTAACCACAAACCATATACCCTACAACATAGAAGTATTTCAGCAAAATATTAAATGTTTACCTCCTCATCACTTAGCTGCAAGACAGTATATACAAGACAGTTAGTACTCACCAATCACAAACTACAGCATTAAGATTCAAATTCTCAAAATCTACTGGACATGAATATCTATTTATAACATAACTTCAAATTTCTAGATGTGAATATGAAATTAGATGATAGATATGAGCTACAGCAATTCAAAATTATAAAGCAATCCACAGACTTTTTTTTAACTCATCTTTTCAAATCCAGTGTCTGAGCAGAACATCTAAAACAGCCTTTCCTCACTAATAAATTTAATCTGAACTGCTCCCAAAGTGCCCCAGATTTCATCTCTGTAGCTCATTTCAGATGTGACTATGGTACTCAGTTCATCCTGGGGATTGTTTTCTTTTAAACAAGCAGTATATACAACAGTCCACATTTAAAGATTCTTAAGCAGGCATTGCTATTTAACCAACCTGCAATTAATCAAGAAATCCACCTAATTAGAATCTCTCCCCAAGGGACAATTTAAAGCTAACAGCGACTGATGCTTAATGAATGTAGCAATTCTACTTAATTGAAGGCTTTCAGATAAATTAATGGTTTTAAAACACTATACATGCCCTGGACTTGCTCTGGGTATAATTTTGTTCCTACAACAGGCACTTTCCAGTCTCTGAGATGTGTATGGTATACAGTGCTGCAGCACAGCATGCTTCTGCCTGGTCAGCTTTGATTAAACAAAACTGTTTACACTGACCTTGCAGCCTGCTGTGCCAAAAGACCCAGCACCCTCTGCTCAGTTTTCCCCGCCTGGCTCCCAGCTGTACACTTCATCCCTCTCCCTTTCACCATCATCAGAATCCCTCATCAGCCAACTGACCTCTCTAAGCCAACTAAACCAGCAAAAAAGATTCAGATTTTTGCCAGCTAAACAAGTTGAATCAGTTTGCAAAAGGGATCAAACAAGCACCACGGATACTTCAGCAGAGACGGCAGGAACATGCAGCCAGAACTCTTTGTCAGTGTTCTCCCTCTCCACTTAGGAGAAATAATTTTGATTCAGCTTTGTTGCTTATCTACATGCATTGTCAGCCTCCTGCCTCATTACTGACTAATGGCATTTCAGAGCTATTCATTCACTTCCATTTTCTAGAAAATGAGAGCTCCTGTCACCTCTGCTGAACTCTCCAGAAATGGCTCAAGCTTCTGTGTTGTAGCTTCCCTCAAAAAACAGCACCATTGATAATTTAAACTGGTAACCAGTTAAGTTAATAACCAGTTCATCTGTGCTTGATAAAGTTACCCATCCTACCTCTCCAACACAGATCTCTACTTCACCCAAGACGCAATGGCTTTGCGAACTTAGTTGATACACATGCAGATAAATCATACTAGCTCTGTGACAATCAGTCTGCTCCTAACGTTACTAGTGGTGACAGGCTACTCCTTCATATATGCTAATCAAAATTCTTAGCACAATAATGACCTTACTAAGCAAGTGGAGATGGTAGTAACTCTGCATGAAGTTTTACAAGCAACACAATATTAAACATCTTGCTTTTTATAAAATCCTGAAAATGCTTGTAATCCTGAAGGCTACATTTGATAGTTTAAAAAAGAATTACAAATTTGAAATTAGTAATTGCTACAATGAGATCAACTCGGCTGCAAAACAACTGGATTATTTTTCTTTTAATTGAAAAAGCACAAAAACTTTCTGCAGCATACTTTACACTCCCAAAGAAAGGTTACTAATGTGTGCATGTACAGGCTACCACTGGACACTGAGTATTTTTTCCACGGTACCCACTGCTTGTACACAATTTCCACCTGGTCACAGCAAAGGAAATGTTCAGTAACTTCCACAAAAATATTTTCCTCTTAAGCTGAAAGCATGAGTAATGAGTTACAGCCTTATCTTTGGCTTCCATTTTATTCTATGCTAATGCCCTACTAGAAAAAAAAACCAGCAATAATATTTATGATTCTATAAAAGCCCTACAGAGTTTTGTGACTAAGCAATCAGAGTGTACATGAATTAAAAAAAAGTCTATATAAGTGAAAGAAAATCCAAGTTCCTTACCTTCTTCTCTGGGTCTCGAACTCCAGAAGCAGCAACTGAGAGCTCAAGTTCCTTCTCACTGTTTTTGTTTTAAAAAAGGGATCAGATTAGAAAACAGTAACAACTATACTCATTCTTTCAAAGCATAGACTTCACAACTCCATAGTTAAAATAACTCTGAAAATAGAAGACATGATTCCACTTGATTTCTTCTGCAGTCAGGGAAGAAGGATACCATATATTACTTCTTGAGTTCTGTTTCTTCAGAAATATCTGGCTATCATCTATTCCACCTAATAAAAATTCAGCTGCCATAAAAGGACAAACTACAAGATTGCTTTTCACTAAAACCTTTCAGGACATTTCTTAAAAATTGACCTTTATTCATATCACAGCAAGAAGTTTATTATAAACATATTGAAATGAATGATTCAGAAATACAGCAATAAGTACTATATTGTAATTTCAGGCTCAGGCTTGTTCAGCATGTACAATGTTTCATCACAATGAAATGGTCAATAACAACTTTTTTTAAAATCCTTATGCTTTCACTAATATCACTGTGTGTTTCTATATATCCATGCTGCCATTCAGCAGGCAGCTACTGATAGCATGGAGGGCAAAACACAGCTCATTTTCAACTTTGCAAAGTAATTAGACACTCCTCTACCAGCAAAAAAGATACCTTCACTTAGAGCTTCTTTATCGTTAAGAAACTAAAAGTGATTTTTTAAAAATGAAAAAAAAATACTTGTTTTTTTCCTTTGTTCCATTGAAAGCTGGTGAATTTTGTTTCTTAAACACTAAAGCTCTCATGCCAATGAGTTTAACTGAATGCAGTATTACCTAGCTAGGTGGAATTCTAGAGTTTTGAAAATTATTCTTACCACATGGAATTAATGAAATTCCTTAAAATTTCAGCCATTATCTTTTAAAAATATAGTAACTTGTCATTACCGTCTCTTATTTCGCTGCTGCTCAGCCATCTGCTCTATTAGTTCTTGCCTGTATTTCTCTTTTTTCCTTTGGAGAAGCTCTCGGTCCTGACCACCTAATGAAAATGACCACATATTTGCTTAAATGCTCCACAAAATACACAAAAGGTACTGGACAAAAACACTGGATTTCAGTCAACTTAAAACATGAAGTACAGCATACTATATGATCGGGGAATGTGCACAAGAACATTGGATCTTTACTGACTTAAAAATACCTAGTTTTAATACGCAGTTTGGAGTATGATGATCAAAACTACTAAAATTTTCGTTACTATTTTCATAGTTTGTCTGTTTCTGTATAGTCAGGAAGCTACAAATTTCAGAGTTATGTGATACAATACCAACTAAAAAAAAGCTTCTTAAATTATTTTTTATTCCCTAATGCTCGACTAAGGAAGATACACTTTGACACTCCAAAATTATGAGGCACTGCTCTAGATAAAAAAAAAAAGTTAAAACTGAAAAGAGTCAAACCCACAGGTAGAAAAGCAAATTGTTCCACTTTTAGGATGGTTCCCATGACTACTAAGAATTAGCAAAGTATTGGCAGATATGTGTATGTAAAAGGAAACAGTGATAACAACTCACATGGACTTCAAGGAAGAAAAAAAAAAAACCCAACCAAAAAACTTTCAACTTGTGAAAGTTGAAATAAGCAAAGAAAACAAAAACCTCATCATTACTACTTTCTATATAGTCTGACTATCAGACACAAGGACTCCTAACATATTTCCATACACAAAGTCACTGGGATCACCAGTGACGTAGACCTGAACAATAAAGTGAAGGAAACCACAAAGAAACTAGAAGAAAAATCACCACCACAAAACCCATGATGCATGACCAACTGAATTTATTATTCTATTGCAGTGCTGGAAAGTGACCAAAATGTGTAAGACAACCTCACAGTTTGTGATTTTTGGGAAGTCTGAAATTACTTCTCACTTCCAAAAATTTCCAGTTTTAATTTACTTAATCTTTATACAAGATAATTAACAATATTCTTCTCCTAACAAGGGCTCCAAGGAATACAAATTCACAACTTCACGTACTCAAGTTACTATAAATGAGACGACTGAACAGATCAGAGAGGCTGACCATTACCACGCCACTGGTTTAAAGTTCCCTTTAAAGAGTTCAAAAATATTGACCAGCCGCATATAGCACTGAAGATAGGTAAGTTCAAATGTAAAAATAAACCGAAATTATTCTCACAACTGTTAGTCAATTTTTCCACAATTCAAACCTAGCTTGCCTTCAAAGGCTCCCATCTGAAGAGCTACTACAGTTCTTTTATTCTTGCCTTATAATTTTCTAAATTTAGCTAGGAATGCTATGCTTTCAACAGTATTTCTCTCTGCTACACTCAATAATAATGTTCCCTCCTAAATTTTGGGGCTACATTTAATCAGTAAGAGATGATCAGAATCATTTGTTCTTGCACAAGGTTGTGAACGGTACCATTTCCCATATTTCTGCAATTGAAATTTAATACCAAGTTGTGTCTTTAGCAATATTTCTCCTAGACTTTATTTTGTAAAAAAACCCTTAAGAATATATCTGGGCCTTAAGAGAGAAAAGGAACACGTTTTTCTTTTATGTTCTCTGTGTAAAGAATATTTATTTACCAGTCTTGGGGACAACTAGCACAAAGAAAAAGACAGTTTTTCTAGCTTTTAATTATTTTCAAACAAAAATAAAATACTCAAAGAAAAGGCTAAATCGGTGTCGTTAGTTAGGTTTTTATACATACCAACAACAAGGCCTGTTGCATACGGCACTACAGCTGCGGACCTGACCTGTTCATTAGCTGCAGAACTGATTTGCACCTGATTTCTGGCAAAGACAAAAAAGAAAACAGTAAGATCAAATTCAAGAATTTACTTGCAGCCTCTGTTAAACATGACAGATGCACTTACATCGCTATGCGATACATTTATGACAAACAGCTTGCCTAAAATAGAAATAACTATCACAAGCAAAAGAAGAAACCTGCTGGAAAAAAAAGGCGTTTCTCAGAGTTCTCATTTGCCTGAGGTTTCTGAAGCCATCATCAGAAACACTGACTCAATCAAGCACTTCAATGTTGACAGACTTAGTGGTTACCAGTCAAGAGTTTATGTAAGGGCTTTACAAGTGTTTTGCTTCTGCCTCATCTACTTGGATCACTTCTGGACTTGCAAAACCAAGACAAGAGGAAAAAAAGGACTTTCCAAACTACTATCAGAGAAGGATTCTATGTTATACTAATCATTAAGTCAAAAGTCTTCAGTTGGAGAATAGGTGATCTGTTGTTTCAAAAAGAAAACTGGCACGCAAGCTTCAATAGCTGTTCTCAAAGGAAAAGTATTTTTCTTGTTCTGCTGTATCCTGGCCACAGGAAAAACTATCAGCTATTTCAGACAACATATTAGGGATTTTAAACAAACATTTTCCTTTCACCATTAAGTTGTAGTGCAATTATCAGAAAAATACACTGCATACCACACCTAGAATTTCCAGTTCTTGACAGCCGCTGCACATGTGCTCTCTCCTTTAAGTCATCTTCATAGTCTGCAGGTAGATCTCTTGCTATTCCATCCAGATAGGGCCTTAAAGAAAGAGAAAATATTCAGTCACGCTTGCCTAAAAACATCCAATCTGAAATGGAAGGTCCAGCAGTTTCATGCAAATGGATCTGCAGCCTGACTGCACGCTGGATGGCAGAAACAGTTCTGAAAATATTACACAAAATTTCTAGAAATAATTCCCTTTGCTAGCATTGTCAAGGCAACTCTCTGTCTGGAGTTTGAAATTCCAAGCCTGCTTTCATGCAACCTTTATCTATTGAGCCTGGTTAAGAGTTTTGAGAGCTGAAGAGCATTCAGCATTCAAATTGCATTAATTGAAACAGATCTGGATGCTCTTAATCCCAAGTCTACAACAGATTTCAGCACATAGCTATTGGGCAAGTCCGGTGAAACAGTTAGTTCAGATATGAAAAGCTTCTTTAATGACAGGCTACCCTTCTCTGCGTACCTGACACCCTTTAAAAGAGAGAGAGGTGACTTTTGATCAACATAGAAGGCAGGTAACATGGTGAGTACAAAAATTCAGGAGCTAAAATCTGAATCATCTACATATGAAGTCATATAATTGAAATTTCAAACAATTCCAAAGATGCCAAAAATTGTATGGACAGAAGGGAACTTTCCCTGAAAAGATCTGAGGCAGTGGAATTTACAGACTTTTCTTGCCTTGCAAGTTAACTACTCTTTAATGAAGACTTCAAGTTATCTTGATAAAATAAGGCAAGAATAGGTATTCAGTGAAAAATGAAGTACCAAATAGATGCTAACAAACTTACATATTTTTTCCAGAGGTGGACAGAGCCATGGACTTCCTATTAAGCAAGCCAAAAAAAAGAAACCCACCACAAAAAACAAACCCCAGGGTAAACACAGAAAAAACTCCATCTTACTCTTTTATGTAAAAAGATCCACAGCTCTGCTCATCTCTGTAATTTAAATAAAAGCCAATAATCAAAGGCAAAAGGATGCAAGCAGATTGTTAAACATTGACTTGGCATGTTAACAACCCACAAGAACAACATGAAAGAACAACATCCATCCTCTTGGCATAACACGATCTTCTTTCATGAAGAAGATCATCATTCTGATAATGATCAATCTGCTACTTACAAGGCTGGTCACGTAAGACTGAAACACAGTCAGGAAATGGAAAGCCTAGTCCATAGCATGATGAAAGGATGCAGGGAGGAAGCAAAGAAACAAACTTTGGGATTCAAGAGGCAACCTTTTTTGTAAAAAGCAGCAAGCTCAGCACAGCAGGCCCAGACACGTTGGCCCAATTCAATTAAGAAGCTGTTGTATCATGTTTATAGGAGAGATCTGGCTGCTGGGGATGACTGAAGCATTTCACTAATAAGGATTAAAACATTTTGCACTTCCTCTCACTTGCCTGTCACCATTTGGATTTGCTGAAATGCCACAGTCCTTGTGTCTCCATCAAAACAGAAACCTTTCTGAAGAGTCACGTTACAAACATCTGCCTCCCCAAACTAATAAAGTCTATTTAAAAACATTTTTAAAAATTAGTACAGCAAATAAACTAAATTCATAAGGAGGAATATTTTTATGTCATGAATCAAATGTATTATGGAAAAGTTGAATTTGTCTGAAATGAAGAAAAAAGTTAACTCTTCAGAAGCTGAGATGTCAGTAACTAAGAGACATGTTTCTCCTTCTTCAAGAATGAATATAGTTCATAAAAGGTTAAGCAGACCTGCTTGTAAAGAAGAAAAAAAAAGTACTAAACTACAAAGCATATTTAATTAAAAAAAAATTAAAAAGTTATTTTCAATAAAAATTCAGCAAAGTAAAAAATATACACCAAAAAACCCAAACCTTAATTTTATGTACAAATTTAAGGTCTAGCAATTCAGCTGATGGTCCAGCAACTTCTTTTAAGAAGATACACCAAGTTTGTTAATAACAAGAGTATCTTCTGCACTTTCTTCTAAAGAAGAAAACTGGAACTAAAACTGTTTCAGAGGCCTCTCCAACTTAGCAATGAATTGCTTTGTGATATATGGGTCACAGACATTTATGTAAGCACCATCAGTGTTTTCTGGAATAACTAAGAACTAGAAGAACTAATATACTTGTGTTCAGCATGATACTGTCTAGTGCTGGTCCAAGCACCAACCTTGCTGATACTTTACATGTATAATTCTGCATATATTCTTTCAGAAACAAAGTAAACACTCAAACTTTATGAAATGGTCATTTTTTTATTTCAATATTAGACTGTGTGTCCAGTTGCAATAGACAGCAGCAAACAGCTACCTAGTAAAAGGGGGGACATTCATCCTTCTGGGTGTTAATTAACACAGAGGATGAACGTTGCTGTTGGTCTCAAAAATACAGCCATTTTGCTTATCTTTGTTAGACATAAGTCAAGCTCCTAATATTTTTCTTCCTGAAAAGTTGTAGGACAAGACAACCCTACCCTAAAACCTCCTTTGCTCATTTCTACCCATATTACACTACAGGATTGAACAATTTTTGTATTTTGCATTCGCTTCGCTGAGTCTCATTCAGCTGAAAACAGGCAATCTTGTTTCTGCTATCTATTTAACCACTAGTTCCATTTGCTAGTCTTTTTCAGAAACATTGTATGAATAAATACATGCTTTTAGAAGTACATCTGAACATACAATCTGAGACTCCGAAGTAACCCATTTATTTAGTCTGCATCTCCCAAATGCTTCCAGACATTTCATTTTCTTCATAGTTACTTAATTCCTTTATGATTTTTTTTAAAAGACTGAGAAAGAATATCAAAAGCTATTTTTGTAGAGAAGTTATTTTAACTCTATTGGCATTTTAAACTTGAAAAGCAACATGACCTCATTCAATTTAGAAAATGCTTTTGCGGTAGAACAGCATTTTAGGGTTTGTTTTTCACAGTACTATCCAGAAAATTATCCCTGTAAACAATGAATCAGAAGATCAATTAACCGATCCACCAGCAATTAACAACAAAACATGATCATAGTATTTAAGATTGTCAAGAGTAGAACAATTTGCCTTTTTTTTAGAGGTGTTAATTCTAGGAAAAAAAAAGTGGTTATTTTGCCTAACACAGGCCAGTCAGTGGTGTCTCCCTCACTGAAGCAACTGCAGTAAAATAATTCTGGCAACAGGCTTAATACAAAGGAGAAAAAAAAAGGGGGGGGGGAAAGCATCTACAACACTCATGTTCCCAAGATCTGTAAAGAGAACAAATGAACACTCTTCAAGCACCTTTTTAAAATTTATTTACAAGAAACTTTACTGCTTTATTTCATTTGAATTTAGCTGTATAGAACACAGCTGTTTCAAGTTTGGTACTGTTTCACACCACAACCCATCTGTTTTTGAAAGCAACCAGTTCTTGCAATGGAATAACCAAAGGTGGACAGACAGCCAAACCCTGAATGATTAGGAAGGTTATGCTTTTTTTTTTTTTTTTAAAACTTTTAAACAAGTGAGCTAGAAGAGAAAAATTAACAATTTATTTCAAAATAAGCAAACTGATTTATCAGTTAATACAGTAAAGACTATTTAATAATGAAGAGTACCTAATAGCAGTTTTCCTCCTGAATAATTTATCTAACACACCCTCTTTTGTTTGGTTTGAGTTTTCTTAAATGTTTATTCAAATTGTGCAGTTATTACTGAGATTAACATCTATAAACACCATCAGGATTTGGTTCCATTATGCATATGTTTAAAGTCTGCCATTCAGCAAGACACACAGTAAGAAAAGAGGATTTTTTAACATATATTTTTACATTGCTAACATGTAGTGGCATGTACCAAAAATTGAAGCTCAAACCAATTTGGAATTGGTTTGAAGACTAAGAAAATATACATAATCTTGGATTCTGAGCACAGGGGTTTGCTCTCAAACACTAACATGTTTTCTGGCAAACTACTCTTCATAAAAATTAATTGTGGGCTTCTTTTTCTGGGGCAATTTCTCTAGTATTCTTGGTTTGCCATAACACATAAAATGCTCCCTAATGTATGATGTATAGTCTTAGGCACTGGTCAAATTTTTAAATATTTTTCTCAAAAATATTGCGCAGGTTTTTTTAAGTACAAAAGTCCTGCTTTCACACGTGAATCTTGTCTAATTTTCAATGACAGCAAACCATGGCTGTCAACAAGCACTAGAGAAATAAAAGAGAAAACAGAATCAATAATACCTTTCAGCATTAAAAACCCGGGGAGTTTTTCTGTCATAAGCGCTTTCACATCTAAATCTAGGGTCCATTTCTTCACTTATCTCAGGATCATAGTCCATTCTGTAGTATCTTCTACCAAAATCACGTTCCTCATCAAGTCTGTGATGCTTCCTAATAGGAATTACAGATTGGCTAGCAAATCCACGATGTCTTCGATTGGGAACATCCAAATCTTCCTCAAGTCTTTTATTTAGTAGTCGACTTAATTCAACCTCATCATCTAACCTATGATACCTGTCTTCCTCCAGCCATCTCTTATTGAGCAGCCCTTCATAACCTTCTGTAGACGTAAATGCATCCTTCTTGGGAGGTTCTGCACCTGTATTACAGGGCTGTACTTCTGTATGTAGTTCTGGTTGGAGCGTGGTAACGGCAATAAGTTTTTTATTCCTGTCCATCTCATTCTGTTTAATGAAGGAAAAAAAATATAAAAAGATCAGAATATAAACAAATCATATTGACCAAAAACTTCGGTTTGCATTTCTTCAAACCATCCCTAAACAAGTACTGGAGAAAAGGTAGGAGGTGAGCAAGAAAAATACTTCAAAGAGGGCTTAGAAGGTAAGGTGGTTGGTTTTTTAATTGAGGGGAAAAAAGCACTCTTATCTAATACTTTTCAGAAGAATGGCTATCAATCCTGGATGGGCCTGTTACAAACCCCAATTTGACCTTCAGATTCAGAGGTGCAAAGAATCAAAAAACAATCTGAACTTTATATCTCTTCAAGAGACCAGATATCCTTATTCTATCCAGATTCAGACAAGTCTGTAATACTTTCTGCCTATGAGCACAACCTTTTAACCTGACCATTTCTTAATCTACTTCTTTGCTCCCCAGGAGATGTAACTCAGAAAGGATGGTTTAGTAGATAAAAACACAACCCTATAACACACCGGACCAGTGTTCAATACACAGTTCTAACAAACAACATAGTTTTGGATAAATCCTACAGTATTTCTGTGTGCTACCCTTTCACCTGTGGAATAAAGACAAAAGCAGCTCACACTTTACAAAATGTAATGAAAAATAAATTAAAGATGCAAACAGCACCAAACTGGGAAGAGGGATCAACATACTAGGGGGTATGACTGCCACTCAGAAGGGTCTTGACAAACTGGAGAAATATGCTGACAAAAAGCTCATGAAGATCAACAAATGCAAATGCAAAATGCTGCATCCGAGACAGAGTAACGCCATGCACCCATACAGGCTGGGTGCTGACCACCTAGAAAGCAGTTTTGCAGAAAAAGGCCTGAGTTGGTGGTGAACAGCTAGCTGAACATGCGTCAGCAGAGCACCCTTGCAGTGCTGATGGCCAGCCACACCCTGGGCTGCATTAGCAAGAGCACCATCAGCAGGTCAAGGGAAGTGATACATCTCCTCTGGTCGTATTTATTTGGCACTCAGGTTCTGGTGTAGCATGTCCAGTTTCACCCCTTCTCCATGGATACTGACAAACTGGAGAAAGTGCAGAGGATGGCTACTGAGGTGGCTAAGGCACTGAGCTCATAAAGAAGCAGCTGACAGAGCTGACTTTGCTCAGCCCAGAAAAGAAGGTTAAGGCAGGTATGTATGGGGGCAGGAGGAACTAGTAATTGCAGTCTTCACCTAACGGGTGGTTACAGAGATGCCAGAATCATGGTTTTCAAAGAACCAATGGTCACAAGTTTCAGTACAGGAAACTCCAATGGGATACAGAAGGAAAGAAGTTCAGATCACATGGTTAAAGCAGTGGAACAGGTTGCCCAGAGTAACCGTGGACTCTCCACCTTTTCAAAACTCAAACCGGGTAAGGCCTGACCAACCTGATTTAACTGTGAAGTTAACCTTGCTCTGAGCAGGGGATTGTACTACACGACTTCCACGGGTTCCTTGCAACTGAAGTTTATCTTATGATTATCTAAACTGTTGGATCAAACATCTGAGGTCACATACGTTAATGAGATCCATTCATTTGACTTTCACTCCAAGATCCTTCAGAGACAGAAGAACCTCAACAAACTCTCACCAGGTTTTATTCCTGTCCTTTTATGACAGCAGAATTGTTTCAACATTAGAATAATAGATTTGATTAGATAAGTCAGCTGAGGAAATAGAAATGTCAAAATACCTAGTAAAATCTTTAGTGGTTTACAGACTCAGTCACACAAACTTAAGCTGCATTTTTGCCACGTATTTCCTAGGGATCACTGTTGTGTAGCACTCCAACCCTTGAAGAACCCAATAAGGATCAGATGTTGAGTTCCAGCATCTAAAGGATGCCTGAATACTGCCTTATAGCTGTCTTCACAGATTAAAATAGTTTTCAGCTATATTACACTTCAATGTACTTGGAAGAAAAGATCGTTCTCATAAGAAAACAATCTTCCTGGAGACAGACAAGAAACTTTCTTCTAGATTGAACTTACAAATAGATGGGTATGTGCACTTGCCAACTGCTGTAAGACAGCCAATAAACCTGTCCCTTCACAGAACGACCTAGCTCTCACACTACTGTACACTTAGGAACATCCATCTTGAAAAAAGTGGAAGGCTGCCTTAAATCAAACCTGCACTAGATGAGTTCCAAATTATTGCAGTCCGTCATTAAACTAAGGCAACGACATTTAAAAGAAATAAAATTTACCCATTCTACACAAGATTTTACAATTAACAAGCAGTAAAGAGGCTTTCTCAGATCAGTATATTGCTTCCAGATTACTAAAACAAAGGGTTTCTCAACAATGCTAACTGGACCTAAAAATCCTCTGTTGACTGTTGTACTAGTTTTGACTGGGATAGTGTTAATTTTCTTCATAGTGGCTAGTATGGGGCTAGTTGTATATTTGTGATGAAAACAGCATTGATAACACAGGGATGTTTTTGTTACTGCAGAGCAGTGCTGACACAGAGCCAAGGCCTTTGCTGCTTCTCATCCCAACCCACCAGTGAGCAGGCTGGGGGTACACGAGGGGACACAGCTGGGACAGCTGACCCCAACTGACCAAAGGGATATTCCATACCATATGGCATCATGCTCAGCATATAAATCTGGGGGAAGAAGGAAGCAAGCGGGAGACATTGGGAGTGAATGAGTGCCTGTGCAGTGCTCAGCTACTAATCAAAACCCTCAGATCAGAAACTGAGTTCAGTTATGAATGTGTATAGCTTGCTTTCAGTAGTAAAGACTTTTTGTATTTATTATTTTTGTAATAAAAAATTACAATTAAAAATTATTAAAAATTATTTTTTTGCACAGCACCACATACTGGACAGCTGCCTGTGCCTGCCTTGCTTTCTCATGAACTGGACACACACTGACCAAAAAGTAGCTACAAATAAAAATTAAGGAACACTGTGGGGAGGTCAACATTTTGTCCAAAGACAGCTTTTTTGGCCACCGCTTTTATCACCAAGACCAATCCAGGGACTTGTTTCAGACACACAGAAGAATAAAACCATCCTTCTACCAGATAGACATGATTGAAGTAGGAATCAAGGACTGTACTGTATGACTCGTAACCAGGACTTGCTAGATATATGAATAAAACTGTGGCCTAACTGAACGAAATTCTTTGCTTATTTTGTCGTACTTTGTATGTCTTAGTCAATGATAACACAATTGACAAGATCATTTATATTGCTCTTTGTATCAGCTTCAGCAAAACTGTATTACCTCTGTGTTTTTCTTCCCTAATTTCCTTAGCCTTTCATTCCATTCTTCTTTATCCCTGAGATACTGATTGTACTCCTTGTTTCTTTCAAGCCGCAGTTTCTCCTAAAACAGGCATTGAAAAGGGCATCACCATTTTGCATTTTTGAGTATCTTTTAACCTTATAGAACTGCAGTATTAAATGAATACATGCGAGATGTGTGCTTGCTTCCCCCCCCCCCTTCTTTGTGATGTACAAATCAGGCTTGAATTGCTTTTGGGCTTTGTTCATCCTTGAACATAGTACTTTCTCTGAATCTGAAACCTGTAAGTACAAGTCAGCTTCTTGGGCACGAAGTCAATATGCAGTAGTGTTACTGGGGATTAGAGTTCCATGTTTAGATTTCCTCCTACTAAATCTATTCCAAAATTGTTCCAAAGCCTCACTCCCTTGACAATTAGAAATCACCTTCTAATTTCCAATCTGAATGTATTTACAGATGATTTTTAAACATACAATTTTTCTTTGTGTTAAGGTTACTTGTGGCTTGCTTCACTCGCAATTAAAACAGGACAACAAATACGCATATAGACAAGATGTGTCAATTATCGCTTAGGATATAACTTGAACTGCCAAATTCAAACGAGCAGTTAAGGTGACTGCAAAAAGAGTCAAAAGCACAAAAAATACAACGAGAACTAAGAAAAACCATCATCTAGCCACCTTGTCCTAGCTGCTCTTGCAAGGTGACAACATTTATAACCAGTTTGTGCAGGGAATAAAAATACGCAGGAATTGTACATCAACAGCCTAGTAATTTAATATGAAATACAAAAGTCTCTAAGTAAAGTAAACTCTAACTTGCATTATTTCCTGCTGTTTATACCTTATGTTTAGAGCATGTGGCACCTCTTATACTACCTCATTCCAGCCATCATATAAATGAAAAAAAAAAATAAATTACAATATTATGAATCATGCTCTTCTCCACTGCAGTATTTTCCAATAAAAAAGCAAAAGATATTTAAAAAAATCTGAACGTTATATATAAATTTACTTTCCTGGGAACAAATTCCAAACAAAACGAATTTATACCACAATTACCATGGAAATACCAGCTTGTAATAGTGTTGCAAAAGAGACCAATGCTCCCCAAAACTGTTTTGGTTTTTTTTCCATAATTTGTGTCTATAGGTTTTCTGACTGTGACAATATAGAACCTGCAGACAGCTATGAAAGCTGCCTTGGGGGTATTTTCCAAAGCTGAGAAACTAGCATCGCTTTAACAGGTGGCAAAACACTCAGCAGAAGATTCAATATGCTGTGTGACTGCACATTTTACCTAATAGAGAAAACCAAAATGCAAATGTTAACCTTTAATCATTATCTGCCCAGAGGCTAACCGCTTAGCAGGGCACAGTGTGACATCTTCTGGCAGCTTTTAGGTTCTGCAATAGCAATAAATAAATGGGTAAAAAGGATGCAATGCACTTTTAGAGTAGATCTCAACAAATGTTGAGCTGCTATGATATAAAACCATCAGTGATCAGCCATGTTCAGATACATCTTTAATTTCCACAGAATCAATCAAAGATAAAATATCTTTCATTGTTTCAGCACAGATAATTGCCAAGGGTTAACGCAAAGTTCACAAGAACTTGAAGCTAACAGACTCAGCACAAATGTATGCTGCCATTGAGAAGGAAGGAGTCTTTTCCCATTCTTGGGCATTTCATTCTTGCTGCCTCTCTTGTTTTTAACACTAATTTGGAGTCTGGGGCTTTTTCATAACAGCAGGTTCCACTTATTTGAGTTCTCACCTGGATCCTCAAATGGTCAAACGTCACTGCCAGCACAAGAGAGGAAAAAAGCATATACAAATACCGCAAGGGCAAGACCAAAACATTTCATAGGAGAAGTCCTGCGCCAAATTACAGTGACAGTGTAGCCCACAACACAGAGCAACACTGCAACTCCAAGGCAAGCATAGGTCGAAAAACCAAAAAGAAGTAAAACCCCCAAGGATGCAACAGTCCAGTCCTCCTCCAGTAACACAGTTTCTCCTTTTTCTTTGTATCTCAGCTGGGTTTGAGTGATCCTAACAATGAACCCGTGGTGGTCACTGAGTCAGCAAAAATCCTTGCTAAATTACAATGTTTTTGCTGATTCAACTTCCTGGATCAATTTACAGGCAGACACAACAAAGGAACTGGGAATATAAAGCCAACAGCGTGAGGGCAGGATGAGAGGTGACCCCTGTAAGACTGATTTACGCTTTCACAGAATCATACTATGCATCAGAGGAACAGATCAGAGGTTAAGAAAAATCCACCTATGCATGTTGCATCTTCATTTTCTAACCTCCAGGAACCTCCAATAGCAGACTGTTATGGCTGGTATCTTTCTCCAGCATAGGAAAGCAAGAGCATAAACTCTTAAGAAACCTCAGGGAGATCAAAGGCGATAAAGGCAGAATGTGTACTCCTTTCACAAAATACATTAGTATTTGTGCTCTCAAAGAAAGATTGGAAATTGGGAAGATTCCTATATTAACAGCAGACAATTAATGAGGTACCAGATCAGCTTTTATTTAGATTCCTGGATTTATCTCTTTAGGAAAAAAAAAAAAAAATCATGAGAATAAGCAGGTAGTTTAAGCATACACAAACACATCAAAACAAATCGGGTACAGCAGAAAGCACACTTTAGTTCTGATAGGAACTGATAAAGAGTATCACTGTAGAAACAACTACAAGCAAATATTTTTAAAATTATCCTCAGGGTGCAGTAAGAAGAGTAATAATTCAGAAAAGCATATATAAAGAAAAACAATGTTCTTTATTAGATCAGTATTTATTGCTGAAGAAAGCCCAAGCACAACCACTAGAGCTTTTGAACACATCAAGTGCCCTGCAGGTGTGAATTACAAGTAGCAAACCTCAAACTTGTATCAGTATCGAATTACACATTTAATTCTCTAAAATTAAGAGCACAGGTAACCTCGGATTAAAAATTTAACACCAACAACAGAATTTAAGAATAATTTTTGGGAAAGTAAAGTTTTAACGACCACCTCCAAAAATGTTAATTTGTAAGCAGTGTAAAAAAGAAAAAAACCCAAACAAAAAACCTTACGTGGAAATAGTTTTTCCACAACAGTTTAAATGTCCAGGTTCATTTTCAAGTTATTGGTTAATAACTAGTTAATTAACTCAGTTAAACTCCTTCCTGATATTTACCTTGGCAGATCTTCGCTCGTCAATAGGAAGAGATAGTCCCTGAGTATATGGATCTACTTCACCAGTAGTCAGATAATTTTTCTATATTAAAAAACAAATAATAATTTGATATATTTTAAAATGCCAAAACTTACTTGCTAAATAGTTACTATAAATTTTATTTTCTGAAATAAATCTGATCAATTTAATGAAACAAAGACTGAAGACAACCTTTACATTTTGAAAATGTAGGATGTTCTTGGAACATACAAATGAAATCAAGGAATGCAGAAAGTAAAGGGCTATGTCAAGCTTTAAGCTTGAGTTTGAAAGTGTTTGTCACTTGCTCCCTGTTATGCTATTTCAAGGATTACTTAAGTTACTCTCTGTATATTAAAAAAAATATTTTTATTCAAAAAAGCCCACTGTTACTCAATTTTCCTGTAAGCAAGTAGCATAAGCACAAGCATCTGTACAAGCATAAGAGGAATTTTCAAAGACAGTAATTTACTTAAGATGAAAAACTGTGCTTTTTTAACTGCAGAAAATGTATGCCTACCTCTTACTTTAACAGATGGAATCCATGCTAACACTAACACAGTCACCACTGTGTATCTCAGCAGTATCTGTTTTCTACAACAGCAGACCCTACACTTCTCAGGATAAGGCCCCATCACCAAATCTTGTTATTCCTTACGGACCATCAGGCACTTCCGGACCAGAACTGCCCATTGAAAACACTATGTTGTTGCTCCATACAGCTCCCTGGGCCGCAGCCTGGGAACCGGGAGGCACAAGTCAAAGTACCAGCCTTTCAAATCAAACCCCAACGCTGGAAGAGGTCCTTAGCTTCTAGGTCTAGTGGCTTCTTCATACATCACTCGTTTACTAGAAGCAACCCCAGGCCATTCTCAGTCAATTACCTATGTTTTATAAATCCAAATATCATCAATAAAATGATAATCTATTTGTGTGGTGTGGGCTGATGAGGGAAATGAGTTAGATAATGGTATTTCACTAGCATTGTTTCCTTTCATTATCTATGTCATCACATCTTAAAAGCTTAGAGGCACGTCAACAGCTAAGAGCTCTACCCATCCCAGTACAAAACCACATCATTATGAACTGTATTTCAGAAGTACACATTAAAAGATCTAAGGGATTGAATAACCATGCAAATATTCAAGCACCAACACAACTAGATTAATATGGAGAACTAAGTTATTTTTACTAGAAAAAGTAAATAAATGGTAATCCTCATTATTAAGTAATTCCTTTCCCATTTTGAACACATCTGTAGAGATTACCTCTGATCTTAAAAAGGTATTTGTCAAATATCAGAAGCTGATATGGAAACTGCACTTTCTACATAAGCGAGACTAAACAAGTTATTAACCAATATTATCACAATGAGAGCTCCTAAAAGTTGCACCATCTCTTTATGTGGGGAAAAGAAATTAGAGATTGTTATCTTCTCTCTTCCTCAGGCCTTACAAGCTTAATATAAAAAAAAACCACTCCCTTTGTAAACCTAAATTTGTAAAAATAAAGTTCAACTGAGAATAAAACAGTAGAAGCTAAAGTAAAAATTACATTATTTGGGTACTATGGTGAGAGTTACAAAATTAACACAATATTTAACTTTGAAAATAATTTGAAGTTTAAAATTAAGCAATTATAGAAGCATCATTTTGATTAGAAGTTAAGAAGCTAGTTAATTCTGCTGTTGCTACTGTTACTCAGGAATTCTAGTGCAAACTAATATAGTCAATTTATATCACATGCATGTTATTCAAAGAAAAAACAGGAGGGTATGTTTCTACCACATTACCTCCTGGTCCTTTACTGAAGTTGCTTAATCTGAGCAACCTGGATGGACAGTGTTAAAGTATAATATGTACATGACAGTATAATGATGTAAATAATTATAAAATCACTGTAACTGAACAAAGCTTGCAAAAAAAAATGTGCCTCTGGTATTATTTTTTCCTCACAGTACTTGTATTCTTGCATTTTGGCCACTAGGTGCTGAAGAAGTTTCCTGAGCACCGCTGATGAGATTTCACAGTGATATGGAAGGAAAAAAACAACCCAAACAAACCCTGAGTTAGGTTCCAATGACGTATTATAGTATTTCAGAGTTTACTATTTTATTCCAGCTTTATAAAGTATGTATATCAAGAAAAAAAAAAAAATCTGAACTCTTACAATTTATGTAACTGATAAGCCTTGAAGCAAATGTCTGCTAAAAGAAAAACTTCTGTAGAGTCAACATTAGACAGCAGCCATAGCAATTGCAAAGGAAAAAAGAAATCAGCAAGTGTTTTAAAATCTTATTAATGGAAAATAATAAATACAGCAATCATTTTGCACAAAGCAAACAACACTGTTCACAACTAATCACTACAGCATGCACAAACACACAAAGCACAAAAGGAGTAATGATTTTTTTAAAAAAATTCAAAAAGCACAAAGCTTTCAAATAAAGCAAAAAGCAACTAATTTGAAGGGAAAAAAAAAAAACAAACTTATATTGCAGGCACCCTACCTTTCTTTTTGCCTGTGAAATACCCTAAAAGTCAGGGAAAAGATACCATTCAAAAAGAGCCTTTCATTCAAAAATATTTGACTTCACAAAAAAAGACCTTTCTTAAAGCCAATCCATTCTTTCATTTTAAGAATGACATACATAATTAGCACTTTCAAACAGAAATTACTTGGTTCCTGACTTTTTTCCTGTTTGACTAAGAAGGGACACAGAATATTCCCAAGATTATAACACTTCATACATACCATTTCAATTTTAAATTTACCATGACATTTAATAAATCATGCTAAGCAGAACAACTAAGTTTTTTTTATTTCTAAAATTGAAAAGACGATGTCAAATGGAGTCACTCTAATTATAGGAATATTCTTACCTGAATTACAGACCATAAAATACATAAGCACTTAAGGAAGTAACAGTTGATATTTTAAATTCATAAGAAACTAAGGAAGAAGTAGAGACAAATAAATAAAAGTATTCGGAATAAAACGTACTAAGTAACATATAGACTCATGGCAATGAGATCTGTAGAAGCCTAGAATATATAACCCTTCCTAGTGGTGACATTTTAAAATTGCTTTTCCTCGAGTCTTCAAAATCAGCCATTGCTCCTAATGAATGTCACCTTATAAAGATTTTTCCACAGATTTTGTTAACTTTCATTTAATTAAAATGAGAGAGTAATTTTAAAAGACTCCCTAAACTCAGACAAGGAGCTTTACCTGAGAAAGATACCGCCTATAATCTTGTCGAAGCTCCTCTTTAAGTTTATGTTTTTTTCGTTCATATTCTTCTCCAAGAGGTAAACTCAAGCCATAGTCACCTGAAAGTTTAATGGCATTAAATATTATTATTCTACTGTTTATCAATACAAATCACATCCTGCAAAAGCTACATCTGGATTTTTATTAGACATCAGCAACAACAAAAAATGAACCATGCAGCCAGTAATTAGAGAACACCTGAAATAAAAACCCCTCTTACTGTATGAGTAGTTTGGTAGAAAGCATAGCTAAATGAATTGGGGTTTGCATGTCAGTTTTCCTCTAGTCCTCGCACTTTTTCTCCCCACTAGAAAACAAAATAAAATGCAACATAAACTGAATGTATTTGGATAGTTTGACAAATAGTATAAAATAACCTAAATATTGTAACTATTTCTTTTGTCAAATGTATGTGTCAAAGGAAATTTCCTTTGACATGTTAGTGTCTAAATCACTCCGGTATTTTAAGCTATGCCTATCACAGGATAGAAAACATTCTTCACAACTAGCAAGCAACAAGTTACTAGTTTAGCACGAAGCATGTGAAAAATATGTTGGCTTCCACACAACTAGAAGGAAACAGACCATATTATAACAGTAGTCATTTTTTCCTTTCACTTCAGTGTTTTTAATTGTGGTAAACCCAAAACACACATTTAAGTACTTTTCCAGATTACTGTCAGGTCCATAACAGCTGCAGTCTTAATTTTAATGCCATGCAAGTTGTTTGCTGTTCCCAAAATATGTTTTCATGTACTTTATAAGAAATATCACATCCTCTGCCCCAGAAGCTCACCTCTGCAGTCACCCGCACCACTCTCCACAGAGAGCGAGTCAATTCCACAAAACCACACAAGAAACTCAGAGTGCCACTGTTGGGATTTTTTCTTTCTTATTGTTTCTCTGAAAGTATTTCTACATCTTGTGGTCTATGTAAAATGAGTAGCAAGGAGCAAGAGGGAAGAGAGGGATATTCAAAATTTACCCTTACATCAGTCCCAATTGATTGCATGGTACTTTGACTCCAGTATTTTAAATATTTAGGACATTAATATGCATCTGTACAGTAAAAAATGATGTAAGTGCTGAAAATTGCTAACTCAGTGTGCTGGTTACAGCTGGGATAGAGTTAATTTTCTTCCTAGCCACCGGTATAGTGCTGTGTTTTGGATTTAGTATGAAAATAATGCTGATAATACAGTAATGTTTTAGTTGTTGCTAAGCTTAAATAAAGTTTTCAGTTTCCCAGGCTGCCAGTGAGGAGGCACGAGCCTTCCGCAGGAGGTGCACAAGAAGCTGGGAGGGGGCACAGCCAGGACAGCTGACCCAAACTGCCCAAAGGGATATTCTACACCATATGGTGTCATGCTCAGTATATAACTGGGGGGAGTTGGCCAAGCAGCGCCACAGCGTAAGAACCAGCTGGGCCCTGGTTAGCGGGTGGTGAGCAATTGTTCTGTGTGTCTCTTGTTTTGTATATTCTTTTATCATTATTACCCTCCTTTCCTGTCCTATTAAACTGTCTCTATCTCAACCCACAAGTTCTAATTTTTTTTTCCTGATTCCCTCCCGCATCCCGCTGGGGTCAGGGGGAGTGAGCAAACAGCTGTGTGGTTGTTTTAGCTGCTGGCTGAGTTAAACCACACCACTCAGGAATCACTCCACTACCGAAACAGATGAAAGGCTGAACTATACTTAGTAAAAATATACTTAGCTGGCTTGGCTTGAGATAGTTTCAGCTAAGTCAGAATGTATTCTCACAAGCCAAAACAGGAGTCAGCTTGCTGTTCTGTAGAACCAAAGTAGCTAATACCTGATTAAATATGTCATAGGCTATTTTGAAACAGCTTGCAGAGTTCAACTATGAACCAAAACCTACACGGGAGCTGCTTCTCCAACCTGCAAGATACTTTTGTCCTAATTTTGTACAGAAGATACGTGCGAGTTCCATTAAAAAATAATTTAACATTTCAACCCTCAAAAAAAGGGGTAAGTATAAAGAGGAATAGAATACAATCGAGTAGAAGAGGAAAGGTTTGTTTCAGCTGCTTGCTCTTGCCTTTTATTTTCACATGACATTATTGTTGGATTAACCATAGGAAAACAAGGGGGGGGGGGATTCAAAAGACCAAAAGGAACTAACATAGAGTGAAGATTCATACAGTAACTTCACAGAAGCGAGTAAAATTCAGTAAATTAAAAAAAAAAAAAAAAATCAGTGAGAATCAAGTGTTTTGATTCAAATATGTGAAGTATTAAAAAAAAAGAAGAGAGTTTAAAGTTAATTTTATTACAGAAATTTTTTTTTGTCACCAGAAAAGCACTGAGAAAACAATTATGGGTAGCGATTTAGGAAATATTTGAAAACTGCCTACTTAAAAAACTTACTTTAGGAGAGCAGAGCAGGGCAAAGATACTCCAGTTAAACATATACTCATCCTAATTTCATGCACAATTTATCTAAATTCTTTCATCGGAATAAGAGATATAATTTATATTTGTATGAATCTGTCATTTCACATTCTGTTAATCACACACAATCACAATGACAACTTTGGGTTTTTTTAAAAAAAGTTAACATTTTAAATGCATTTTTACATAAGTTTGCATGCATTTAATACGTTAAGACATAACTGTAAATTCATTCAGCCTGGTTCCCAACACTACTGCTAGAACTAGTAGACCATACTTAGCAGCTACCAAGGAAAAAGTCCCTGTCTAATTTAATATAAAGGAAATTACATTGCTTTAAAGCTGAACCAGTCAATAATATCAACAACCTTCCACTGATACCCAAATGCGTTCCAATGTCCAAATCATTATTATAGAATGTGCTGGTTTTGGCTCGGATAGACTTAACTTTCTTCACAGTAGGTAGTATGGGGTTGTCTTTTGGATCTGTGCTGAAAACAGCATTGATAACACAGGGATGTTTCCGTTACTGCTGAGCAGTGCTCACACAGAGCCAAGGCCTTTGTTGCTCCTCACCCCACTCCACCAGCGAGTAGGCTGGGGGTGCACAAGGAGTTGGGAGGGGTCACAGCCAGGACAGCTGACCCCAACCAACCAAAAGGATATCCCATACCGTATGGTGTCATGCTCAGCAATAAAACTACGGGGAGCCGCTGCTCGGGGACTGGCTGGGCATCAGTTGGTTGGTGGTGAGCAACTGTTTTTATTCGTACCACTTGCCTGTCTTGGGTTTTATTTCTTTCTTTGCTATCGTCCTTTTCATTACGATGTATTATTATTGTTATTATTATTATTGTTATTATTAATATTATTATTAAATTGTCCTTATCTCAACCTATGAGTTTTCTCACTTTCACTCTTCTGATTCTTTCCTCCATCCCACTGCGGGGGAGTGAGCGAGGAGCTGTGTGGGGCTTAGTTGCTGGCTGGGGTTAAACCACCACACAGCAATACCCGTTTGTTGCTTTTCATTTAAGACCACCTGAACGCCCCTCATCTGTGATACTTCATTATGTGTGTTACTATATTTGTGTGTCAACAATTAAGTCCAATTTATAATAATAAACACAACATGGCATGTGCTATTATAGGTCTCCAACAAGAGGTAAAATTATTTTACTATTAAAAGAACTTAACTGTTATGTAGTGGTCTGTCACAGCCATTGGGATACTACCTACCATATTCTATTTTCTGTATCATATGTTTCCACAGGACTGGCCAGCTGATCATAGTAAAACTGCCAAAAATGTGAGGCAGATACTTAGTCAAATGCTGCCCTATAATCAAGTTTATCCATTATGACTTCTGGCAGCAAGGAATATTCAATTACCACTTCAGGTAATTTTTAGTGACGTTTTCCTGTAAAGGTTTTAGAGGAGTTTTGTCTTGCTGATGACTGGAAAAATCTACTTATACAACATCCTTATAAAAAACATGTTTTTATTTATGGAGCTAAGAACAGTTCAGGCCTTCAGATTCACAAGCTCAGGCTCCATTTTTTAATTGGAGACATGCACTTTTCTGGTCACAAATTTTGTTGAAATTATAGAGGGGACATAACATTAAGCATAGCAGGAGTACTTATTTAAAAGATAGGTTAGATAGGTATTATGTAAACATCATGAAATATCCACTGAGGTATTCTCTTTAAACTAAAAGGACATCTTTTACTCTCACTGGAATCTGCAGAATTACACCAGAATTACATTAAGCACAGTATGAAAATTAATGAGGTACAAAACCAAAGCATCTACACATGAAAGAAAGAGTTACCTATTGACAAGAAGTAGGTCACAGAAAAGCTCTAAAACTGTCAAGACAAACCTGAGCTACACAAGTGTAAGTAAGGAAAAACAGTCATGCCTACAAGACAGAAAGGAGATGTAGGACAAGTAAGGAAAGGTTGCACATTACAGAAATAGTAAAATGGAGAAAGGAACACTATCACACGTTTTCAAACACAAATCACAAAGAATACAAAGAAAAGAAGAAAATAGGACAATATATATGTTTAAAGAAAATGGTGATTAAACTGATAGGGATAGCAAAACATATCTAACCATTTCACCTGGTTAAGATTTCAACCAAAACCAAGTGCTTATTCTTTCCTTGTATAATAAATGACTACACTACAACAAAATTACAAAAGCAATACAATCAGTTTAGTACTCTATGCTTAAACATTTAAAAGACACTTAACATTTAAAAGAAAAATGAGTTTAACTGTGTGCATTTTAGCCAAGTTGGACTAGGACTCTTAAGCTTAGACACTGAAAGAAAAGGCATCCTTACTTCCCTGGAAAAAGTACAGGGAATGTACCCTTTCTGCAGTAAGGTCCAGATGAAAGATGGACTTCCAAAGCTTTTGTTCCACCCAAATACAACAGGAAAGGAGAGATCATCTATCGAGGACCAGCAAGAAGCTTTTTGTTCTGTTTTTATGTTGATTTTGGTTTGTTTTGTTTTTAATGGAGCTACTTTTACAAGAAGAAAAAGTGCTCGGCTTATTTTCCTTATTCCAAAAAAAGCGTAACTACAAAAAAAATTCCCCACAATCCCACAATGTTTGGAAGACTGAAGAATCAGTATGCACCTGAATTATAATGATCATCATAATCAAAAATCCAAAGCAGTAATTTCCCTCCAAAAATTCTCAAAGGTAATTAAATGCTACTTAAATCCAGTAGACATACAGAAAAAAAAAATATACTATACCTAAAGGATAGTTCTGTTGACTGTTTGGAGGTATATTTTCTTTAGCCATGGAGATTAACATTTTGTTAGTCTCTGAAAGCTTCTCTGATTCCTTATTCTGAAAGCAAAACAAAATGCTTTGCTGCATTACAAGGTAAAATATGTATCACATATAAGAACAACGTTATTAACATAATTATTAACACTGGAGAATAGAGAGATTGAAAGTGATACTGGATTAACACATTAAGCAAGTTATACATTTCACTAATACTACCAAAAAAGTAGTTCTCCTCTACAACACAGGAATTATTAGTTCAATAAATTCAATACATTTCATGTCATGAAACCAGTTGACAATATATATTGTGATTTATGTCATAAGCCACATTTCATACTCCACAATTGTTTCACAGTTTACGCATATCCTCTCTGGTGTTTTTGTGGGAGCTGATCTGAAAGACTGAAAGAATTACAGGGTATTACATGACAACTTTAACACACCTGTTCCCTGTAACTGCACTTTCACCACACAGCTTAGGATTTGACCGAACCTACAAGCTGGAAACATCCTTCTTCTCTTTAAGCTTGCTCTGAGCAGAGGAGTCAAAAATAAAGGAAGTCCAACACCTCACAGCTCCTGAAAAATTAACTTTCTGGAGTGAATTAATAAAACTTTCTGGAGAGAATTATTATATCTAGGTAAAAAAAACTTCCATTACCCACAGAAGAGGAAAGATGAATTCTCATAACCTTCTGATGAATCAAAAAAAGGGAGTGAAAACTCTGTATTATAATCCCTGCTAAAAGCTCATACTGTTTAGGGCTTTGTAAGTCAAACAGCAGACAAATCAAAAACTTTTTTTTTTTTTTTTTTACTGAGGACTTTACTTAGTTACCCTAACACTTAGCTATTATTTATATATAGCTTTTTGCCAGGTACTGGCACTATTAAACAACTTAATGGTGATCTGCAAATTATAAAACTTTATAGCTTTAGAGTTAGGTACTAAAATTTCTAGTAGGAAAATTGTGATACGGACATATTTTGTTTAATCGATTGTAGTAAGCAATTTGCCTTTTATATTTCCTAGTTTCCGTAACACAAATTTTGAGGATATTTATACCTTCCATCCCAATGCCCATGATCTGGAGTGGGCAGAGAGCAGATCCCTGCTAGTCTGCTTCCCTAGGGAAGGGGAAAGAACAATGATAACCATTTACAAGAGTTTTCCCACCTGTAAAATACAAATGTTACTGCATATGCCTAGTGCAAACAGGTTTTTAAAAATCTACATAATACAAATACGAAGTTAGAAATTACTTTGAACAGACAAATAGGTAACATATCCTTTGACAACAAATACAGTTTTAAGAGCGCAGGAAAAGTAAGCTTAAATCAAGAACCTAGCAACAGAAATGTTTAAATGCAGGAAAACTATTTGATACTCTTACCCTCATTTCCATATAAGGTGGATCATTTTCAAGTTCTGCCTTATCTTGTGCCAGCTTGGCCTTCTGATCCTCAATGAATTTGTCTAAATCATCGGCCATCGTTTCTAAGATTACAGAAAAGACATAGAACATTGCCTTTACACCAGAACATCAAAAATGTAAAGCTCAATTACAGGTTTTTTTAAGAATGTAGTTAAGTAATAGTCAAGCTTCTCTCTCAGAACTGCAAGCCTTAAGATGTTTGCTGGGTCAACAAAACACCTGATGTGGGAAACCCATCCATGGAGGAAATTACTTGATGTTTCATCAGAGAGAAAATTCAAAGACTCCAGATTATAAGACTGAAAATATTTCTCTAATCCTTTTTTTTTTTTTTTTTAAACTTTAACAAAGTCTTTTGGGCTTGTTTTTGTTAGCTGTAAGTCTACCAATAGCCCTCCACTACACACTAGCACAAGCTCAAATCCCTCTAATACTACCAACACAACTTAAGCAACAGGATTGCTTATGCAGGCTCCCATCACATCTGGTATCTAAACTCAGATTGCACTGCAGTTTTACTGAAGCTAATTCAGTATCTTTCTAAAGCCTACAGATTGTAGGGAATAAACAATAGGCCAATGATAAAAGCATACACTAGAAAACACTTTCAGAAAGAGGATCAAAGAACTAAAAAAAAAAATGAAACTAAGTCACCTCAAAGACCAGTGGAATAAGATACTACATAGGTAAACATAAAATAACGTGTCCAAAGAGACTGCGATAAATGCTTGCTAGAAGTAAGATGCAGAGGAAAAAGAAAAGTGAAAATCCCATAAGATAAATTCAAGTAATTGCATGCTGACTTAATTTAAGGAATATACCTGCTTGATGTATTCCTTAAAATGTATTCCTTTAAACTTTTTCTCTTACATGAATACCATCTTTTGATTCATAATATAAAATGATAGCATTGTTACAAAGGAGGCAGAACGAGGACAACCTATTTACAACTCCTAGTGGTAATACAGGACAATCAATTCCAAAAATAAATTCCCCCATCTGATTTGTCCTAAATCTCTAATCTCATTAGTTCTGCACACTGATAAAGGATAAAAGAAATCTAAAAGAAGGTAAGTTTCCAGGCACGGATACATTTTATTTAGCCTATTAGGTTACATAAGAATAATGAAAAAAATGTTCTAAAAGGGTGAAACAACTTGTCATATTAAAGAATTTAAAAGCTGGTCTCATCGCCTATCCAGTGCTGCACGGCCATCACAAGCAAAATTACATGTAGGAGGTGGCACTGTGAGAAGCCTTTCCCAAAGCTCACTGACTGTGACATCTGCATTCCTTACCTCTATTTACAATAACATTTATAAATTCTCAAACTGTTTCCACTGTATTGGAATGGTACCAAGCCTATTCTGAGAGACGGTATAAGGGAAGCAATATTAGCAGTATATTTTCTATCTAGCACGAGGAACACAATGAATATTCTAGCATTCTGCACTCCTATCATATTGCTTAGAAGAGCAACATAATAAATTAAAAAACAAAGACAAAACAGTTACAGTTGAACTACAAAGGCAATTCAATTGGCATGAAGAAAGCTCACAACTCCAGGCCTTGGAGAACACTAAAATGAGCAATGCTACAGCTCTGTTGATTCAGCACACCTTTATTACAGCTAAATAGCCACGAAAAGTGGGCAAATGTCTCTCAGAAAATAGCTAGACATTTTATGTCTTGCATACTTCTGCTTGAGTTGATCTTAAAATATGCACAAGTGCCAACTTTATAAGATAGGTGAAAAGAGTACATTATACTGAAAGAAAAAAAATCAAAAATTCTTCCATATTCTAAGCAAAAGACTGACATTTTGAACGTGATGCATACACTGTGAAGTTCAGAAAATATAGCAGTATGTAAGGAAAGATCTTACAGTAGATGATAAAATTGATTAATATTCGGTATCAAGTGCAGAGATCATGACTAAATCACAATAAAAATAGAGAAACAACACATTTCTATCTGAAGAGTGTGCTACTGCAGTCTCCCATTACACAGTGAACTCTCTCAGAGGTGACAGCACTAAACTCACAGCGAACCACTAACTTCAAACTGGCTCCATATAACTGCGTAAACGTAACGAGGTAAAGCCTGCCACTGTAAAACCACTTCAATTCAAAACAAAACAATCTATTTTAACTTTAGCAATGTGTCTGAATGCATCTTGTACATTTCTAGACCTTCACAATTACTAGTAAAAGTAGCAGGTTCAAAACTAAGCTTGGAGACATTGCTTCACGGGCACATGCATAGAGCAAAAGGGAAACTCAGACATGCTGTGAACATTTGAAAACCCAAGGATAAAATATATGCCCCCAAAATTACAAGGTGCAAACAACATATTTTTCATGTTTGATTTTTTTTTTCTAAACAGAATATTTAGTAAATACTATTTTGAAAAAGTTAGCTCTTCCTGTATCTCTTGCATCTTTAAATCTCGGATGTATTTGCATTCCCAAAACATCGTATTATTCAATGTGAGATCCCATTAAACATACCGCTGCTATATATTCAACTACTGTGAAAATGGCCCATAAAAAACAATTTTCTATATTTTTATTTTCAAGAAGATTTTAGTTTTTCATAACCTTTTTTTTTCTTTTTAAATTGGAAGTTTTTACAAAAGCAATTCTGAATAATTACAGAGTCAGCTAGGTAGACTTCAACTTACGCAAACACACCAGGCACTAGAAAGCTTATACACGTATTGCAGAACATAAGATTTTGATTGGACCTATGCCTGGAGTTAGTAACGCACATCTATGTATTCGAGATATTCAGAACATCTATGTACATATGTATTGTATTATAGGTACTATATGCAGCTGTGTATCATGCATGTACTTTATCATGTAAAGCAATGTTTACTGTTATCCTTTTTTATTCTTTCCCTTCCCCTGCTATTTGTTCAGGAAAATGGGGCAAAACATTTAAAATTGGCACGTGAAAGTGGACAGATGTCATCTGTTCTGTGTTACCATAATATTAAAATAGTATCAGAAAAAACTGACAAAATGGCAATTCCCATCCACATGAACTGTAGCAAGGAGTGAAGTGTTTTAAAAAAGCGACTATATGCCACGTTTAGTCAATGTACTTACAGGTTACGTGGTCACTAGGAAAGGTCTCTGAACAGGCAGTACCGGCTGCTGCGCTACCCCTGCGAATGGCATTCGGGGTAGGCTCCCGCTGTCAGAGACATGGTTCCTGGGCCTTTCACCTTCGCTTCTCTCAATTTTTTAATCTGAAAAAGCACAAAAAATCCCAAGGTCTGGACGCTCACAATTAGTAGGCTCTGACTAAACAACAGGACTTTTTCCTAACTGTGAAGGCAATTAACCCTCAAAACAACCACCCAACAAGTTCCGCGAGTTAATTCCCCTCTCCGCAAGGGCTTATCTACTTTTCCAGAACACTACTCTGATCCACAAGGACATTAATTTCATGAAAACCTTCAGAGCCAGGAGACCGGATCGATTCCTCCGAGCGTGACACCGCCGGGAAGCGCCTCTCCCCCGGCCCCCGCACGGGCCGCCCCCGGCTCCCAACCTCACTCCTTCCCTTCTCGGCAGCGTTTCTGAGGCAGCCCCAGAAGCACCGGCCCCCCTCGGGCCAGGGGCAGGGCGCTGCCGCCCGTCCGAGACGGCGGCCGCGGGGCGGGGAGGCGGCACTCCCGGCCCCTTTAAGGAGCGCGGCGCCGTTGTTAGGCAACGGCAGCACAACAAACGGCTCTCGCCGGAAGGCCTCACCGAGTCCCACTGCCCCCCGCGGGGGCGCCCAGACCCGGCACCGTGGCCCAGACCCCGGCCGGTCCGCCGCCATCCCGGCCCGCGCACCCCCATCCCGGCCCGCTCCCTGTGCCGCCTCCCGGGCCCGG